>OY755238.1:11465582-11573082 GCA_963576725.1 Azorinus chamasolen | reverse complement strand
GTCGTTCAGATTAGTATGCGTAAGACAGGATGCAGCTTAATATACGGTGAAAGTCATGCAGAAAGTTCCTAAAGGAACATGATTCTCAACCTGCATTAAGCAGCCACCTGCCTAAAGGTACAGTAAAATGTCGATTATTCTAACACTAAAATACGTATTATTATCGATCTTTAAGACAGATGGCAGCTTAATGCATGGTGAAAGTCACGCAGAAAGCTCCTAGAGGAGCTTTCTGCACGACTATCACCATGCATTAAGCAGCCAAATGCCTAATAGGGTCTAAATTCTTCTACACAGAAAATTCGAATAATCGAGATTTTACTGTATATACATTATTCCCTAGTAGAATTTCGGTTGAGACAGGTTTTGCTGTACTTACAATGGATGTTACTGGATACTACGAAGTGAGATGAATTGAAAAACTCTATTCTACCTATAGTCATTCCACAGAATCTCAACACCTGAACAGGAATCTCAACACCAGAAAGTACAGTAAAACTTACCTAAACCCAAATTCTAGTAGAGAGGAATTTAGATACTTTTAGACAGATAGGTGGCCGCTTAATGCAGGATAAAAGCCAGGCTCCCTACAGGAGTTTTCTGTATGAATTGCATCCTGCATAGACCGATATTGATACTAAAACGAACGTCCGGTTAGAGGGGTTTTACTGTATTCAGATATGTTCTGTTGTAATTACTGAGGATACTATTATCTTCCTTGAAGTGACATTAACCCTTTCGCTGCCAAACTCTGTCGTCTGCTAACTTTGTCGTCTGCTACAAATTTTCATTCTTTCGATTTCTTCATTTTTGTTTCAAAAACATAGTATCAGTAACAAACAGTTTTGATCCTGATGAGACGTCGAGTTACTCCGCGTCTCATCTGGATCCAAACTATTTGCATAGGTAATCACAGATCCGGCATTGGCAGCGAAAGGGTCAGTTCGAAAACTGCACTTTATATTGAGTAATTCTATAGAAAGTAGGAATCGCGACACCAAATTGTGTAGGTACAGTAAACACCCCTCTAAACCGGAAAAAATAGGCAGGTGGCTGCTTAATGCAGGATGAAATTCATGCAGAAGCTTTCTGCATGACTGTCAACCTGCATTAAGCTGCCACCGGTCTCCATGACCGATATTTATACTTTTAACGTCCGGTTTAGAGAGGTTTTACTGTGTAATGCATTTGTTTGTCAAATAAAGACCTTTCTCGATACCTTTTTTAATTTGCAGAACGATGTATGGAAACCGGACGTGACCTTGAAAAACACCTTCACGGATTATAAAGAGCTTGGCGCCGCCTCGTTAAGAGTTAATGTTCTCTCCGACGGGCAGGTCACGTGGTACCCGTTCCAGGTAAAATAATTATAGTCGATATCATGAACTCGGATAATTTGAACTTCAGAATAATTTGAACTAAACGTTCGGACCTTCCCAATTTACAATACCAAATTGTTCTAAAATGTATCACTACACATATCTTGAAACACATTCGACAGCTTAACCCTTCGCTTGCTAATCACGTCAATATACCTACCTGTAAATAGTGACGACCCAGATGAGACAGCTCCTGCAGGAGCTGTCTCATCAGGGTCTGCACTATTTACAAGTTGATTGTGCAACCAGTGCACTCCACAGCAGTGATTGCACAGCGAAATACTTATACACAGTGAAGATATTTGTAATTCTACAACAGGGCATGTGTATAGAAGGAGAAATGTGTTTCGAAATTCAGCAAGAGAAGGGTTAATACAGAGCGAAAGGTAATGCTGAAAGTTCCTACCTAACCCTGCGAACTTGAGATATTGCTCAGATTAGAAACCGGATGACTCGAACCTCTGTTATCTCGAATTAGTTTGTATGGTCCCTCGTAGTTCGAGTTATCGAAGTTTAACGTTTTTTATATTGGTTTATGTCCCTTCGACCCTTGTTCTAATTCCACGATTCAGAGTCTTTACATATGCGTGCATATAAATTTGCTAGGAAAGGGATCCTTATTTGCATTGAGATCCTTCTTTACCATTTATTCCATGGATACTTATGTAAGAAATAATGATGTCATGAATATTAGATTAGATTCAGTGTTATAATAGCACATTGGCACAGGAAGTTTGGGCCATGGTAGAAACTGTAGGATCACGTTTATATTATAGCATAAGCAAACAGAGCAGACTCTTATCAGACGGCTCATATAGGAGCCGTCTGATCTTGGTCTACTCTGTTTGCAAATACGTAAAAAGGCGTATTTATGGAGTAACGGGTAAAGTTACCTATTTAAAGTATTATTCTATATCTTTAACGTATTCCCATATCGGCTATTTTTAGACCCAGCGTAGAAATAACTACAGTTGAACTTCGATAACTCGAACTTCAAGGGACTATACAAATTAGTTCGAGATAACAGAAGTTCGAGTCATGCGATTTTTAATCTGAACAATTTCTCAAGGCCACAGCTTGATACAGGTCTAAAGTAATGCTGAAAGCTCCTACAGGAGCTTTCAGCATTACTTTTGACCCGTATTAAGCTGTCACATGTGTTTCTAGATATCTGTAGCGATACATTTTAGAGCAATTATGTATTGTAAGTTTTGGAAGGACTGAACTTTAATTTCGAGTTATTCCGTAGTTCGAGTTATCCGAATTCGAGATATCGAAGTTTAACTGTAAATCATGACTATCTATTAGATGATTCTTATAATAGCATAGAATCACAGGATACCTTGACTATAGTAGAAACTACAAAATCTGATCTGTAAAAATCCATAAGAAATCAGAGCAGAGCTTAGTAAGGCGGTCCCTACAGGGGTCGTTTGATCTAGATACAGTCTGTGAAGACGTAAAAGGCGCCCCTATGAGGTATAAGGTTAACCCTTTCCCTCATATAAACGCATTTTCAAGCATTTGCAAACAGAGTAGACCAAGATCAGATGGAGCCTATAGGAGGGTCAGCTCAGTTTGCTAATGGAAATTTGGAACAAACATAGAACAAATGGACACTTCCAAAATTCAAGCATGTTAAGATGTGAATATTCATATATTATTTAAAAGAAAAGCGTAACATTGCAAGCATTGGCGATCCTAGTGAGGTGGCTCCTCTAGATTGTACTAGCTTTGATTCTAATAGCCTTGCTTCTCGTATGAAAATGATTGAGAAGAGAGGCTAATCCTACTACAATACTACAGTTGACAAATTGAATTACCTCCCCTGGTAACATACACTGTCCTGCAAAGAAATATGTGACAAGTGACAACCTATGACATTGATTGGTATAGTAAACAGTGAAGACCCTGATCAGATTGCTGTTTCAGAAGTCCCGCTGTCTGTATGTATGTCTCCGTCTCTTTCTGTCGGTCTCTCTATCTCTCTGTCTCTCTGTCTGTCTCTCTGTGTGTCTGTCTCTCTGTCCCCGCTCTCTGTCTCTGTCTGTCTGTCTGTCTGTCTCTCTCAGTCTGTCTATCTGTCTGACTGTCTGTTTGTCTGTATACATGTCTGTGTATGCGTGTGTATGTAACTTCCTCTGTCTGTCTGTCTCTCTCTATCTCTTTCTATCTCTCTCTGTCTCTCTATGTCTCTCTGTCTCTGGCTCTAGCTGTCTCTTTCCCTGTCTCTCTGTCTGTGTGTGTCTCTCTGTCTCCGCTCTCTGTCTCTGTCTGTCTGACTGTCTGTCGTCTGTCTGTCTGTCTGTCTGTTTGTCTGTCTGTTTCTGCCTCTGTCTCTATCTCTGTATCTATCTTTCTGTCTCTGTCTCTGTGTGTGTATCTCTTTCTGTTTCTCTGTCCGTCTATGTCTGTCTGTGTGTATTTTTCTCTGTTTCTCTGTCTGTCTCTGGCTCTCTGTCTCTCTGTCTCTGTCTCTCTATCTACGTCTCTCTCTCTCTTTTTCTTTGTCTCTCTCTGTCTGTCTGTCTGTCTCTGTGTCTCTCTCTGTGTCTCTCTGTGTGTGTCTCTCTGTCTGTCTGTCTCTGTCTGTCTGTCTGTCTCTGTCTCTCTGTCTGTCTCTATCTGTCTGTCTGTCTGTCTGTCCGTCTCTCTGTCTCTCTCTGTGTGTGTGTCTCTATCTCTGTCTCTCTGTCTCTATCTGTCTGTCTGTCTGTATGTCTGTCTGTCTGTCTCCCTCCTCTCTCTCTCTCTCTCTCTCTCTCTCTCTCTCTCTCTCTCTATCTCTCTCTAAGGAGATATGATTCTATTTTTTGAATCTGTGACCGGCGAAAAGTGAATCAGACATTAAATGTACATTACCTGCTTAAAGTTTAAATTCGTAAAAAAATTTTTTTGATATTGTTAAGTAAGTGTTGACACGTAAGTGTATACGTTTTACTGCATTTTACAGTTTACCCAAAATATTCTCAGATTCAGCGTTAGCTAGCTCAGCCAATTCTCGTCGTCAGGATTTCAAAATGCATTCTTTAATTTATTTTCAAAGGTGTATCCAGAGTGTAATCAAACAGTTTGATCCTGACGAGACTCCGATATACACGACCGCTGAACCTTTTACAAGATTTCGCACATACTGTTTGCCATTGATTTAACCCTTTCCTCCATGACCATTCAATTAAGAAATAATGACGTCACGAATATTAATCAGATTAATAGCGCATTGTCACAGATATTGAAGTATCATATCTATATTATATCACAACCAAACAGAACAGACTCTGATCAGACGGCTCCTATAGGAACCGTCTGATCTGCGTTTATTCTGTTTGCAAAGGCATAGAAAGGCGTAATTTTGGAGTGAAGTGTTAAACCCCTCAGGTCAGTGATATCATATGCAAACCGTTTGGATCCAAAGGAGCCGCCGAGTAGATCGGAGTCTCATCAGGATTCAAACTGTTTGCACTCTCTTTATTTTTATATTTTAAGAAATTGAACAAAGGCTCACTTTCAAACTAGTCACAGACGTTAATATGTCCAGCAGACGACACTGCTGACACAGAAACGGTTAAATGCCCGCTGTATATTGGATTATACTAAATCATTGTATTTTTTCTCTCAGGTTTTCCAGTCTACATGTTCCTTGGATATAACATATTACCCATTTGATACGCAAGAATGTTCCTTAACGTTCGGAGCATGGAGTTACACAAGCACCGAGGTATGATCCTGAGGTTATAAATCATTGTCTTTGTCTTTGTCCAATTATAGGGTAACATTAACCCATTTGCTCCCAGTGGATTCTTCAACGCTTATATGTTGGATCATTCTATCTTTTATCTAAGGGGTGTCTGATGTAAATTTTCATTTTTGTTTTGTCTTATATTGGATTTCCTATCAGCAAACAGTGTAGACTCTGATCAGACGCCGCATTATGCTGCGTCTGATCAGAGTCTACACTGTTTGCCTACGTCCCATATATGGGATCGTGGAAGCAAATGGGTTTATCCGTTATAAATGTATATAGGTTTAGAATTCTTTCGCTGCCAATGTCGCATCTGTGATTACCTATGCAGTTTGGGGCAATTCGGCGCCCCATCAGGATCCAAACTGTTTGTTACTGTTACAATGTTTTTGAAACAAAAATGAAGAAAAATACAAACATAAATTTATAGCAGACGACAAGGTTTGCAGGCGACAAAATTTGGCAGCGAAAGAGTTAAACAACGGGTGAACTTGCATAGCGCAGTTTAATGTAGAAAGTACTAAAAATGTTCGTTAATACTGTTTTAGGTGAACATGCAGAGTGGTTCGAAAGGAGTAATCTTAGAACAATATGAAAAAAGCTCTACCTGGGACCTTGTGAGTGTTGACTGGAGAGTCCAGAACGATGATAGCGGCGACGCAGAGATATCATTTGTCATAAAAATCAAGCGGAAGCCCCTCAACGCTATCATTACCCTGATCCTGCCGGTGATTATGCTGTCCATCCTTAACCTGTTCGTCTTCATGCTGCCGTGCTCTAGTGGCGAAAAGGCTGGGTACGCCGTGACAGTCTTCCTGGCATTTGCGGTGTTTCTGACGATCATCGCCTCTTCTCTGCCGGACAATTCCCAATCTGTCGCCTATTTCTCTATCTACCTGGTAATCCAGGTTACACAGAGTACATTGATTACCCTGTCCGCTCTGGTTCTGATCAGGGTAAGCTCCTTTGACAATGAGAGGGAGATTCCACGTATTCTCCAGTTTCTTACACGACTACTGAGCTGTAAACTATGCCAAGGGAGGCCGAAAAGAACTGAAGTGGAATCGCTACAGGAAAAAGAAAAGTCGGTAAACCATCTTAAGAAAATACGTGTAATTAACGTAAAGACAGGTCATGAGAAAGATCCTATTGACGATGTGCAAAAGCACGACCCCAAGAACTTGACATGGGAACATGTGGTCACAGCTCTCGATGTTCTACTGTTTATAATATTTGCAACAGTTTTGGTCGTTTCGACAATTGTCTGTTTTACTATTGCAGCTACTAATTAAATGGGGTTTCCGTCCCTTGATAATGTCTCCTTTATGATTAGCCAACAGTGTTGTCCCAGATCAGCTGGATTATGTCAGCTACTCATCAGGGTCTGCATGTATAACAGTGCAGTAAAAACTCGAGTATTCGAACATGCTTGTTGATCAAATACGTATCATTATTGATCTTTAAGACATATGAGAGCGTAATGCAGGGTGAAAGTAATGCAGTAAGCTCATATAGGAGCTTTCTGCACGACTTTCACCGTGCATTGAGCAACCACCTGCCTAAAGGCACACTTTCTTAATTACAAAAATGTCGAAGTATCGCGTTCTTACTGTGTATTAATTTGCCTGTTTACCTGTTAAATAGTACAGACCATGCTAACGACTGGTCTGATACTGGTTATGGGACCATTTATGTTTGAGCGACTCAATATCACGTTCACCTTTTCCATGTGAGTATTATTGGATTACTCGAACGTCGGATTAATCGATGTAAATAGTTGGTCCTTCCGAAATATACAATACATAATTGTTCTAAAATGTATCGCTACGCATATTTAGAATCACATGCGACAGCTTAATGCAAGTCAAAAGTAATGCTGAAAAGAGCTTTCCGAATTACTTTAGACATGCATTAATCGGTGAACTTGAGAAATTGTTCAGTTTGGAAATCGGATGACTCGAATCTCTGTTATCTAAAACTATTTTGTATGGTCAGTTAAAGTTCGAAATATCTTAGTTCACATCTCTGTTATCTAAAAGTATTGTGTATGGTCAGTTAAAGTTCGAACTATCGAAGTTCACATCTCTGTTATCTAAAAGTATTGTGTATGGTCAGTTAAAGTTCTAAATATCGAAGTTCAACTGTATATATATTTTCAAATATATTTTATACAGTTCTCTCACGTTGGTGCAAGAAGGCCAGAAAATAATGACAAATATGAGAATTTATTCGCCATCTTAACACTTTCCCTGTTTAACCCTTTAGCTCATATATATATATATGTGTTTCATGCATTTGCCAACATAGTAGACCCGGATCAGACGGCTCCTATAGGAGCCGTCTGATTAGGGTCTGCTCTGTTTGCTATTTGAATTTGAAAGATCTGTTTCTTGAGTTTCTAAAATGGCTACAATGTTCCACGTTCCACATTTCATTATAAATATTTTGTTCATGAATATTCAGTGGGTATTGAACTTTGATATATTTAGAACAGGGAAAGGGTTAATTTTTATTCGAGATTTTATCACCTCATTAATATTAATATTTATGGACAGAATCAATAAAATGCAACATGGAAAAGGGTTTGTTTAACTATTGTTGTTCCACGTGTTCATGTGCCATTATAAAAATTGGTCTAATTAATATTCATAATGTACAGTAAAATCTCGATTATTCGAACACTAAAATACGTGTTATTATCGATCTTGAAGACAGGTGACAGCTTAATGGGGAAGTCCCTGTATTCAACACGTTTAAAAGTGACTGAAATATACATAACTCGTTAGTTTATATGTTGAAAAGAAGTACACCGTCAGAAACCAAATCCAATAATCACCGAAGAAGACACAACTTTCATACATGTACGTTTGATATGTTATTCGTCAATGTAATAATATTTATTCGGCTCGCGTTTTAGATTCGTTAACTGTATGACCAAGGTCGATAATACTTTATTGTAGAATAAACATTATAAGTTTAGCTGAAAACGGTTTATTTTGTATCACAGTGGCATTTTTCGATATAAGTTCAGATTGACGATCTTCATAATAATGAATGAACATAACAAATATTCAGTTTTGTGACATTATTGAAAATATGCGTTCATTGTATAGGGACTTCCTGTTTAATGCACGGTGAAAGCAATGCAGAAAGCTACTCAAGGAGCTTTCTGAATGACTTTCACCATGCATTAAACAGCCACCTGCCTAAAAGGGTCTAAACCTTCTCATAGAGAAAATTCGAATAATCGGGATTTGACTGTAATTATTATTATCACGGGGTTAAGGGTTAAACTGCAATCATTGGCCACGCTACTAAGTATTACCGGACTGGCGCTTGCATACAGTTCGTACCCATACGAGACGTCAAGTAACTCCACATCTCATCAGTGTCTAAGCTGTTGGACACTCAGTTAACACTTTCCCTTATGTAAGCGCATTTTTACGCATCTGCAAACAGAGTAGACGCAGATCAGACGGCTCCTATAGGAGCCGTCTGATCAATGTCTGCTCTGTTTGCTTTTGGTGTAATATAGATCTGATTCTACAGCTTCTGCCTGAGCCAAAATGTTCTTTGTTCATATGCCGTTATAAAAAATAATCTAATTAATATTCGTGTCGTTATTATTTCTTATATGAGTACATGTATACAACAGGGAAAGGGTTGATAGTTTCTCAAAAGTTCGGACGAATTACAACATATTGCAAGTAAAGAGAGTTTAAACATGTATCATTGTTATAGCAGGTTTACGTTTGAATCTGTATTAAGCGGACATTCAATTATTGAACACAGGAGTGTTAAAAAGCAGGTACAGTAAGACTTCTCTATAACGGCCATTAAATACCATCAAGTATTTTGTGTTAAAGACAGGTGGCTGGTTGAAGCAATGTGAAAATAAAACGGAACTCTTCTGTAGGAGCATTCTGTTTTACTTTCACCTTGCTTTAAGCATCCACCTGCTCTAAGAACCAAATAATTAACACAATTCAGTGTCCGTTATAGGGAGGTTTTACTGTAGTTTCTTAATGCAGGGCAAAAGTAATGCTGAAAGCTCAAATAGGAGTTTTCTGCTTCCTATAGGAGCTTTTTCCATTACCTTTGACCTGCATTAAGCTGTCACCTGTCGTACAGATCCATAATTAGACCTATTTTTACGACCGCTTGTTTTACTGTAAAGTTACGTACTCTAATAAAGAGTATAATTATATGTCCCTAGTGATTCAACAAACAGACAAAACAAGCAAATTCAACCAATATCTCTCACTGCCTGAGATTGTTAGTCTTAAAATAGATCGATTAACAAAATACAATTACAATGAAACCCGGCTAATGCGACCACTTAATAAACAGCCACTGATGTCGTTTAAAGCAGGTAGTTGCTTAATGCAGGAGCTCCTATAGGAGCTTTCTTCATAACGTTCGTCCTGCATTAAGCTACCACCTGCCTCTGCCACCCAGAATTATACCCCTTTTTGGTGGTCGTATTGGCGGAGTTTTACTGTAGTTATTGGGCATATTGTTTGATGACACTATTATCCACAGTTCGAACTGGGACAATAGTTCACTTCTATTCAACAGCTGGGATCTTTTTCACAAATGATATAATATACCTACACAACAAAGCTGGATATATATTCAGTGAACGACAAATAAACGGAAAAGATAATTATTCTTGTGCGTGTTTTCAAACTTGACAGAGACAAATACAATTACATTATAATCTTGTTGTTAAAAGCAATGTTTTAATAAGTTATGTAAAATGCAGAACACTTTACCTGGGGATTATAGAACAGAATATGGCGTAGTTATATGTTCCGTCGATGTAATGTGAAACTATTGGCAAGTAATTTTACAGTTATTTCGATAAATGTGGATTTACATGTGTTGTTTTTTTCTTTGTTTTGAATTTAACCCTTCGCATGGTGTGATCGTTCCACTGATATTTGCAAACAGCTTGGATCCAGATTAGACACCGAGTTTCTCGGGGTCTTACCAGGATCCAAGCTCTTTGACTCTCGGTTAACATGTTTGTCAAACGTTTGATCGAATCGCAAGTCAGTTAACCCTTTACTACATGCATATTTATGTAGGAAATAATGGTTTAACCCATTCCCTAGTTGGCTATTTTTAGATCCAACCTCTTTTGATAAAGCTACCGAAAAGGCGCATTAACTATAGAAAAGAAAACAAATAAGAATTTTGTAGTTCTGAAACCATTGTGATAAATAGAGCATTTGCTCCTTAGGAGCAATGCTCTATTTATCACAATGGTTTAAAAAAGTGACTTTTACGAAGGCGTCAAAATTGCGCCAATATGGAGGAAAGGTAAAAAAATTATAATTATATGACGTTTTATAATGGCATTTGAAAATAATAATATTTAACTACGAAAGAAACTATAAATCAGATCTATATAATTCCAATAGCAAACAGAACAGACCCTGGTCAGATGGCTTCTACAGGAACCGTCCGATCTGGATCTACTCTGATTGCAAATGAGAGGCGTAGGAAGGCGTATGTATGGAGTAAAGGAATACAAGCTCAGCAAATCAGTTATTGGACCGACATTATTTTTTCGACACGATACGGGATGAATGAGAGCATTATTATTACAGCTATATTCCAATCGTTCAAAAGAAAATCTAAATGTGATATCTTTAACCCTTCGCTTGCTGAATTTTAAAATACATTTCTCCTTCTTTATCCATGAACAGTTGTATAATTACATATATCTTCACTGTGTATGCATTTTTCGCTGTGCAATCACTGCTGTGGAGTGCACTGATTGCACAACCAACATGTAAATAGTGCAGACCCTGATGAGACAGCTCCTGCAGAAGCTGTCTCATCTGGGTCTTCACTATTTACAGGTAGTTATATTGACGTGAATAGCAAGCGAAGGGTTAATATTGAAATATGGAGAAAATATCGTTTACATAAGTTTGGTCTCAGATTATATATAGGTACAGAGATATAGATATAGGCACGTAACCAGCTCCTAAAATCGTCATTTCTCTACCAGACCCTACACTGTGACCACTCATTAAGAGCGGTCACAATATAGAGTTTGGTGGAGAAATAAAGAGCTAATCTTGAAAGTATTTTAATTTACGCATCTCATCTGGATATTTGTATGTAAATGCATTTTGTTGAATTGTGTGTAATAACTTATTTATCTGCGGGCTGACTCGCATTTGCAAATAGTTTGGATCATTATACTACGCCGTGTAATTCGGCGTGTCTTCCCGGATTCAGACTGTATGACGCTTGGTCACCCGATCCTGGTTCTTTGACGCTTGGTCAACTGATCCAGGCTGTTTGACGCTTTGTCAACTGATCCAGGTTTTTTTAGACTTGGTCAACTGATCCAGGCTGTTTGACGCTTGGTTACCTGATCCAGGTTGTTTGATGCTTGGTCAACTAATTCAGGTTGTTTGACGCTTGGTAACCTGATCCAGGCTGTTTGACGCTTGTTCACCTGATCCAGGCTGTTTGACGCTTGGTCGCCTGCTCCAAGATGTTAGACGCTTGGTCACCTGATCCAGGCTGTTTGACCAGTTTGTTTGACGCTTGGTCACCTGCTCCAGGTTGTTTGACGCTTGGTCAACTGATCCAGGCTGCTTGACGCTTTGTTACCTGATCCAGGTTGTTTGACGCTTGGTCAACTGATTCAGGTTGTTTGACGCTTGGTCACCTGATCCAGGCTGTTTGACGCTTGGTGACCTGATCCAGGCTGTTTGACGCTTGGTGACCTGATCCAGGCTGTTTGACGCTTGGTCGCCTGCTCCAGGAGGTTAGACGCTTGGTCACCTGATCCAGGCTGTTTGACTAGTTGGTTTAACGCTTGGTCACCTGCTCCAGGTTGTTTGACGCTTGGTCAACTGATTCTCAAAAGCTTAATCGACTCGGACATAGTCAGAACTGAAAAGATCCAGATTTTAGCAAAAAATATTTTACTGCTAGGTTTTCATTCGCTTCATCTGGATAATGTTAGCGTTTGCTTGAATTGCAAGGACTATAACACATTGAAAGTGACACAATTACCTGTCAAACAACCATGTAAGGAATAATGACATCATACATGTACATATTTTTTTATAAAGACATACATGTATGTACACATTAGTTCTTGGTGCAGTAAAACCTCTCTATAACGGCCAACGAATTGTGTTATTTTGTTGATATTTAGGATAGGTGGCTGCTTAAAGCTAGGTGAAAGTAAAGCAGAACGTTCCTATAGGAAAGTTCTGTTTTACTTTCACCTTGCTTTAAGCAGCCGCCTACCTTTAACACAAAATATTTGATGTAATTTAGTGGCCGTTATAGAGAGATTTTCTGTATTATTAAAACTGCACGGTTAGATTTATTATTATTTCATACGCAAACAGAACAGATCCTGATCAGACGGCTCCTGTAGTAGGAACCGTCTGATCTGGGTCTGTTCTGTTATACTTTTCTGTAAAAGCGTCAAAAGGCGTTTATATGAAGTATGTATTTAAGACAGGGGTCTGTAATGGCGGATAGCTGCTTTATATGACTTCTGTCCTGCATTAACTCTTTTGGCGCCAAATTTAAAAGTGTCGTCTGCAATAATAATTTCATATTAAATATAATTCTAAACTAAATAATAAAGGTGTATTATTAAAACATTTGTTTTTAAAAACCTGTATGCTTGGGCTAAAATAATACAGAAAACAGTGAAGTCCCGGGTCAGATGCCGCCTTGAAAAGGCGGCATCTGACCTGGGACTGCATTGTTTTCAATGGTTCCAACATGCGAAAGAGTTAAGCTACTATCGATTTTTAAAAAAAAAACAACAACAGCAGAATTATACTTCTTTTGTGTTGATGTTTTAGCGCGTCTTTACAGTTTTATAAAACTTTACATATTCACATGTTGGTAGACTTGAAAGGAACAGCTGTTAAAGATCGGTGCACTTAAAAAGACATTTCGTACAAACTCACTACAATATGGAGTGGAACTTGACGATTTTCGTGGCACTACTTGGAATCATCTGTGTTTTGTTTGAGCAAGTGATATGTCAGAGCGGAACTGAGGCCAAAGCTTTAAGAACCCAACTGTTTACCACGGACGGATACGATTATCGAGTTAGACCACAGGTTGATCAGTCTATACCGATAGGTAAGCATGTGTATACAGTAAAACCTCTCTATAACGAACACTAAATTACATCAAGTATTTTGTGTCTAAGGCAGGTGGCTGCTTAAAGCAAGGTGTAAGTAAAACAAAACGCTCCTATAGGAGCGTTTTGTTTTACTTTCACCTTGCTTTAAGCTGCCACCTGCCCTAAATACCAATTAATTAACCCAATTTAATGGTCGTTATAGAGAGGTTATACTATATTTTAGAAAAGAAAACTCTGCAAAACCCCAGTTGATAAAGAAAAGTATGAGTACGAAAGAAATAAGAGAAAAACTTGTTTTTATAAAAAATATTGTAAACTGTCACCCTTTCATTTCTATTATTGATATCGTAATTATTTGCTATAAATTATGGTTGTCACAATCATCATTATTATTCTCATAATGAATTGTTATTTTTATTATTTCTATCATTACCATTATTAATAATGAATTTGTTATTGATTGATTGATCAGTTATTATTATTATTATCATCATTATTATCATTACTTTTATTATTACTATTATTATCATAATTATATAATAATATTGATTATATTAAAAAAACGTTTAATGTTACATAAATGTTTCAGACGTCTATGTGAATTTCTATTTGCTGAACATTAACGAGCTGGACGAGGTCAAGGAGACATTGAAGACAACCGGCTACCTGTGGATCATCTGGGACGACGACTTCCTGGTTTGGGACTCAGCGTCTTATGGCGGAATCACTTATGAACAATGGCCCCAGGTCGGTATACAACGCAATACCATTGTTATTAGGTAAACATGCACTATAAAGTTACAAATCAAATTCACTTTATTTCTCTCAGTTCACAATACATGAATACATGAGGATATATAAATATTAATACATGTACAACAAGAGGCTCTGTCTAATTGAGAAGAGCAGGACAGTAATAAATCAATACAGAAAAAGAGGAAACGTATAATTTCCGAGTTTATCATGGAAAAGTCACGTCAAATATAAATAAGCGAGTCTTCTTTTGTGAATGACAAACAGTTTGGATTCTGATCCGACATCCCATTACGCGAAGTTTGATCTGGATCTTAACTGTTTATGCTACTGTTTAACTGATAATTGCATGCGCCAAAAGTGTGAAGGCTGCATTCATTTCGCTCTGATGCTTTGCATAGTTTAAAGAGGGAAATACTTCGAAAAACTTTCTGAAACGTGACACTATTGTGCAAGAAGGAAGTGTTAATAGATTGGTGTACTTTTTAAGTGATTCTGTTGTGTGATTTGACGGAAAAAAGTGAAATTAATAAATCTTTTTTTTTTGTGCATTACTGGATCTTTAAATTCAAATGTGTGTGCCTCAGGCATTAGGATATACAGGTGAAGAGCGGATTAGTACAACACGGCCACAGTTACAGTATACCAGGTGCGATCTTTCCATTATAGGGCAATTATCGCCTATTTTGAAACCCAACAAGCTAGTATTGTCCAGGTTGAAAGAGTTAGGGCTGTTAAACTTTGGTCAGTTTGGCTTAGCTAAATTCAGAGGCTCCAGAGGGGGCAACTCAAAACCGAAGCGTATTTGGGATGAAAATAAAGGTGTTCATTTAAACAGATTAAGGGAAATACCTCAGTCAATTCCAATTGTTTCTGGAAACCGTCCGACAGAATGTAAGGTTTCACCTGATGGCGTAAATCTCAGTCATTTGAAACAGTTTCCCCAGGTAATCCCCGTTGTTTCGAAACCTAACCTGTACGCGAGTAAATTCTCAACAGTGTCCCTTTCTGAGAAAACGAAAACTGTTGTTCATGTAAAACGCGAACCTCCAATGCCTGTGAGAATTCAGACCTTTGTAAAAGTATGCAGTATAAACCCTAGATCAGTCAAAAACAAGGCTCTTTCTATTTGCGACTATATCGTTTCAAATGACTTTGATGTGGTAGCCATTACGGAAACCTGGCTCGGTAGTTCTGTTGACAATTCTTGCTTAAGTGAACTGGTTCCTACTCATTACAGAATCCAACATGTCCCTCGCTGCAATGGCAACCGTGGCGGCGGGGTTGCAATCATACATAAGGCTTCAATAGGACTTCGCCTCCATAAATCGACAAGAGATAATGATTTCTCAAACTTTGAGTACATGGACTGCATTATCAGTGTCCGAGATTTCAATATGCGCCTAGTAGTTGCTTATAGACCACCGCCATCTCGTGGTAATGGTCTAAAAACCGGAGATTTCCTCGAGAGTGAGTGGCCATTTTTCTTATCTAAACTTGTGACCACCGATAAACCGGTCGTCATTGTAGGGGATTTAAATATCCACCTTGACATTCCAAATGACAGAAACACTGCTAACTTTGTTAGTACACTCGAATCATTTGGACTGCGACAGCATGTAAATGAAGCCACTCATGTGGGGGGACATACTCTTGATGTTGTTATTACACGAGATGGTGATGACTGTGTGTCAAACATTGAAGTCACGGACCCTGGACTGTCCGACAGTAGTGGTAAAATTTCGCGAGATCATTTTTCTGTAACTTTCGAGGCAAAGGCCGCAAAACCTCCAACAGTGAGGAAAACTGTTTCATTTCGGAGACTTAGGGCAATTAATATCGAATCATTCAAAAGGGACCTCCTCGACTCAGTACCCATCGAGACAAGTATGCAAACGGCAGATGTTGATGAGCTGGTTAAATCATATACACAGATACTGGCAGCACTTGTCAATAAACATGCACCACTGTGTACTAAAACCATAACACTCAGACCATCATGTCCTTGGTATACCCAGGAACTGCACGATGCAAAACATGTAAAGCGCAAATTGGAACGGAACTGGAAAAAGTCCAGGCTCACAATAGACCATCAGCTATACAGAGAACAGTGTGCCAAAGTCAACAAGCTGCTGATAAAGTCGAGAATTGATTTCTACTCAGAGAAAATTGAAACATGCCAGGCAGACTCGAAAAGTCTTTTCAAAGTCACTAAGCATCTGCTAGGTTCAACTAATGATATCGCATTGCCTAAGAATTCATCCTCGAAACAACTTGCACAAGACTTCAGTGACTTTTTCGTTGAAAAGGTGGACAAAATACGGGCAGATATTTCATCAGGCACTGTATCCAGTGTGCCGAATACCACTGAGATGCAGCATTCAACAAACTTTTTAGAAAAGTTTGATGCGGCTACAGTGGAAGAAGTAGAACAGATCATTAAGGCATCCCCCTGTAAGTCTTGCGAACTGGATCCAATACCTACATGGCTGCTAAAGGCATGCCTTGATGAACTCCTACCGATTTTGACAAACATTATTAACTCCTCTTTAGACACTGCCTGCGTTCCAAAAAGTTTCAAGACGTCATATGTCAGACCCCTTTTAAAGAAACCTGATCTCGATTCAAATGAACTTAAAAATTATAGGCCTGTATCAAATCTGCCATTTGTCTCCAAAGTATTAGAAAAAGTTGTTGACAAACGCATTGAGTCCCATCTGACCTCAAACAGTCTACACGAGCAGCATCAGTCAGCATACCGAAAGCATCATTCAACAGAGACTGCTCTTCTGAAAGTTCAAAACGATATCCTTCAATCCCTAGATAGAAACGAAATTACAATTCTGGTGATGCTTGACTTATCGGCTGCATTTGATACTATCGATCACGAAACGTTGCTGAAACGCCTGGAAAGAGACTTCGGAATCATTGGGAAACCTCTTGAGTGGATGACCTCCTATCTAAATGATCGCTATCAAAAAGTGTCAATAGATGGGGAATTGTCCACTCCAGTTAACATGAGATATAGTGTGCCACAGGGATCGGTCCTAGGACCGAAGCACTACATCATGTACACAAAACCTGTCGGCTCAATATGCAGAACCCATGGGCTCAACCACCATTTTTATGCCGATGACTCACAATTATACCTATCATTTAAGCCCAAGGACATTTCCTGTCAACAGGAAGCTTTATCACGAGTTGAGAACTGTCTCAAGGAGCTAGTGTCTTGGATGCACCAGAACATGCTGAAGCTCAATACTGACAAAACCGAGGTCATACTGTTTCATACTAAAACCACAGAAGTACCTGAAGAGATTCATGTGCAAGTAGGACCCTCTAAAATCAAGCCATCTCTGTGTGTAAAGAATCTCGGCGCATGGCTCGATTCACAAATGGATATGACATCACACATCAATTCCGTGTGTAGGTCTAGCTATGCACAGCTCCGACGAATAGGTCATATAAGAAAGTATCTCTCGCCTGCTGCTACCAAGACTTTGGTGAACTCTCTGGTTACATCAAAGGTAGACTACTGCAACTCATTGCTGCATGGAATTCCAAACAAAACACTGCGGAAGCTTCAAAGAGTGCAAAACACAGCAGCCCGCATCATAACAAGGACTTCTCGATATAATCATATCACGCCGGTTTTGAAAGAACTTCACTGGCTTCCGGTTCAGCATCGGATTGAATTCAAAATTCTGACACTTACGTATAAAGCCATGCACAATGAATCCGCCAAGTACATTGTCGACATGCTTGACGTGTACAGGCCCCGCAGAGAATTAAGATCAGCAAGTAGTTCTTTGTCGTTGGTTGTACCAAAAAGTCGTAAGGTAAAGTACGGTGAGAGAAGTTTCATGCATGCAGCTCCCAAACTCTGGAATGCTCTTCCATCAGGCATTAGAGATGCAAGCTCACTGGCATGTTTCAAAAAATCTCTGAAAACGCATTTCTTCAACATATATTATTAGGGCAGTTTAGAAAACGTACCTGCTAATCGTCGGTTATCATAATTGCTGCATTGGCCACAGAGTGTTGATCCTGCCACTTCCTTATGACTGTGGACTTTTAAACCCCTTTTTCAAATATAATGCTCCACAAATGTAGAAAATAGATAAATGAATAACAAAAACCTCATCCATATTTTATGGACTTCTAGGGAATCCCCTTGCTGTTGAACGTGCGGGTGTTGTGTCAGCGGGATTCCGCTGTCCAGTTGTTGCGGTGGCCGAGGGAGTGCTGTTCTCAAACGGGGCATCCCTATATGCTTGGTACCTCTGGTAACTCCAGTTCCAATGCCGGAGGGAGCACCGTAGTGGAACAGGGCTACCCTCTACGGTATAATTCCGCGCTGGTACATTGGGAGTCTTGCTGGCATGACTTGCTACCCTGTCCTTAACCAGTGCCAGGGATTCCTGTTAAGCTGACCCAGTTTCCGTATTTTTGCTTACCAGTGAACTGGGTCGTGTAATATATGGGCAGCGGGCAAATTAAGCCTGTACGGTCTAATGCAGCATCGCGTGTCTCAGTCAGTCTCGATTTGTCCGATGTGATTCCTTTGTCATTGCAGCCGGTGGGATATGTTGCAGGAACAGTATACGTGATACCTTCTTTAGCTCTACTTTGGCTGGGCTTTTTGGGTTCCCATAATAAGACATTTTATTCTGTAATTAAACTTTGGATATACCCAATTACAACTCTATTAAAATATGATACGCTGTGTACTCCCTCATTGCCATAGCGGGTCGAATAGTGTTTGACGACTGGAGGGGTTGCATAGTGCGCGTATATAAAAGTTGTGTATTTGTATTGCTTAGTTTATATGCATGAACTTCAAATTGATCTGTTCTGTTACCCAATTTTCCGGCAATATTTTATGTGCAGTGTTGTATGTTAAACGAATGTACCCAAGTCTGTTGAGTCTGGGTCAAAATTATGGGACGTACTGGCACTGCGCATAGAATGTTGCATTCAAGTTATGTTTTTTACAATCTGAGTGCGTTGACACACTATAATAGAACATAATACGACACAGACAGATAAACTTACGGAACAGATTAGCTTATTTACCAATGTCCTAAATAAATTCTATTTTATTATTATTCTTATCTATATATAAGTATTAAATATATTTTATTTTAAATTTTTCTGTAATTTACGCATTATTGTACAGTAAATGTATCTTTGTGAAGCGCTTTTGAACGCACATATCCTGTATGAAAAGAGCGCTATATAAATGTGGTATAATAATAATAATCATAATAATAATAATAACTGTTTGCGAACGCCAATGCCGCCGTACCTGGCATAAATGAGACTAATCTGTCCGTTATTATTGTTTATTAGGAGAACAGTTACAGCATATACTACAAAATCTCATACAAAAGCTTAACACAAAGTTCTTTATAGGTGAGGTAGAGTTATGAACATATGCTAACGAGCCATATGTTATATAATTAACCCTTCCACTTTCAAACCAGACCAACTTATGACAAACAGTTTGCATTCTGCTCGGACACCGCGTTAAGCGGTGTCTGATCTGGATCATAACTGTTTGCAAACGTCAGTTCTGACGAACTTTGAAGTGGAGGGTTAATTAGCTGGCTGTCACTGTTTCTCGGAGGAATCTACCTCTACAAACATGTACAAATACAAATGTACGTGTACAATTGACATCATCAGTTTTGCAGCATATAATACATCCTTCCGGATCAAACTACATGTACTGCAGAACATGTCTAAACCCATTACCTCATAGACTATTTTTAGACACAGCCTCTTTGAAAAAAAATCTACAGAAAAGGAACATTAACTAGAGAAAAGGAATATTTTAGAATTTTGTAGTTTGAAGCCATCGTGATAAATGGAGGATTTGCTCCTATAGGCGCAAATGCTATATTTATCACAATGGTTTCACAAAATGACTTTTACAGAGTCGTCAAATGTCTTCAATATGAGGGAATGAGTTATGGGTCTTTAAGGCAGGTGGTAGCTTAATGCAGGTCAAAAGTAATGTAGAAAGCCCACATAGGAACTTTCTGTATTAATTTTGCCATGCATTAATCAACTACTTGCATCTTATTTGTTTGGATTTGTTTTGTTTGTTGTGATTAACATTTGTTTCTACCGAGAAACCCGGGCGCGATACCCTATTCTTATTATCAACAGAGTTTCTCTGGTTCTTTTAGATGTCCGGTGTAAAGCACTGATACATCGGACCAAGGTCGATGCTTATAAAGCTTTTAGTTGAGTCTGAGTTTCGTTCTCAGGCTTTTGATTGGTCAGATTTGAGTTCTCAAGCTTTTGATTGGTCAGATTTGAGCCTTTGGCTCAAATCTGACCAATCAAAAGCTTGAGAACGATATCAGACTCAACTAAAAGCTTTATAAGCATCGGACCTGCTTTTATAAAATTCTATGTGCCTTAACCCTTTCCACCATAAATACGCCATTCTACGCCTCTGTTAAAGTCACTTTTCGAAACTATTTTGATAAATAGAGCATTTGCTCCATAGGATGGTTCAATACTACACAATTTTAAACCTTTCATTTCATTCAATTGGAAACTTTATTTTATTTTATTTTTAAGCAAACACCAATACGTAAATTGGATCAAAATGTAGCATGTCCTTAGATGAATGTCAGTTAACCCCCCCCCCCCCCCACACACACATCCACCCATCCATCCACCCATCCACACACAAATCAAACTTCCCCGAAAAGTTCTGGCAAGCCGATCATTCATTCCTCGGATGTATATGGTGGCAGGACAATATATTTATACAATTTGAATATTTTTTCGCAGGATGAGAAATACGCCAATAAACAGACCTAACAAAGAATGAATCAACAGTAGCATACGTTGAGATAATGTTTAAATAAGTTTAGATAATAACGTTTGTATCAGATGAAATAAATATGTTTCACAAGTCCCTTCACCATCGAAGTCCAAGTGGCAGTCATATTATTTGTAATGGCTATGGAGTGGTTCTGATTGAATTTCCTAATACCTTTCTTATATTGCAGGGCGACGTTTGGAGACCTGATGTGACCTTGAAAAATTCCTACACGGATTATAAAGAGCTTGGTGCCTCCTCTTTAAGAGTTACAGTTCACAATGACGGAATAGTCACGTGGTACCCGTTTCAGGTAAAACTGACATGTGTTCCCTTTGTTCGCCATTGTTTCTTTATCTGAGAGTGCACTGTGCTTTTGTTTGAAAAAGGACTCCTATCTTTTTCATGCATTATCCCGAAGTTTTAACCCTTCCCCTGTTCCATGTTTATTCCATATATCAATACCCACTGAATATGTATGGACAAACTAATTATAACAAAATCTGGCAGGTGAAAGATTTTAACCATTTTAGAAAGTAATGAAAACAGATCTATCAAATTCCATTAGCAAACAGAGCATACCCTGATCAGATGGCTCCTATAGGGGCCGTTTGATCTGGGTCTACTCTGTTTTAAAATGTGCGAAAAAAAGGTTTATATGAAGGGAAGGGTTAATAATTAATATGTTGACCCAAACATTCTTAGCATTTGCAAATGCATGGATCTAGATCAGACGTCGGGTAACTAGGCATTTTTGCAGGAGGATCCACAATGTTTACCACCAGGTAACTTGTCATAAGCGGGTGCCGTCTGCAAATAACTGAAATACTGTTGGTCGGACGTAAAACCCAACTCACTCACTCACTCACTCACTCACTCAAGCAGTAGATCTAGATCATACGAGGCAGCATTTTGAATGATATTTATCAAATTAGTTCTAAATTACACTTATGTTAAAGCATGAGCTACAGGAAGCAGAGCGTATGTGTCATGGATACACAAGCACTATACAATACTAAAAGTGTATGAAGGAACTATAGTATTCAACAGGAGAAATGTACAGGTAACAATGAAAACATAATACTAAGTTGACTCTATTTTAGCTGTATTTTCTACATTAACCCATTACCCCATAAGCTATTTTTAGATACAACCTTTTTGAATAAATCTACCGAAAAGGAGCATTAACTATGGAAAAGGGAAAATTTAGAATTTTGAAGTTTGAAACCATTGTGATAAATAGAGCATTTGCTCCTATAGGAGCAAATGCTCTATTTATCACAATGGTTTCACAAAGTGACTTTTACAGACTCGTCAAAGTCATCAATATGAAGGAATGGGTTAATATCCATGGAGAAAAGGGTAAACACATGGTGGAATACAAGCTGCCTTAGGAGCTTTCTGCATGACATTCAGCCTGTATATAGTTGTACCTCACTTTTTAAGGACCGATAATGATACTTGTTTTAGTGAGAGTTTACTGTATAAATGCCCCCCTGGTTGTGAAACCAAACGGTGAAGAACATCATGAAATCCCTGGAAACACAAATGAAGGAAGATCCCCAAAGACAAGTAAAAGAGACGTGCAAATCATTAAATGAAGACGTAGAAACTCTGACATTAAAAGAAGAAGTAGAAAAACATCAGCTAGAAGATAAACTACTGGGGTCATTGGAGAAACGCTTTGCACAGCTGGAAGAAAAAACGAGATAAGATGATGCAAGAGGCAAGGAAGTAATTAAAATGGCCAATTACAACGAATAATATTCTAGAAGGAATAATGTAAAATCAAGAATGTGCCAGAGGAGAGTCATGAAACGCAGGAGATGCTGACAGACCGGGTGTGTACCATTCTACGTGAACAGGGGGGGGGGGGGGGGGGGGGGGGGTATGAGGAAAACAGAAATACTCGCGCTAGACAGAATCCCGTTCAAACGCGGCGAAATTAAACCAATGCGTATGTAGACCGGATAAACTTTGAAATATTTGATAATATTGGACAGGTCATCCACGGTTACAGATAGAATCAAAGCGTTGTAGACGCTGCAGTAATCATTGCATGGTATCAATCTGATATCGAATAAGTTCGCTTTGACATGGAATTGCGTATCTATAAGGGAAGAGATTAACACTCTATCCAGTTGATGATACAGTTGCAACTGGCACTTCAGCCGTTTCCCACTATGCTTATTATCACTCGCCCACTCGCAGTTATGGGCGTGATTACCTAATCGCTAACATAAGGTCATCCGACGTGTGTTTCTTTATTCATTGAGTATTTTCATTCATGTTATGATCACGTGATTTCTTCATGTGACTAATATTTGTATATCCGTGCGCCCTTCTTGCACATTGCTATATTTTGTCGGTTTTGTTGAATTTTGCACATACTAAGCGGAAGCTTATGTTACGAGGCATTTTCATGTCAGATATAGTATACCACGATTGAATGCCACTTTATTAAACACCCTTTGTATCCATCGAATGCAGGTCAGTAAATTGCACTATTTTGTCAGGCCGACGAGGGTACCATTGGTTAGGCTGTGGAACGCCACCTTTGTATTCTATTGCTTCGCAAGGAATACAAAAACGTTAACCTAAGAGTAAGTAATGAAAGCGAGAAATCCAATACAGATATTTTTGTCTGAAAATTGCGTAGCACTAGTGTGCAATTTATACACACGAGTCCTTTGTTTCGTAACCGGGATTGGCAGGTTGTACATGAATTGCCATTTACGTTTTTATTGTTAAACTCTTTAAAAGCTGAATACAGTAAAACCTCTCTATAACGGCAACTAAATTACATAAAGTATTTTGTGTTAAAGGCAGGTGGTTGCTTAAAGTAAGGTGAAAGTAAAACAGAACGCTCCAATAGGAGCGTTCTGTTTTACTTTCACATTGCTTTAAGCAGCCACCTGCCCCAAATACCAACCAATTAACACAATTTAGTGGCCGTTATAGAGAGGTTTTACTGTACTTTGGTCGTCTGTCCAATTGCCGACAGCTGATCATTTGTCATCTGTATCATTTTCATTACAAAACTATCCATTTTCATTGTGATGTTTTGTTTGCAGAAGTTACAGACATTTTGGATCTTAGATCAGGTCCCACTTGGTTTGGTGTGGTCTGATCTTGGATCCAAACTGTTTGCATAGGCCATAAATGACAGGAGAATCCATCGTTAGCAAGCAATGTATGGAAATGTGTCAGACCGCGTCCCTCATATAGACCCATATAAATCAGAATAGATCCATGTCAAACAGCTAACGGGAGACATGTCAAATGAGTTCCTTTGTTTTATCTCTTATTGAGGGATATAGATCTGATTTACTAAACGACGCATTAAAATGTATATTATGAAATATGCGTTAACCCTTTTCTTTTGGGTAATAAACGGTGATGATTCCGATGAAAGGGGCCCTCGATTAGCCCTTAGACCTGGGACTACAATGCTTGCAAATACCAGCGAGTGCAATCTTTTCATACAAAGGGTTATCCCATTAATAGCTTAGTTATTTTCCTGTATGCATATAATAAATGTTATTTGTTTTTACCTTGCACTCAAAGTAA
This sequence comes from Azorinus chamasolen, assembly GCA_963576725.1. Taxonomy (NCBI): domain Eukaryota; kingdom Metazoa; phylum Mollusca; class Bivalvia; order Cardiida; family Solecurtidae; genus Azorinus; species Azorinus chamasolen. The sequence continues at coordinate 11,548,651 of OY755238.1, read as the reverse complement.
TGATCAATTGTTCTCTGCAATATTTCAAAAAACTAATTGAAAATGTTTTGACAGTATGCTTGCAGATAAGAGTTAGTACAGTAAAACCTCTCTAGATCGGACATAAAATTTGGCATAAATATCGGCTTTGGTGACAGGTGGTAGCTTAATGCAGGATGAAAGTCATGCAAAAAGCTCCTTTAGGAGCTTTCTGTATGACTTTCACCCTGCATTAAGCAGCCACCTGCCTAAAAGTATCTTAATTCTTCTCTACTATAATTCCGGTTTAGAGAGTTTTTACTGCATTAATGTATTGTTTTCATATGTGACAGTTATCGGCAGCTGGTTTTTTTTACATGAATTGTCTTCTGCTACTTTAACTGTTCAACTCTTGTAAGAAATGTTTCAGTCTGCTCAATTCTCGTCTGCTGACCAAATGTCGTCAAAACACGCTCCTTTTCAAAACTTTTCTTTTTCTTCATGACGAGTTGTTTGTAAAAGTTGAACCTAAATGACAAATATTTTAGATCTCAGATCTGACACCACTTTTTGCTGTGTTCGATCTTGGACTGAAATTGTTTTGCATCTATAGGTCATAAATGACAGAACAGAAAACCCATCGTTACATGCAAAAATGAACAAATGTCAGGCATGGTCTTCATATAAACACCTATAACAGATTTGTAAATCAAATAACTTGATGGATTATATGAGGTGAGCCCCTTCGTCTTTCTTATTGAGGGGTATAGATCTGAGTTACTGCATGACGCATTAACTCATTACGTTATAGGCTATTTTTAGATCCAACCTCTTTGAATAAATCTACCGAAAAAGGGCATTTACTAGAGAAAATGAAGATTTCAGAGCTTTGTACCTAGAAGACCATTGTGATAAATTGAGTATTTGCTCCACAGAAGCAAATGCTCTATTTATCACAATGGTTTCAAAGAGTGACGTTTACAGAGACATCAAAGTTGTCAATATGAGGGAACGGGTTAAAAGGTATGTTATGGAATATGCGTTAACCCTTCCTCTTCGGAATGCAAACAGTGCAGATTCGGATACAACGAGCCCTTAGAGCCCACGAGCCCTTAGATATGGGCTTGCACTGTTTGCAAATACAAGTGAATGTATGTCCCGTATACAAATGGTTAACTGTTTCAGTTATTTTACTGTTTGTATATCAGAAGTGTGATCTGCTGGGATTTTTATTGTTTAATTATTTGCAGTCCAAGTACAGTAAAACCCCGCTAATGCGACCACCTAAAAGAGGTATCATTCTGGTTAGTAGAGGCATGTGGTAGTTTAATGCAGGACAAAAGTAATGCAGAAAGCTAGCTCCTAGAGGAGCTTTCTGCATTACTGTTGTCCTGCATTGTATTAAGCAACCACCTGCTTATAACAACACCCATGTTTAATCATTAAGTGGTCGCATTAGAGGAGTTTAACAGTAATGTTTCGTCTGCTAAACAGCGTGCGAGAGATTTATGACGAGGCTCCTTTGTTTTGCTTACTATGGGATCTAGACCCATTTCAAAAGTCGGATCTACCAATCTGATATACCAAATGACACATTAAATTATATGCTAAAACATGCATGCCTTCTCTGTTTGGATGATAAACAGTGCAAATTCTGATAAGAGGGACTTAGATCTGGGTCTGCACTACTTTGCAAATGCCAGTAGATACAGGTCCCGCATACAGCGGATTATCCATTTCAGAGCTATTTTTTTTTTACTGCAAAAGAAGAATTGTCGTCTGCTGTTTATCAATTAGTATGTTTTAACTCTTTGCATGCTAAGTAATTTTGCTGTCTGTTAGACTCCTAAATTGTCGTCTCCACTTCATTTATTTTTCTTTGAATTACGTGTCTATGCGTTTTGTAGTGAAATTTGAGGATAAAGGTATATGACGCCCACGTGACGTCATGACTAATTTTGAACTTGCACGGGTTAAAATTGATATCGAACTTTTTTTTAATAAAACATGCACGTGAAGTCAATGGCGTCATGTGACGCCGACTTGACGCCATGTGTCTAAAGACACTGGAAACACACCACGAGTGCATATGAGTTTGGATGAGTTTATTTTCTTTCAGTTAAAAGTACTTTAGCATTTTTTTCTTCAATTTGCAACTTTATTTCAAAACGGGCTGACATCGAAAATCGCACAACGAAACAACTGAACCCCGTTTTGAAATAATTATTTCAAAGTGAAACGTTATCAGGGTCCGTGCTTATAAAACTTTTTAGTTGAGTCTGAGTACGTTCTCGAGCTTTTGATCCAAAAAGCCAAAGGCTCAAATCTGACCAATCAAAAACTTGAGAACGAACTCAGACTCACCTAAACGTTTTATAAGCATGGACCCAGGTCCTACAAAGCTAAAATACCCCAATAGGGGTGACATTGAAGTAAGCAATTCATACTGTAATCACTTATTGGACAGAACAGAGTAAACCTTCATATGCTTCAACAATGCTATTATTCGCAGGGATCAGTCCTCACTGTATAATGACAGCTTAGTTGGGAAATATGCCTTTAAAGATTTAACAATGATCATTCCCAAGGGTGAAACCAATAGCTTAAAGCTATATTTACGGGGCCAGGGAATAGTGTAAAACCGTAGGAAAAAATGAGTGATTACATGTAATCACCCGTAAATTTTAGGGATTACACGTGATCCCTTGTTGGTTCAGGAATTACACGAACTCCCTGATTTATACCCTGATTTATAGGGATTTCATAAAATCCCAGATTACACATATTCCCTGTAACATATAAAGTTGAACTTCGATAACTCGACCTTGAAGGGACCATACAAATTAGTTTGAGATAACAGAAGTTCGAGTCATCCAATTTCTAATCTGAACAATTTCTCAAAGCCACAGCTTAATACAGGTCTAAAGTAATGCTGAAAGCTCCTATAGGAGCTTTCAGCATTACTTTAGACCTGTATTAAGCTGTGGCATGTGTTTCCAGATATCTGTAGCGATACATTTTAGAGGAATTATGTATTGTAAATTTTGGAAGGACTGAACTTTTTGTTCGAGTTATCTCGAAGTTCGAGTTATCAGAGTTCGAGATATCGAAGTTCAACTGTATATCACTGATTTTGTACGGTACACATGTAAATATTTCATACACATTATAGATTATTGTTTCAACAAATCAAATGCAGAACAATATGTTCTCTATATTGATGATGGCGGGTAGTTTAAAATACACTCTTACAATTGTCGAAGATTTATATGTATTCAACTGTATAGATACAGTGTTGAATTGGTTGAGTGAGTATATGTATTTGAATGTTGGTATATATATCGGATGTATGTTTCTTGTTATGTATCACATATCTATACAAGTTCTTAACATTTAGTAAATAAGGATAAAAAACAGCTCGTTTTTTCTCCACCAAGCTCTATACTGTGACCACTCTTTAAAATTGTCTCTTCGATACAAACTATAAGCCAGGTATTGACACATGAGGCGAGAATGCATATTAACCCTTTCCCTCATAGGGACGCCTTTCGCGCCTTTGCAAACAGAGTAGACCCAGATCAGGCGGCTCATGTAGGAGCTGTCTGATCATGGTCTGTTCTGTTTGCCTATCAAATTATATAGACTTGATTCTAAAGTTTCTGTCATGACCAGACTTTCCCTTGTTTAGGTACAATTATAAAACGTTAGTCAATGAATATTCACGCAGTATAAGATATTCCCATAATTACCTACGTGTTTAATCAAACGTGTGTCTATTTTTTACAGGTTTTCCAGTCTACGTGTTCCGTTGATATAACTTATTACCCTTTTGATACGCAAGAATGTTCCCTAACGTTCGGAGCGTGGAGTTACACAAACAACGAGGTATGACCCCTGATTTGTTTAGTCCAAGTCCATTCTCAATCATTCTCAATAAGAATATGTTGAGTTTGCGAATCGTAGCAGGCTATGTTTTTGCTTACATGTGACTGCATACTTCACCTTTAGTCTGCTGTGGTAGGATGAATGAGTACCTATGCAAACAGATTGGACCCAGATGACTAGGCGAGTAAACAAACTGACTATAGTTTTTACTTTTAAAATGTAGTGGGTGAAAAATAATGTAAAATGATTTGTAAACTAATTTGCTCAGCAGGCATATGTTTAACGAGTTTAAAATCAGGACGAAAGTTATACAAAAAGCTTGCATTGGAACTTTCGTCACTATACTTTATACGCGACATTAACACTGTTATGTCATTTACAAACAGTGTAGACCCAGATCAGAGGGCTCCTAGATTTCTCCTAAATTTCATACTGAGTGGACTCTATAGTTGAACAGTGGTGGGTTGTTCCATTCGGACAAAATCGGGCCTGAAAGTGTTCATGTGGCATAATATGGACACGGAGTAAGAACAGTAGAACCATTCTGCACCGGACGTTGAATTCAGTGTAAATATTGGTCTTGGAGACAGATGGCAGCTTAATGCAGTGTGAAAGTCATGCAGAAAGCTCCCATAGGAGCTTTCTGCGTGACTTCCACTCTGCATTAAGCCGCCACCTGGTTAAAATTATCTAAATTCTTCTCTACAAGAATTCCGGTTTAGAGAGGTTTTACTGTACTGTTAAATGTCTTGCAACTTTCGTTTATGATCAAAACTACCATGGTGTTGGTAAGTCAGTTCTTTTAGAAACGATAAAGCCATAGTCTACAACAATGACACATAACTAAGGATAATTATAATATTGTATTGGTTTAATTGCTCATAATTATAATACGGTATTTTAACGCTCCTTATATAGGAGGTAATTGCTGCCTTAAACAGCCATTTACAGTTGAACTTCGATATCTCGAACTCGGATAACTCAAACTAAACGTTCAGGACCTCCACATCTTAAAGAAGAAGTCCCTACAATTATCGCATATTTTCGATAATATCATTAAACTTGGTATTTGTTATGCTCTAGTATTATCATGAAGGTTCCCAATATGAACTTATATCGAAAATGCCAATGTGATAGAAATAAACCGATTTCATCAATACTGATAATTTTTGTTCTACAACACAATATTATCGGCCTTTTCCTTTAAATTCTTCCGCGTTTTGCCGATGATCACCCGATCCCTCCATTATTTACTTAATAGCTTTCTCGGAAGTGGTCGGAGAATCGCGAATAGGGCGAACAGTTACGAAACTAAAACCCAACCCGAATGAAACTGAAACATCGGGGAGTAAAATCGGGATCGGCAATATCAAACACATGGTTGTTTTGTCATTATAAACGCTAATTGAATGGGGTTCCTTGCGATATACTACTTTTCAGCATATAAACATAATTATGAGTTTTGTATTATATTTTAATTGTTTTTGAAACGCGTCAAATGTAGGGACATCCCCTTTAATACAGGTCTAAAGTAATGCTGAAAACTCCTACATGAGCTTTCAGCATTACTTTAGACCGGTATTAGGCTGTAAACTTAAGAAATGATCCAGATCAGAATTAGGATAACTCGAACGTCTGTTATCTCGAACTCATTTGTTGGGACCCTTGAAGTTCGAGAACTGTATTCAATAACATAAATACATGAAACAACCTGATGGGTACACCTTTTAACGCATTTGCAAAAATGGTATAGCCAGGTCAGAATACTTCGGTAGGAGCTGTCGGATCAGGGAATGGTCAGCTTGTTTATTAAATAATATACAATAAAACCAATCTAAACCGGACGTTACATTTGGTATGAATATCGGTCTTGAAGGCAGGTGGCAGCTTACTGCAGCGTGAAAGTCATACAGAAAGTTCCTCTTGGAACTTTCTGCATGACTTTCACCCTGCATTAAGTAGCCTACTGCCTTCAAGTATCTAATTCTTATCTACTAGAAGTCAAGTGTAGAGGGATTTTACTGTACACTTGTCTCTACAGTGTATTCTTTGGGAACTCATTATCTTATTCATATTTAGCTTACTGTTGTTCGAAGAAGCCCCTGTCTACTTCTAACACTAATATTCATCATCCTATAGGAGCAAATACTCTATTTATCACAATGGTTTCAAACTACATAATTCTAAAATTTTCCTTTTCTCTAGTTAATGCTCCTTTTCGGTAGATTAATTCAAAAACGTTGGATCTAAAAATAGCCTAGGAGAGAATGAGTTAAAAGTTAAAGCAATACTACTCCAAGCCTGTTGTTCTGACTTTATCACTTTTGGTCCTATACCGATATATCGTTTATAAATTACAAAATGACTTCAATCTCCTCTTATGTAATGCGTATACTACTACATTCAGCGCAGAGAACACGAAAACGATTCGCTTGGTCTCGTTTAGACAGTAAATTCTCGTTAATACAATAATTTAAAGAAGTATTTATCTGAATTGTTTTACATAAGTGGTAGCTTAATGCAGAGCGTCATGAAGAAAGCTCATATAGGAGCTTTACTTTTGCCTTGTATTACGTAACCAATCCGTTAACAGACTGCATTAGCGAGATTATTCTTTCATATAGTTTTTCGAAATTCGTAAAATTGCACATTTAACCATTTCCTCCATAAGTAGACTTTCTATGCCTCTTTAAAGGTCACTTTTTGAAACCATCGTGATAAATAGGGCATTTGCTCCTAAGGAGCAAATGCTTTATTTATAACAATGGTTTCAGAACTACAAAATTCTTAAATTTTCCTTTTCTCTAATTAATGCTCCTTTTCGGTAGATTTATTCAAAGAGGTTGGATCTAAAAATAGCTTGGATATAAAAATAGCCTACGAGAGTGTTGGTTAAATTAATCAGACATATCAAGCAGATCGGAGACACCAAGTTGATCGACTTTTCATGAAGAGTCAAACTGTTTGCAGACGTAATAACATTTTCGTACTTAGCATACTAGAAGGTTCACCCTTTATTGCATGACTGTTCATGTAAAAAATAACGGCATCCTGAATATTAATTACAGTAATTGTTGTAATAGCACATGGATACAGAAGTTGATTACTCTGACAATCTCATTAGTAAACAGAGAAGACCCTTGTCAGATGGTTCCTACAGGAATAGTCAGATCTGGTTCTATTCTGTTTGCAAAGGCATAGAAAGGCGTATTTATGGAGCAAACGATTTAACCCATTCCCACATATCGACAAATTTTGACGTCACTGTAAAAGCCCCCCCCCCCCTTGAATCCTTTGTGATAAACAGAGCATCTGCTCCATAGGAGCAATTACTATATTTATCACAATGGTTTCAAAACAACACAGCTCGTAACCTGTCCTTTTTTCTAGTTTATGCTACTTTTCGATAAATTTATTCAAAGAGACTGAGCCTAAAATAGACTACGTCGTAATTTGTTAATGACGTTGCAGGTGAATATGCTGAGCGGTTCGAGAGGAGTCATATTGGATCAATATCAAAATAGCTCAACCTGGGACCTTGTCAGTGTCGACTGGAGAGTCCAGAACGATGATAGCGGCGACGCAGAGCTATCCTTTATCCTAAAAATCAAGCGGAAGCCCCTCAACGCTATCATTACCCTAATCCTGCCGGTGATTATGCTGTCCATCCTTAACCTGTTCGTCTTCATGCTGCCGTGTTCTGGTGGCGAGAAGTCTGGGTACGCCGTAACAGTCTTTCTGGCTTTCGCGGTGTTTCTAACGATCATTGCCTCTTCCCTGCCAGAAAATTCAGAATCTGTTGCCTATTTCTCCATCTACCTGGTAATCCAGACAGCACAAAGTACATTAATTACCATATCAGCCCTGGTTCTGATCAGGGCAAGCTCCTTTGAAAATGAGAGGAAAATTCCACGCATACTTCAGTTTCTTACACGACTAATGAATTGCCAATTATGTCAAAGGAGGTCGCAAAACAATAAAGTGGAACATCTGCCTGGCGATACCAAGGTGGATAACGCGGTAAAGAAAATACATTTAATCCAAACAAAGAAAACATCAGAGAAAGGCGACGAGGCGCAAGATAGCGAACCCGAGAGCATGACTTGGGAACAGGTGGTCAATGCTCTAGATGTGTTGCAGTTTATTGTATTTACGACAATTTTCATTGTTTCTACGATAATCTGTTTTGTTAGTTCAGTGAATAATTGACGTTTCTTTTCTACAGCCTGACTTTCAATATACAGTTGAACATCGATATATTGAACTCGAACTTCGGGATAACCGTGGTAAAAGTAAGGTTCTTCCAAAATTTACAATGCAGATTTGTTCTAAAATGTATCACTGTGCATATCTAGAAACATATGTGACAGCTTAGTGCAGGTCGAAAGCGATGCTGAAAGCCCTTATACAGTGCTCCCTCCCTACAACGACCCTCTCAATAACGATTCCCTCCTTAAAACAACGCATGTCACTGTTTCCGAAACAACAAGGCTCCAGAAACAACTTTTCTCATCGTATTTTACTTTTGCCTCCATCAAACCCTATGTTGTGACCACTCTTTAGACTTTGTGACGATTCTAAAGAGTGGTCACAACATAGGGTTTGATTGAGGCATAACGGTTTTAGTTCTTGAAATACACCTTATATGGGGATTTGCCAAAAAGCTAATTATGTTTGATTTTCCCTCCCTATAACAACTCCCTCTGAACAACACATACAATCTTTGTATCCCAAAGGGTGTCGTTGTAGGGAGGGAGCACTGTAGGAGCTTCCAGCATTACTTTAGAAATATTTAGAGACATTAAGCTAAAGATAAGATTTCTGCATGACTTTCACCCTGTATTAAGCTGCCACCTGTCTCCAAAACCGATTGTCATACTATATTTAACGTCCGGTTTATAGGGGATTTACTATATTGGTATGTACAGTCCTTTAACCCTTTCGGCGCCAAATTTCTAATTGTCGTCTGCAATCAAAATTTGTTAAATCATTCAGTAAAATACGGAAATGAGATAAATAAATGCAAATTTCAAAGGAATAAAGCGCATATTTAGAAATAGAGATTGAGACAAATAGTGAAGTCCCTGATCAGACGCCGCCTTGAAAAGGCGGCGTCTGATCTGGGACTGCACTATTTGTCGTGGCGCATTTATGCGACTGTGGCGGTGAAAGGGTTAGCACTAATGTGCATTATGCAGCGACATTGAAATATACTATGTATATTATGCAGTGACACTGAACTATACTATATGTATATGCATTATGCAGTGACACTGAACTATACTATATGTATATGCATTATGCAGTGACACTGAACTATACTACATGTATATGCCTTATACACTTAACTGTGCTGGATACTGTGTACGAGCTTCCCCAGTTTATTAAAGGCTAAAGTGATAGAATAACCCCTTTAACCCATTCCCTCATATTGACGTCTTTTGACGCCTCTGTAAAAGTTACTTATGAAACCATTGTGATAAATAGAAACTACACTATTCTCAATTTCTTCTTTTCTCTAGTAATTGCTGCTTTTCGGTAGATTTATTCAAAGAGGTTTGGTCTAAACTAGCCTACGAGGTAATGGATTAAAGCGGCCATAACGTTTTAAAACGTTCGTCCTGCATTAAGTTACATTCTGTCTTTAAGATAAAGAATTATACATACATGTATTTGTTATGGTGGCTTTAGAGAAGATTTACTGTATTTTTAATGCAAGAGCCATAATTGATGTGTATATGTTCATGTGGATTATGGACCATACTGAAAACTGGAAGTTACCAGATATGTAATCCACGCAAAGTCATCATAATTATTATTATTATTAATTGTTATTTTTTCTTGTTGCCAATTGCATTTTTATGCCTCATAATTATATGTTGGAGGCATATACATGTAGTGTTGTACTGGCGTTTTGTTATCCCAGGACAGAGTTGTAAACGTTGTCCCAATGAAAACGACATAATTAAAGTTCTTTACGCAAAAATACAGGTATGAGTCATGCAGGAAACACAACATACAAAACACAGGGCCGCCCGAACGGCGCCACGAAAAAGGCCAATAAATGTACATGCATGTCAAAAGACACAAAGAGACGCATATACATTACAGATAAACACTAGGGGACGATGGAAGTCCCCGCCGTTAAACAAAGTATCAACATATAATCATATGTCTAACAATTTTACGAAGTTTGTAAACGACATCAGCGTAAAACTCCGGATGTGAAATGCCTAAATCTAACTTTAACTATATAGGGTAGATTGAGGTTATCATAGAATCAAAGAACGGATTATCTATGTCAAATATGCCGTCTAGATAACGTGATGTATGTTTAAAAGGACTGATGATATCTACCTGTTAATTGGTTTTAACTCTTTCGGTGCCAATGTTGCCTGTTGGCACCACTGAAAACAGTGCAGTTCCAGGTCAGATGCCGCCTTTTCAAGGCGGCATATGACCTGGGACTTCACTGTTTTGTGTATTATTTTAGCCCAAGCATACAGGTTTTTAAAAACAAATGTTTTACTAATATACCTTTATCATTTAGTTTAGAATTAGATTTAATATGAACTTATTATTGCAGACGAAACTTTTGAATTTGGCGCCAAAAGAGTTAACCCTAACTGTGTGGGACACGATTCACTAATGTCCTTTGCAAACAGTGTAGACCCAGATGAGAGGGCTCCCATAGGAGCCCTCTTATAAAGGTCTGCATTGTTTGTCATGTTACATTTTTCTTTATAAAAAACGCTAAATATTCACCATAAACTTGACCTGTTTGAATGTTGTAATAGTCCATTTGAAAAGTCAGAATAGAAAGGGTTAAGGATAAACTCCCACTCCTAGCAAGTCTGCAATTAAAGGTGCACAGTTGGTTGGTTTCAATGGGAATAACAATGACTTGGTGATATAAAAAATTCCTGAATCAAACACACATATTGTCTAATAGAAAGTGATTGAATCACAAAGATCTGAACAGGTCCGCAAGGTATAGCAATAAGTAATACATTTTCTTTGTTTTACTTGTACGGTAAAAATGTTGATTTCGGAATTCTAAGCTTGATCACACTGACGCTTGACATGCTCCTTAACCGCTGTTAGACATTATGTTATCAGTATGGACAGTGTGGTACATTTGTAGTTAATATGCATGACACTGAGTGTGCTATGAAGCGTCATTTATATGGGGTTTATGCAGTTTAGGTATCCAGTTTATCGGAAATGTATGTTCATATCATTGAATTGTTTACATTTTTCATCATGTTCAGATATAATGTCATCTTTAGATTTAGAGATAGAAGTGTATTATTTTGTGCTAGTGAGTTCTTATAGCCTTGTTTCAGAAGCCATGTATAAGAGAAAAATATACAATCAAAATGGCGACAAATGGAGTTAATGGGACTTCGAAATGTGTATCAAATAATGCAGAAAACCGTAAGAACTGAATGAAGAAGTATGTTTTTTTTATTCTTTTCGTAAGCAATGAATACATAGGTGGTATCCCACCACCCATCCCATGCCTTACCCACATACTTGACAACTGTTATTCCGCATAGCAGTCTAGTGCAATTTATTGACGGACTTTCGATGGATACAAAAGGCGTTTAATAACACAGCATCCAGAAACAACCATGGTATACTATTTCTGACTTGAAAGTAGCATTAGCTTTGGTTTAGTGTGTGCAACAAAATCTACATCATGTAGCAACGTGTAAGAAAGGCGCTCGAATATACAAATAAAAAAAGTAAAAAAAGTACCTAGTTATAGTCTACTTTCAGTCCGAATGACCGCCCAGCCGACTGTACGTTTACTCCCTTGGTCATTGAGTCATTGGCCTACAATATTGAGCACTGCTAACATATGGCGCAATCATGCAGCCGCAGTACCGGTGAGTGACCCTCACATGTACCCATTTTAACCCCTGGGTGGAGAGGATGTGCGGGTGGGAGACACGGAAAAGCGTCTCTGAAATTTCCGGGTGGGATCGGGATTTGAACCCCGGACCTCAGGACTGATAGTCAAGCGCGTTACCACTAGACCACCGCCACCTACCAACAGTCCCATAACGAAATCACGTGACCGTAATATGAATGAAGGTATTCTCCCAGAAGTAGTTGCTCAATAAATAAGGAAGTACGTGTCGGATGAATGCAAGGGGTTAGGTAATCATGCCCATAAACTGCGAGTGGTCTGTACGATAATAAACATAGCGGGAAATGGCTGAAGTGTCAGCTGCAACTTAATTACCCACTGGAAAGTGTGTTAATCCTTTCCCTTATAGGGCGACTCTCTGTTTGTAAACAAACCCGTCGATTTCGCGCATGCGCAGTTAACTGGTGGGCAAAAACACCAATAACAACCTATGTATCCCTATGTAAAGGCTAAGCAATAGTTAGCCTACACATCATTTAACGACTGTGTTTGTTATGAATTGTTGATTTCTGTACATTTACTATATCCTCTGACTATAATGACAATTATGTTTTAGTTTCTAAGAATAGATACAACATGAAGATTGAATGTATCGGCCCTATAACCTACCAGCTGAACTTTGAAAAAATAAACACAAAAACCCCCGATCCCTTGATCTGGCCTTTCTTTGAAATGGGAGACATTCTTATTGATGTGTTTGACATGCCTGGTATGTCAAATAATTTAGATTAACAGTATTTAAAATTTTAATTCTCGTTTTATTTTAATACGATCTAGATATTAAGATATACAGTCTCATGGCGTTCATAATGTCTTTCTAGCTACTGTACAGTACCGTAGTAGATCTAGTAAAAATATTTTAGAATAGATCTAGATCATATCAATCTATATTATCTTTAGAACTATAATTCACAATAAACTACCTTTTTAAATATATCTTTTTAAAAACCGTTGAGGTTTAATTATGCTTAGCCATATATCTAATTAGTCAAAACATAGTTATCTTCTATTGTTCGGGAAAGCATTTCAAAGCTCCTTATAAAAGTGAACCCCCCTATATACACAGTATCCAGCTGTGCTCTTGCAGTGTTCAGTCAGGGTCCATAGCCATAAGAGACAAAAGTTATGTAATTATACATTGATCCTCTGTGATGGTAGCCCGCCTTATCAGTTTGTGTATCAGATTCCTGACAGTCAACTCCCAAAATACACAGCATGGGTTTAATGGACCAACATTCCTTTTGAAATGCCTTTAATGGACCAACATTCCTTTTGAAATGCCTTTAACAAATCATAACTTTAGACAATTGGCACATTGTTTGGTAGTTGCTACATAAGAAGCATTCCTGTTACGTAATAGTTCATAACTTTGTTGATAAGATAGTGTATGATAGATGGCAGTTGTGTGATCGCTTGTCCCCTGTTGAGAAATTAGGAGATTTACTGACCATCTGGCACCTTTGATCGTTACTATTTTCCTAGGTCTTGTATGTAAATTAGCAGTATTTCGGCTGAGTAAGTAATGTAATAATATAGTCTCCAACTGTCTATCACAATTCATTTTCAGTATTCAAAACAAATAGTTTGTGTTGTTAAAATCTTTGAATGCGGGAAATAAAAGTACTGACATTTGCAAAATGTAGACCCAGACAATATATATAGCTAAAAAGCAACCCTCTGACCAGGATCGATATGTTCACCAAACAGACAAACAGTATAGATCCAAACCATAATGCTCAATTGTGAACCTCATGATCTGGATCTACAGTGTGCATTTTAAATTTACGACATACTTTTAGTGCTTTGGTGTGTTTGTACTACATTAAGGATATGTTCATCAAATAGACAAACAGTGTAGATCAAAACCATAAGGCTCCATTTTGAACCTCATGGTCTAGATCTACACTGTGTGCAATGTTAACAGACAACATAAGTTTTTATGGGTGATAAGGACTGTAAGTGTGTTTGTTATGTATTTAGGATATGTCCATCAAAAAGACAAACAGTGTAGATCAGCAGCATTAGGGTCCATTGCGAACCTCATGATCTGGCTCTACACTGTGTGCAATGTAAATTGACGACATAATTTTAGTGCTTTAGTGTGTTTGTACTACATTAAGGATATGTTCATCAAATAGACAAAAATGTAGATCCAAACCATAAGGCTCCATTTTGAACCTCATGGTCTGAATCTACAGTGTGCATAATAACTTAAAAACAAAATTAAAAAAAAGAAGATTAAAAAATAACTAACAAAAAAGGGTGTAAAATTTTTCCAATGGCATTTATTCCAGTGGCATTTTTTCAACTTGATGGTGGCATTTTTTCCAGTGGCATATTTTCCAGTGGCATTTTTTCCGGTGGCATTTTTTCCAGTGGCATTTTTTCCAGGCACCAACTATCCAACAGGGAAAGGGATAAAAACCACCGACAACCAACCTTAAGTTACGAATTCGGCTAAAAATGTATACCTGACATTACCCGGCAACAGAAGTAAAAGTTCTGAAAACATCGACGCTTTTTCACGTGCTTGCAAACAGAGTTGACCCGGATCAGGGTATTCTCTGTTTTCTTATGAATTTATGTCGGATCTGACTCTACAGTTTTTTTCCAATACCAAAACATCATCAGTACATATATGCTATTATAAAAATTAATTTAATAAATATTCATGATATCAATATTTCTTAAAAGAATAGTCACGGAGTAAAGGGTCCCAGTCAATTTATATGTGTGTTACGATGTCAACTCTTAATTCTAGGTGAAATTTCATACCGTATGATTTTATATAAATTTGCAACAAATAACGTTTTTGTTATGATTGGCAGTATAGTATCCTGTGATAGGAACTTTGTGACACATCTTTAGAAATGCATGTACTTTTGTAACTCTAATCAATTATACCCTTTAGATATGACCCCTTATCAAATACAGTAGTAGTACGAAACAACAACATCCTTCGGGTTGCGTAACAGTAAGAGCATTTTCCCACCATTTCTGATGTGATTTACAGGCAATCGGTTTGGCTTCATGTGCGTAATGAGCAATCGGGGGGATTCAATTTCCTCTAGTTGTGATTTAGATGCCAGTTCAATGAGCGTATCCGCTTTTCTGTCAGCAAAATTTGGATTTTTCAATTTCCACATCATACTAGAAAACCAGTGAAAGCCGCATTTAGGGTACGAACAAATAAGAATATCACCATCCTTGTACGGTAGTTCACGGAGAAGGGTCAAGGCCGTTATAGGGTCCACCAAGTTCGGCAGGATTACGTCATCATCGTATTTTACCAACTGAAGACCTTGTCCATTGGCGACTGGCATGCGTATGATTTCTGTCATCTTTTCTTAGTTTGTTGATTGAGAAGCTGAAGTATAATACAGTAAAACCTCTATAAACTGGACGTTCAAATCAGCAGTGTGGAAAACAGGTTGCAGCTTAATTCAGCATGAAAGTAATGCAGACATCTCCCTAAGGAGCGTTCTGCATGACTTTCATTTTGTATTCTAATGCAACATTTTTGTAACACGCATTCTGATTGGTCCACGTGACAAAATTTGAAGCATATAAACCACCGATATACTTTCGGAAACCGAATCACTAGAAAATTTACTACGAAATATTCATACGCGCATTCATAGTAAAATTGAATGAATGGGTCTGAATGAACGAAGACACTGGCTGAATGAAATACACTTTCAATACACTTTATGGTTGTAGTCAATGTGAGTCTGGCGATTCTACTCAAATATATATCGCAAAGTCCCACAAGTTGATCCTGAGTCCATTTATTTCACATGTTGATCTAATTCACTGTCCTTGAACACACGTTTCTCTTCCTCTATTCTGTTTTGAGGTGTATGTGGCACCTGCACCCGGTAAATATGAGATTTAAGGTATATAACCATGTAGCTGTGGGATTTATATCCATGCTGAAACTATTTAAGAAGGACCTGACAACACTTAAACATTACCAACCGATCACAGACAATGATCCTCTCTGCCATAAATCACAAATCTTTCCAAAGAAAAGTGGTTTGACATAACCTTGAATTTCGCTCTTCGTGGTATACATAGAAAACCCAAGATCTCTGACAAAAGTACAATTTATGAGTCATGCAGGAAACATGTTCTGTAATTCTCTGAAAATATACCTGATAAAACTGCACCCGTGATCGAACCATTTCATTCAGTAACCCAAACGTTCAGTCGATTATGAAGACTCATATACACATCCATGCCTGTTGGTGAGCGTGTGCTGAACGAAATGATGAAAACAATTGTTTCGTCAAAAGTTTTAAAACACAAATCATTGTGTCCGAGAGACCGCACTCATGCACTAGCTGTTGTCTTTTGCTGGTGTCAAAACCAGGGAAATAATGAAAAAGTCCGGTCATCAGAATGAAGCCAGTGTCCGAAGCTATAATGCCGACTCGTCCGACAATCAGAAGCGGCAGTATTCTTCAATTCTTCACAGTCCCATAATGAGAATTCGCCCACCCACTCTAGACCACTCGATGGCTCTTTGCAAATTCCAAACATGCCTGTAGATTGTCGCCCCTGATAATTTCCATTTGCACGTCCACTTGGCCTATCATCATTCTCATCAAATACACCAATCAGCCAAAGTATCTTGAATATGCTACCAGTTCCACATTGCAAACAGTTTAAAAATAAATAATTCCGTTGTCCATGTGCACAATTATTGTGGAATTTCGAGCAATGTCGAGGTCAAATTTGATTCATCTTTCGTAGTTTTGAAAAGGACCTGCCGTCAGAAATTCAAAGGACCATGCCTTAACGGTTTTCATTTGTGAAAATCAAAGTATCAAGTGAAAACACCAGTTCTTGGTATATTAAATATAAGCACAATTGCTAGGTTCCGGGAGAACTATTTTCTATATGCGTAATGCGGAGAGATACGGTGTTTCATGACGTCATGTTATGACGACAGAGAGAAAATATCAAAGGACTTAAAGTATTGTTTGTTTTTTACCATCTGGATCTATGGTTTTATTAGAATAGGGATAACCGTAGCGTATTTGAAGATTTGCAGCAGTATATCGGTGGTTTATATGTCGCAAATAATCGTTTTACATGCTCCGCTAACGC
Organism: Azorinus chamasolen; assembly: GCA_963576725.1. Classification (NCBI taxonomy): domain Eukaryota; kingdom Metazoa; phylum Mollusca; class Bivalvia; order Cardiida; family Solecurtidae; genus Azorinus; species Azorinus chamasolen. The sequence continues at coordinate 11,531,760 of OY755238.1, read as the reverse complement.
GTCGCATGTAAAACTAAATTTGCGACATATAAACCACCGATATACTGCTGCAAATCTTCAAATACGCAACGGTTATCCCCTAATTAAGCAACGACTTGCCTAAAATGAACTCAAGATGAAACTGTTTGACACACGTGAACTAAAGAAAAGCTTATTCTTTTTAATTGACATATACATGTATATGGCATTTCCCCGCCAACGATATGTTTTTCTACAAACTATAAATAATACACTGTCTGATAGAAACGCGTTTTGGCGTTTAGAACAGATCAGAGGTTTCTTGTAGCAGCCTTCTGATCAGCCTCTGTTCTATGTACTATTTTATGTTATATAGATATGCCTCCTTGATCCATGCTTATAAAGCGTTTTAGTTGAGTCTGAGTTTGTTCTCCGAAGGCTAAAATCTGACCAATCGCAACAATTATCAAGGCAGGGTTGCAGAGATAACAGGCGTACTGATCATACATGAACATCTTTTATTGCAATGCCAAACTGTATTTAGTTTTATACTTATTAGTATCGCCTCTTATACACCTCTTACCCTTTACTCCATGAATATCAATGTGAGAAATAATGACATCATGCGTATTAATTAGCTGTGTTTTAATATTAACGTAAGAATACAGGAATATTTAACCAATGAAGAAAGTTAAGAATTAGATCTATCTTATGCCATAAGCAAAACAGAGAAGATCCTGATGAGGCGGCTCCTACAGGAGCTGTCTGATCTGGGTATACTCTGTCTGCAAATGCGTAGAAAATCGTATTTATGGAGTAAAGGGTTAACCCCCGCCCTTATATTGACACAACTGTAAAAGTCACTCTTTGAACCATTGTGATAAATTTGCTCATATGGAACAAATGCTCTGTTTATCACAATAGTTTCCAAATTACACAATTCTAAAAGTGTACTTCTTTTTATGCCCCCATTGACGATAGTCAGGGGCATTATGTTTTGCACATGTCCGTTTGTCCGTTGTCTGTCGACCTGTCTGTCCGTCTGTCCGTGTGTCACACTTTTACGTGCAGTTGGTTGTCACAGTTTTTTCTATACTGAAAAAAACCCCACTTCCGACAGAGCTTTCTGCATAACCTGATGCACGTCTGTGTACACCTTTTGGACGATGTTGGAGTGAAGTGTGTACTGTATTCAAGGATTGTTTGCTATTCATAGGCATAGATAACGTATACCACATCTACATAACATAAATGTAGAAGATACGACTATGCATAATCGCTTGCATATGATTAAGAATTGAAAGCCGTATGTATACACAACTTGAAACGGAATTAGAAGGTGAGTGTGGATTCGTTGTATTCATGATCTGGGTGATTCTTCAAAAATTTGTAATATGCTGTCCCTCACCTTTCACATGATTTAAAAGTCATAAAAATTTACTTTTAAAAGAATATTTTATCTTTGCCTAGTTAATATGACATACCTTAGTGAGAATATAGTGATAACCAGTGAGAATTTATGTTCATTTTCTTGGAATCGACTTTCAAGTATGAAAGGGGGTGCAAAATTCCCATGTCCCTCATCATACAACACATAATAGAATGAGATATCTTGACCTTAAATCATCTTAAATTTGATAATTTTTCTCTATTGATAATGTCATTATATTATCATAGAATGAATGAATACAAAATATAGCTGTTAGTTTAATCTTTAGTGGCTTTTTTCAGCTGCTGATTTTTGTCCCTCGTTTTCCTGTCAGTACCGAAACGGTATGGTGTTTTAGCCTGTACCTATTTTATCTTGAAATTGAGGGAAATCCCTTCTGACGTCATAAGAAGGTTTTCCCCATGCAGTCATTATAGGGTACACTTCGAATTAGCAATCCCGGTTCTATTATAAGAAATGGCCTCCCAAACATCTATTTCTATTGATTATGTTTTTAGGCCGTCAGCACCGAAACGCCCTCAAACCAGGCAAGCTGAACCATAAATTCATGTTAACAGACCTTGTTGTATACGCTGTGTGTACACGATGCTTAAATGCATAAAATAATTGAAACATGTACTGGGTAAATGCCTGAAATTATGAAAAATAAACAAAATTGTCATTACCGAAACGGTCATTACCGAAACGGCCTGTGTTTCGGTACTGACATAACCCTTAATTATTTTGGTATCTGAACAATTATTTTGTGAAAATACGACTTTAACTTGCATCCAAAAACAAAATAAATAATATTATCCTGTCACGTGCCTATTTTCTGACGGATAACAAGGTGACTGATAAACTTTTTGTTATTATGCCAGTTGGTCACATGATCGATGTTATGTCAGTTGGTCACATGACCTGTAGCCGAAACTACTTTTTTTACCGAGACGTTTATTTTGTGAATACACAAATTTACATCTACCGAGTACTAGATCTACTGAATAAAAAAAGTTTAACAAAGCGAATTTGTTGATTTCAATCGATACCCATTAAACTAAATAGATCTAATTCTTTCACTTCATTCTCCCAAACTTAGGCCCTAGCATATTCTTAGGCCTAGACTAGATCTAGATCTAAACTAGATCTAGTTGTTTGTCGCGAAATTACCGTGTTTAGATAAATCCACATCAAGAATCAAAAATCGTCTAGATATCGTCACGTGACAGGTTCTTTTTCTCACATAACCAACCGGGGCAACGGTTTTGTTTTGAGCATTTTTTTTTAAAACAAAGTGACATTTTGGAATTCCAGTGACGTAATAACGCCTTTATAGTGACGTCATCAACAGTCTAGAGCCAGTAGAGTCGGGTATACTTTGCGGTGCATTTTGCGGTACATTCGGTACAAAATAATTATATGTTGATGTCGTGACAAGGATAAATAGAATATTTGGTTCCTAGCTTTGAATGAGAAATATTATCTGGCTCGGCTTCTGAATATATCAGGTTCGCCTTCGGCTCACCTGATATATTCATCCGCCTTGCCAGATAACATTTCTCATTCAAAGCTAGGAACCAAATATTCTCTATTTTCTGAATAAATGCAGTACCATTTGGCTTTACTTTTTGCTGTCATTACCGCAACGTCAATACCGAAACGTCATTACCGAAACGTTTTTCATGCATTTTTTGGCATTTTTTTTGCATTTTTTAAAAGTTGAGCAATGGAAATGTTTGAACTGTATACTTTTACGATTAATTAGTCCTAAAGCTAGTATAAAGCATGCTTTTAGTTAATTAAAAGAAATTTAGCAACACTTTGGAGACAATTTCGATACATCAAAATCTTAAAAATTAGCTGTTTCCATCACCTTAAGAGACAATTTTTGATTTTGCAAGATGTATTACTAAAAGAAACAGAATTACGTTATTCATATTCATAATTTACACACATCTTGAACGATAAACACCCTTTAACTAAATATTTAGATAAAACGAGGTCCAATTTTACATCGTTGTGGTAATGACATTTTCAGGTCATTGGCAATTTATAAAATGTAAAAAATATTTTTTCTATTGAACAATCAGCACGGACATTACTCTTTATAAGTCAAAGACAGTTCATAGTTATGGTATACGTGTTAAGCAAACGGTTTTATAAGTAAAATGATTCTACCATCTTCTGTTAAACAAATCTATCTTGCAATACTATTTTTGACCATCTTTGCAAACAGTTTGGATCAAATCAAGACACCAATTGGTCTTTTTATATGATGTCCCACAATTTTATCACCTTATGCTTTATTTTGCTGCACACTTTTGTTCATTTAGTGTATAGTGTATTTCAGCCGAGATTGGATTTAACTACCTCGGTCATAATTCATCATCACCAATTATCAACATCATCACCATGACTACCACCGACCCCTCCTTGTGTGTAGTGGGCCGAGTGGCTGATAGGAATCTTAGGGACTCAACAGAAAATATGTGTTCCTCCAGCAAGCTCTATATGTCGTCCCGTCTCTGTCTGCAACCATGTTTGGTGATAAATATATCTAAGTCCATCACTACTGTTAAATGTATCGACGTACATGTATTTGCGCCGGTTATGCTGTGTAGAATTAATTCATTCCCTTGTGGCTATGTTAGATCCAATCTCTTTGAATAAATCTACTGAAAATGAGCTTTTACTAAAGTAGGAAGGTGTGTCTGACACAGCGATGTCCCCGTGATAGTGTTTGCCTAGCTGCACGTAAAGACATTTGACCTTGACCTTGGCCCTGTATGCAGCATGGGCTGAGTGCGCAATGAAAGTATGGATGGCGTTTAATGTGTATATGCAATTCCATACCAATAGCTATTGTGGTTAGTGAGATATAAGACAATGAAAAACTGTGACAACCAACTGCACGTAAAAGTGTGACACACGGACAGACGGACAGACAGGTCGACAGACAACGGACAAACGGACATGTGCAAAACATAATACCCCTGACTATCATCAATGGGGGCATAGAAAGAAGCACACTTTTAGAATTGTGTTAATATTAAAACACAGCTAATTAATACGCATGATGTCATTATTTCTCACATTGATATTCATGGAGTAAAGGGTAAGAGGTGTATAAGAGGCGATACTAATAAGTATAAAACTAAATACAGTTTGGCATTGCAATAAAAGATGTTCTTGTAGACAGACAGACAGACAGACAGATAATTTATTTAAGTCTCACTAATGTACATTGCAAATAAAATATACATAAAAACATATGATTATTTCACAAAGGTACAAAACTACTCACAGATGAGTTATGAGAGACTATAAAAGTACTATACAATGAAAGCTATATCAGATAAGCTACACATAGGAACACATATACATGTTTATACATTAAGAACGTGGTATCACAGTAAAAACAACTGCTTTAAAACAACTAAAAACCCTGTTTAGACTCAATTCTGTTAAAACATCACTTAACTATAAAGGGGGTTTCTCCTGGTTAAAAGTATTTCCGAGCAGGCTTTGGCACTATATTTTATCGTGTCATTGTTAGCTAACAAGTAATTAAAGCTGGTAAAACTATCACAATAAGGAAAGGCTGGATTGATACCGGATATCTTTCTGAATAAATCGTCTCTAATATGGTCATATAAAGGACATTCGAGCAATACATGCACCTCATCTTCAACCAGTGACCTGCAGTTAAAACAAGTCCGCTCCTGAATCGGTATCGATTGGTACCTGCCAGTTTCTACTTTCGAAGGAGCAATACCACACCTAAATTTAGCCAGTGCGCTTCTTTGCTTTCGTGAGAGAATGTTCATATTTACGTACTCTTCCATTTTGTAATCCAATTTAAAGTGTCTGTATTTCCGTAATTTATTTCCACCCCTTCTACCTGGTCTATCGGCGCTCATATTTACCCTTTCTAGCCAAGATTGTCTATGAAGGCTTAATAGTCTGTTTCGTAGCATCGTAAGTATCTCTTGTTGCGTCTTTTCGGTATATAATTCCTGGATTAATGGTTAGATTGAGTGACTCTCTTAACAGTTTATAAACACGGCTACACCAGTTACTTGTAGACGAATTTATACTGTGTGCCCATTTAAACACTTTATGGTTAATCCTTTCATTGTCCATATTGTTAAGCCTAAACCAATGATTGAGAACGGGCTTCCATTGCTTGATAGGGGCGGGCGTCCAGCCCATATCGCCGTTCACCGCTGCATTGGGTGTGTATCGACCAACTCTCAGAAATAATCTACACGCTCTATTCTGTACTGCGTTGATGGCAGCGTATTCTCTGGTTGCCCAAATAGGAGCACCATAGCTGATTACCGGCCACACCATACTGTCATATAACTTCGAATAAACATTATGTGGCATATCGCCGATTTTCTTAAACTTCGAAATCAGTAAACCTAGTGCACGGGTTGCTGACTGAGCCACGTATTTGACTGGCACATTGTAGTCTAAGAACTCATTTAATACCAGTCCTAGATATTTGTATTTATCTACACACTCTAGTTCAAAATTGTCACATTCAAATTTAAAACTGGTTCTTGCTACCGAAGGGTTTCTAAAATGCATTACCTTTGTCTTATCACAATTAATACTCATTTTGTTACCGACACACCAGCTGGATAATATATCCAATAATGTCTGTAGGTCAGCTTCTGTCTCCGCAATTAGTACAAGGTCGTCCGCGTAGAATAAATGTGACAAGCGTTTGCCATCTACACGTACCCCGACATTACATTGCTCAAGAATGTTACTTAAATCGTTTACATAGATGTTGAATAGAGTCGTTGACATTAATTATGATCAGTACGCCTGTTATCTATGCAACCCTGCCTTGATAATTGTTGTGATTGGTCAGATTTTAGCCTTTGGAGAACAAACTCAGACTCAACTAAAACGCTTTATAAGCATGGACCAAGGAGGCATATCTATATAACATAAAATAGGACATAGAACAGAGGCTGATCAGAAGGCTGCTACAAGAAACCTCTGATCTGTTCTAAACGCCAAAACGCGTCTCTATCAGACAGTGTATTATTTATAGTTTGTAGAAAAACATATCGTTGGCGGGGAAATGCCATTTACATGTATATGTCAATTAAAAAGAATAAGCTTTTCTTCAGTTCGCGTGTGTCAAACAGTTTCATATTGAGTTCGTTTTAGGCAGGTGGTTGCTTAATACAAAATGAAAGTCATGCAGAACGCTCCTTAGGGAGATGTCTGCATGACTTTCATGCTGAATTAAGCTGCAACATGTTTACCACACTGCTGATTTGAACGTCCAGTTTATAGAGGTTTTACTGTATTATACTTCAGCTTCACAATCAACAAACTAAGAAAAGATGACAGAAATCATACGCATGCCAGCCGCCAATGGACAAGGTCTTCAGTTGGTAAAATACGATGATGACGTAATCCTGCCGAACTTGGTGGACCCTATAACGGCCTTGACCCTTCTCCGTGAACTACCATACAAGGATGGTGATATTCTTATTTGTTCGTACCCTAAATGCGGCTTTCACTGGTTTTCTAGTATGATGTGGAAATTGAAAAATCCAAATTTTGCTGACAGAAAAGCGGATACGCTCATTGAACTGGCATCTAAATCACAACTAGAGGAAATTGAATCCCCCCGATTGCTCTGTACGCACATGAAGCCAAACCGATTGCCTGTAAATCACATCAGAAATGGTGGGAAAATTATCTTACTCTTACGCAACCCGAAGGATGTTGTAGTTTCGTACTACTACCATTACAGGAACGCTAAAGTGTTGGCTAACCAACAAACATTTGACGAGTTCTTCCACTCATTTATGTCCGGGATTATTCCTTGGGGTTCTTTTTGGGACTATTTAGATACATGGAAAGGGATACTACAGGATGTTTCGAAGGGAAAACTAAATGTACAGATAGAAGTTTTCTTCTATGAGAGTTTGAAAAAAGAAAATCTTGCAAATCTCGAAAGGCTCAACCAATTCCTTAATTTCAATAGGGATAGGAGGTACCTAGAAAGAATAGTTGAGGAGTCAACAATAGAGACTCTTCGGGAAGAGATGTCCCGCCTGTCGCCCCATCCAGTGGTGCTTGACGAACATGGCAGATCTGTCATATGTCGGAAAGGTATCATTGGGGACTGGAAAAATCATTTAACTGTTTCCCAAAGTGAACAAATTGATAGGGCCATGAACGAAATAGGCATAGGGAATATGTTAAGGTTTACATACGAAACATAGTGCATCTTTATTGATCCAGATGAATAGCTCCTTTATTTTTCAACCAAACCCTAAATAATGACCCCTGTTTAGAACCATCTCGAAGAGACGATTCTAAACAGTGGTCACAGTATAGGGTTGATGGAGAAATTACGAGTTTAGTATTTGGGTACGTACCTTTAACTGTAGCTCTGTAAATACAAACAAAACAAAACATTATACTAAGAACTATCTACTGCTCCAAACTCTCATCAATTCTTTGCCATAAACTATGTTCCAAGTGTCATCCAGCTTGGATCCTGATCTAACATCTAGCAACTCAACATCCGACCTGGATATAGCTTGTTTTCAAATACGGTAACACCCATCTTAACCGGAATTTTAATAAGAAATAATTTAGATATTATAGGCAAGTGGCTGCTTAACCTTTAACCTGCTGAGCAAATTAGTTTTACAGAATTTTTCATCTACCACATTTTTCAAATATCAGGCTAATATCAATTTGTCTACCAAATTGCAGGATGTCAAACAGTTTAAATCCTGATCAGACGCCGAGTTTGGATCCAAACTGTTTGCATAGGCATTCACTCACCCGCCCATAGCAGGCTAAATGTTAATGTAGGATGACAGTCATACAGAAAGCTCCTTTTCGGACTGCCATCTGTCTTACAGAACAGCTTTGTGGCTAATTTGAACTTAACCCTTCTCTTGCTGAATTTTAAAATACATTTCTCCTTTTTACCCATGCCCTGTTGTATAATTACATAATATACCTTCACTGTGTACACGTATTTCGCTCTACAATCACTGCTGTGGAGTGCACTGGTTGAACAATCAACTTGTAAATAGTGCAGACCCTGATGAGATAGCTCCTGCAGGAGCTGTGTCATCTGGGTCTTCACTATTTACAGGTAGGTATATTGACGTGAATAGCAAGCGAAGGGTTAAGCATGGTTTACTGTATCAAGTCGGATTGCCATTGGCAGAAGTAGGAATGACTATGTGTAAGTCTTTCACGATTCGGATTTGTTACTTATACAGGTTGCTACTACAGATGAGAAATTTGTAATCCGTATGTTTTTACCCTTTCCCCTGCGTAAATATTCAAGTAAAACTATTTACCTCATTAATATTTATTAGCTGAAAATGTATTCGTTCACATGCTTTTTTATGGCATACATACATTTCCTTCCGGTTAGTGATTTCATGTTTATTGCATATCTATTACATACCTTTCATTAACCAGATGGACAATCATGCGGTTCCTTTCGGTTGGTTATTGCATTTCTATTGTACATGTATATCTATTGTATATCTTTCATTGCCTGAATATATAATCATGCGGTTCGTTCGGGTAAGTGATTTCATCCATGTGAAGCGCTTTTGAACGCACATATCCTGTGTGAAAAGAGCGCTATATAAATGTGGTATAATAGTAATAATAATTATGCTTTTTGGTATTGTTCGAAACTGTAAGGTCATAGATATTATAATTTCATAAGTATATAGAAAAGACTCTGATCAGGTACTTCCGTAAGGATCTTGGTCTGGTCTGCAAAGGCGTGAAAAGCGTTGTATGAAGGAAAGGGGTAAATGGACTGAATTTTGTAATGATACACTTATAACGATTTTATGACTGTGACAGAAACTTCAAATTCAGATCCATATTCAATAAGTAAACAAATCATACCCTGTTTGGGTCTACTCTGTTTACAAAAGTATCAAATATTGTCTATATGAGGCGCCAAATTTCTAATTGTCGTCTGCAATCCAATTTTGTTCAATCATTCGGTACAATAAGGAAGTAAGATAACTAAAATTAAAGATCAAAGGAATAAAGCACTGATATAGAAATAAAAATTGAGACAAAAAGCGAAGTTCCTGATCAGACGCCGCCTTCAAAAGGCGGCGTCTGATCTGGAACTGCACTATTTGTCACGGTGTATTTATGCGACATTGGCGGTGAAAGGGTTAAAACGGACAAACACATAAAAAGTATCATTTAGTCATCCAAATTATGGTAATATGGTGCATTTACTATTTGTTCTATATGAAATTTACTGCTTCCCTGCTTCCCATAGTTAACCCTCATTTTCTTAATGCACTTGCTAAGCACTGTTTTAAGGACCACTTTTAGAGTCATTTGATTAGGTGTTTATGGAGATATTGTCTGGGTTTTTTTTACCTAGAATTAATAATTGAGAATGCCACTGCACCTACCCTAGTTAGACGACCGTTCGGGTCTACAGTGTTTTCAATCTGGCCCTCGCATATGTCCAAGGTTTGAGATTGTAATGAAAATTATTTGCGCTTACTGTAGAATGTCCCCGAGGTTATAAAACGTTTTGCTTGAGTCTGAGATCATTCTCAAGTATATGATTGGTCAGATTCTGAGCAAGCTCAGAATCTGGCCAATCAGATGCTTGAGAATGATCTCAGACTCAGACTCAGAAGCTTTATAACCTTTGTACCCAGGTTTCGTGGGAAAATCTCCCTAGAGTATGTATTACTAGGTTTACCCTTTTCTCCATAAATACGCCTTTCTATGCCTTTGTAAAACAGAGTATAAGAACCGTCTGATCAGCCAGTGTCTGCTATGTTTGCTTACGAAATAATTTAGATATGATTTTACGGTGTCTGTAATGTCTAATCATTCATGTGTTCATGTGCTTTAACATAATTTAATGAATATTCATGATGCCATTATGTTTTACATGAATATTCATGGAGTAATGGGAAAACCGTTTGTATGCAGATGTTTGGGTTGTTATATTAAATGTCTAACATTTATACAAATGCGTGATATGTACTATCTACCTACAATGGGGGTAGTGTATTTACCTTTATAGATAACACAACGATATTACAAATGATAAGTAGCTCCTTTCAGTTGGATTACTCAGCCATTTCTCTTATATTTCAGTGAGAGATGTTGTGGTTAATTGATTTGATAATTAAAGAAAGATCAGTTGTAAATGATTCAATAGAATTATACTCTAAGAAAGTATATATCAAATATGATGATCATTTGATAATTCTTATGTAATACATTTAAAGTCAAATGTGTTATTGTTGTGCAACGAGAGCAACGATAAAATCCGAGGAAACAAAACTAGTATCACCTACATCTTTTTGGAGCGTATTCAAGGGAGATAACTAAAGAAGATATCTCATATTAAATTAAACAGTGTTATGCCTCCTCACCGCCGCTTTATACTTCATCTATTCATTACTAATGATTAGATGGAAAAGTCCACGAGTCTAAGCCAGGGATGACAGGTACCAATGGTAAGAACGGCCCCGTCCTACGAACGAGTGTACGATTAAACCTCTCTAAAGCGACCACAATAAACATGCGGAAATTTTATTTCTAATAAAGAAGATCTTTTAAGGCAGGTGGCTACTTAATTCCCCCGTCACAAAAAAGTAAAAAGTGATGGCTGCCTAAAGTTGGATTCGGTGCAAATTTGATTACTTCCAATTCATTTAAGCTTGAACAAACCTGAGAGAAACCTTTGTCAAAATGTCAAACAGGTCGGTGTCTCATCTGGATCTTAACTGTTTGCAAATGTAACACATGTCGCGGTCAGCGTCATATGGGTAAGTACAAGGAAAGAGTTCATGCTTCGAATTTTTAACCCTTCGCTTGCTATTCACGTCAATATACCTACCTTGAAATAGTGAAGACCCAGATGAGACAGCTCCTGCAGGAGCTGTCTCATCAGGGTCTGCACTATTTACAAGTTGATTGTGCAACCAGTGCAATCCACAGCAGTGATTGCACAGCGAAATACTTGTACACAGTGAAGGTATATGTAATTATACAACAGGGCATGGATAAAGAAGGAGAAATGTATTTTAAAATTCAGCAAGAGAAAGGTTAACCCATTTCATAAAGACGGATATGTGCTATTATATGCGAATAGTTTGAATCCAGGTGATTTCGCATTAATGTCCATTTTGTTTAACACTCTGTTTATATTTAATAAAGAAATTGAAGAAACGCCCGCCCTAAACCCTGATGCTGACGAAATAAACCAAGCAGATGACAATACAGTAAAACTCCGCTAATGCGACCACCTAAATTTTCTCTACACTTATGAAGACGTGTTTACTATACAGTAAAACTCCGCTAATGCGACCACCTAAGAGAGGTATACTTATGTGTGCTAGATGCAGGTGGTAGCTTAAAGCAGGACAAAAGTAATGCATAAAACTCCTAGAGGAGCTTTCTGTATTACTTTTGTCCTGCATTAAGCAACCACCTGCTTATAAAGACATCCGTGTTTATTCATTAAGTGGTCGCATTAGAGGGGTTCTACTGCACTGGCAAAAGCTAATACATGAACAATTGACCTAGAGTAACAACTTACTTAACCATTTCCTGCATAATTATTAGTTCGAAAATTTATGACTGTATGGACTGAATTTTGTAATGATACACTTATAACGATTTTATGACTGTGACAGAAACTTCAAATTCAGATCCATATTCAATAAGTAAACAAATCATACCCTGATTTGGGTCTACTCTGTTTACAAAAGTATCAAATGTTGTCTATATGAGGCGCCAAATTTCTAATTGTCGTCTGCAATCCAATTTTGTTCAATCATTCGGTACAATAAGGAAGTAAGATAACTAAAATTAAAATTCAAAGGAATAAAGCACTGATATAGAAATAAAAATTGAGACAAAAAGCGAAGTTCCTGATCAGACGCCGCCTTCAAAAGGCGGCGTCTGATCTGGAACTGCACTATTTGTCACGGTGTATTTATGCGACATTGGCGGTGAAAGGGTTAAAACGGACACACACATAAAAAGTATCATTTAGTCATCCAAATTATGGTAATATGGTGCATTTACTATTTGTTCTATATGAAATTTACTGCTTCCCTGCTTCCCATAGTTAACCCTCATTTTCTAAATGCACTTGCTAAGCACTGTTTTAAGGACCACTTTTAGAGTCATTTGATTAGGTGTTTATGGAGATATTGTCTGGTTTTTTTTACCTAGAATTAATAATTGAGAATGCCACTGCACCTACCCTAGTTAGACGACCGTTCGGGTCTACAGTGTTTTCAATCTGGCCCTCGCATATGTCCAAGGTTTGAGATTGTAATGAACATTATTTGCGCTTACTGTAGAATGTCCCCGAGGTTATAAAACGTTTTGCTTGAGTCTGAGATCATTCTCAAGTATATGATTGGTCAGATTCTGAGCAAGCTCAGAATCTGGCCAATCAGATGCTTGAGAATGATCTCAGACTCAGACTCAGAAGCTTTATAACCTTTGTACCCAGGTTTCGTGGGAAAATCTCCCTAGAGTATGTATTACTAGGTTTACCCTTTTCTCCATAAATTTATACGCCTTTCTATGCCTTTGTAAAACAGAGTATAAGAACCGTCTGATCAGCCAGTGTCTGCTATGTTTGCTTACGAAATAATTTAGATATGATTTTACGGTGTCTGTCGTGTCTAATCATTCATAAGAATTACTATGCTAGTATTTTGGAAGTTCAGCTGTATTTTGGTGAGTTAGAAAAGTTGTTAAATGCGAGCCTTGGCAAGCATTTAACTACTTTTCTGACGAGCCAAAATACAGCTGAACTTCCAAACTACTAGCATAGTAATTCTTTTATCATGCAACTCCAAGAAAAAAGGAGAAAATGAAGAAAAAGAAAGATTGCTAAAGCGGTTTCGTCCCCTGAATGAAAATACATGCAAGTACGTATTACGTGACGTCATGTTGGCATGCAGTGACGTCATCGACTTTTACAACATAAACAAACTTGATTTAATCCTTTTATATGGACAAATAGTTGAGACAAAGGTGAGCAAATATGTTAATTTGATGTTTATGTTTAATAATGCCTTTTTCCTCCTTCTGTTTTCCTCCTATTGGCTGAACAAAACTTGCATTCCAGTGGGGTCAGTACACATGCACTATACCTCACAAAATACAGCGTCGACGTGGAAAATATTATGCTAGTAGGAAGTGACTGTATTTCGTGACGTTGCATGATAAATGTGTTCATGTGCTTTTATAAAAATAATTTAATGAATATTCATGATGCCATTATGTTTTACATGAATATTCATGGAGTAATGGGTAAACCGTGTGCATGCAGATGTTTGCGTTGTTATATTCAGCTGCAAAATATTTACCTTTATAGATAAACACAAAGATAATATGAACTAAGGCACTGCCTCTGCCGGGAATCGACCATCGACATTTTACATGCAATGAAGTAAAAAATAACTAATGGAATTTAAAGAAAGTAGATGCATGTCAATTCATGTAATTCAAAACAAGTGTTGCGAATCTCGCACATTATGCACTGTCTACATATGATTAAGATGCGTGACAAATTAAATCTGAAAATTGTTAGTAAAGAAAGCCACAACTAGGACAAAACCTAAGCAATAATAATGATAGTGTCCATTATCGTTCATCTAAGACAATAGGTCACAAAGTACATAGTGTTACGTAAGAACATACATTTATGTATGTCAATTTATTGTCAAAATATAGCCAAACAAGAAATATGTCGCAGTAGGTGACAAATGCCCCCAAAGCAAAGCACTGGCAATGAAAGGTGATTTGTAAGCAGGTCTGCATATGCACGGCAAAATGAAAGTAAAGATTGCATAGTATGAGCAGAATTTGAACTCAAGCTACCACAAAAGACAAGCTTTTTTGTAATTGAGGTCAAATGTCAAGGTCATGGCTACATGACCTACAAAAAGTATGCGACATTCCGCCATCCGGAGATGAACTCACACACCATATTTAGTGATGATCCTAGCTGATTTGGTGTAGGGATATGCTGTGGACAAGCTTTTTTGTAAATGAAGTCCAAGGTCAAGGTCACATTGACCTATGAATAGTATGTGACACCCCGCCATCCCAAGATGTACCCACACACCATATTTGGTGATCCTAGCTGAAGTAGTGTAGGAGATACTAGGACAGGATTGTTTGTAAATGAGGTCAAGGTCAAGGTCACATTGACCTAAAACTAGTATGCGACACTCTACCATCCTAAGATGAACTCACATGCCATATCTGTGATCCTAGCTGATTCGATATGTGAGGTTTGCTCCGCACAAGTTTATTTTGTAAATGAATACCAATGTCAAGGTCACATTGACCTATAGATAAAAAGTGACGCTTAGCCATATGCCCCATTTTTTTATTTGTAGGAAACAAAATGAATACTTGGCAAATGTTCACCGATTATTCTTACAAAAAATACTGGTACATAATAATCTGTTCAATGGTTTAATGCTCCCTTTAGCCATAGAAGAGATTTAGCCCAATCTATGGTGGCCATCTTTAGCTTGTCTGCTTTTTTGAAGAAGAAAAAAGCTATGTCGTAACTCCATCATCTGCATGTTCGTTGTCACTGTTCAAAAACTTTAAAATTGGAACCCCCAAGTGGTGCTCTTGTATTTTATGGGTTAGAGCTTTGTAAATGGTCACCTAAGGAACATTCCTGCCATTTTTTAATTTTAAATCTGATCAGTGATGTCAGAGAAAATATTTATTTGTTTATTTAATTTTCACTACAGCAATTAAAGTAAAGTCAGCCCAGCTTCTGGCGGAGTTAACCTTGAGTCATAGTTCTTATGACTGTCTACACTGTCTACTAGTGACTAAACCATTTATAAAATTAAATTGTGTTTGATCCAGTGAATAAAGAACATTAAATCAAGGATAAATTTAAAATTGTGTGATGCGAGAGTTAAGGCCCTTGTACCTGGTACACTGTCTACTCATGATATGGGCCAAGTTATATGGAGATCTGTTGATGCAAAATAATGGTTTGGCTGTGACAAAATCAAATGGACAAACAGACAGCCATATGTGTTCCTACACAACTACCACTTTGGCAACTGTTGAGCTGACAACAAGCAGGCTAGACAAAAAGCAGGTCAATTACTGTAAAAGTAAATTAACAATCAGTAATAAAACCTCATACATATTATGTTTATCAATTATGTGTGCAATTTTGAAATGAGAAGATGAGTTGTTATTGGTTGATAATGAAATGTTGATAATGCATAAAAAATAAACTCAATTAGCTATCCCCTGTCCATGAATTAAGATCCAGTTTAAATCATATTATATCTATTTCAAGATACACATGGACAAGAAAGTGAGAAATATGACAGGAATTAGAACAAAAGTGTTCAAAGGAACATGTGTCACCTGCCAGCAGAAATGTGACCAAATAAAAGATGCCATGAAAAAAACAAACCTGTCACCCTGCTAAAGCAATGGACACAAAAAGTGGACATTGTACTGTACATGTATCATAAAAATTGTTTGGGACATTATTTTTTCTGTTTAACCCTTTCGCTCATACATGTACAAACGACCTTTATGTAACTGCAAACACAGTAGACCCTGTCTGATCAGAAGGCTCCTATAGGCTCTGTTTGCTAATGGAATTTGATAGATCTGTTTCTGTAGTTTTTAAATGGCTATAATGTTCCATCTTCCATTAATCTATTTTGTCCATGAATATTCAGTAGGTATTCAAATTTGGAATAAACATAGAACAGGGAAAGGGTTTAATGTTGTCTATAGCAAATAACTGACTCCAAAAAGCCTTTCCAATAGACAGTGCTAGGATTTGAACCTAGACTTCCCTTTATGGCTAAGCCAAGAAGGTGGTCTTCCATTAAACTACACTGATAGCATTTATGGAAAATGGCAATTTGGAGCAGAAGCAAACTTAGACCTTGATATTCATACCTATGTTTTAGTATGTTTAAAGAGATCTGAGGTTTTAGACAGGAATCTATGAGCATGTCATATCTGATAGATTCCCTACCACATCGCACTCCCCCAAAACGTTTGACTATCATAATATCAGAACAGCCAAATTTAGATTCATTGTTGAAGTACATCCTCTATGCTTCTTGATTAACTTGTTACTTTTAAATATACGTAGATTGCATAGTTGTAAATTTGTGTTTAAAATTTGCAAAAAATAAACAACTTGAAATCTAATCTGCAAACCTTTAGTATTTGAAACATACAATCATGCCTAACCTACTAAATAGCCACATTATAAGTGCTGGTATACTCAATGTGACACCACGCATCAGGATGGATAATGCAGCTGTTGAATGCTTACTGGCAAAATATTTGTTCTTTAACCCTTTACCGTATGAATATTCATGCAGGAAATAAAGCACTGTATGAACATTAATTAGGTGAATTCTTATAATGGTACAACTACATGTAATGTATTATAAACAGAGGTGTTTTTGGCCATGGCAGAACTTGTAGTATACTCTGTTTGCAAAGGCATACTGAGTTCAGAATAAAGTGTTAACATGTAGTTCTACCTGGCATATCCTAACTGTAACATAATCTGTGC
This sequence comes from Azorinus chamasolen, assembly GCA_963576725.1. NCBI lineage: Eukaryota > Metazoa > Mollusca > Bivalvia > Cardiida > Solecurtidae > Azorinus > Azorinus chamasolen. The sequence goes on along the minus strand of OY755238.1, from coordinate 11,514,745 downwards.
TAAATGGAAAGGAGTATACATATTCCTTGCAAGCCGGCCCACTATTCCTACCAAATGCCATTCGAATTCAACTGCAGTCTCTGGAGAAGAAGATTTTTAAAGGTTTTCTATATATATATAGTTATAATCTTATATATTTATAAGGAAATCTAGCCCTGCCCCTGACAGGCATGGGTTTTTAGCTTTAACAGTTTTTGTAAAGGACTATTTCTATCAAATATCATTCAGTTGTGACCATTGTTTTTGGACAAGATGTTAACCCTTTACTCTATAAATACACCTTTCTATGCCTTTGCAAACAGAGTAGACCCAAAGTTGAAAGGAGCCATCTGATCAGGATCTGCTGTGTTTGTTTGTGATACTACAATAGATCTGACTCTGTATTCTACAAAGCTAATAAATATTCATGATGTCACTATATTTCTTAAATAAATTTATATTCATGGAGCAAGGAAAAAGTGTTAAATATGTTTTGTTGCCATGCCAATTAGAGTTCTACATGGATTCAGATTCTTTAACAATTTTGACAGAGCATGGTACAAATACAATTTATGTAGAGTTTGGTTACATTCTGCCATGTATGTTTATCATCACTTGTACAGCTATACAAGCACGCTATTATGGCGAGGTGGTAGTGCTTATGACTGCGAACTGGCGATCCAGGGTCTGAGCGCCAGCGGGTATGTTTCTTTATGTGACAGGCCGGGTACAGGTACTGGGTGAAAGACAGTAAGCGGTTCGGATAGCTCAGTGGTTAGAGCACTCGCCTTGTAAGTGAGGGGTCCCGGGTTCGATCCTCGGCCTGGCTGCATATTTTTTCACCAGTCCTGTTACAGTTGGCGCCCAACGTGAAAATCGGACCCTGTGCCCGCCCATGATTTCTGCTGCAAATTCGGCGAGAATCTCAGGGAAAAAGGGGAAGTAGTTTAGTGACAGGCACTGGGTGAAAGACAGTAAACGATTCGGATAGCTCAGTGGTTAGAGCACTCGCCTTGTAAGTGAGGGGTCCCGGTTCGATCTCCGGTCTGGCTGCATGTTTTTTCACCAGTCCTGTTACATTTATAAGAACACCCGGTTACATTTGGCTCCCAACGGGGGACTGTGACTGTTACACTGCATGAGTTCCGAGTTCGATTTCCAGTCGTTCTCATACCCATAGAAATTTCAAATTTGGGACGAATTTCAACTTGCTTGGGGAGTATGTCACAGTGTGTAGGTTTATAATCACTTGTACGGCCTTGATGTAGAAGAGCGCTTTTATGGCGACGTGGTAGAGTGCATGACTGCGATCCAGGCTCGATCCCGGTCCCGGGTCTGTTTCTTTATAAGAACACCTGGTTACAGAAAAAATAAAATTACATGTTACTGACGGGACTGTAACGCATGACCCACAACTCATTGGTAAAACAATGTGATTACTTCGACCTAACTGACTTAGCTAGTCGTGCTGGAACATTATGTAAGAATAACAAATATGATCTTAAATTGTAAGTAAACACCTGTCACCCCAATTTCGAGGACTACAGTAGTACAACGATCAGATGGCGTTGTTTACAAAACAGTACGTATGTAAACACAGGAAATTAACGATAAATTAAACTGCGACATAATGTATAGGTTAATCCAGTTGACTACATAACCACTACACCACTGCTTCATATCCTAATATATACATGCCACATTTGTACTTATCGTTAATTTTCTGTGTTTACATACACACTGTTTTGTAAACAACGCCATCTGATCGTTGTACTACTGTAGTTCAATACTGTAAATACCCTCACGCCTCAAAGCTTTTTGTTTATCTGTACCCATTGTATCCGAACATTGTTGTTTTCGGGAATTTAGTTTCGTGACAGAAAATCAATGTGTCCCTGTATGAGCTGTCTGGTCTGGGTATACTCTACAAAAGTGTACTTGAGTAAATGTTAACGATGTCCAACCACACACACCCTAACATGGTTATATAGCTGAGCATCCAGTCTCATCAATGAACTGTAAGACAGCATTCTATTTTTGTGATGGTTGCCGTCTGCCTGGATATCGTTAAAACCGAAAGTAGCTTGATAGAGTCGTACGCAAAAGTGGACTAGCTGGGCATCATGAAAGTTGTGCGTAAAAAAGCAATATGTTACTCGCAAACCGATTCGCGGCTTGCTCGTCACACAAAGGAATGATTATCATAATGTAACATAGTCCTACCTGTCGCGTGCCAATATACTGGAACCTCAACAATTGTAAGTTTTCGGCTGCATAAAGTCCGAATAATGTTAAAATGCACTTTATTTCTCGCAAGCCGCTTTGCGGCTTGCTCGTCATTTCATTCTAAAAGTTCACTTTTTTACAATAAAACTTATCTGTTGCACCCTCTCAAGTGTATTGATAGGCATTACCTGCAATGTTTGTTTGATGAAGACATGTTTTATTTACAGTAATTCGTCGAATCGAGTCAATTTCAAGATGGCGGCAACTGTCAGAAGAAAATTGAAGAATATCCGAAATGTAGCGATAATAATTTTCTGAAATAAATGACTGCACCACGATTTATTACCCGATTTACGGCCTCGCCGAATCATTTGAATTTCTCAGAAAATTACATGTCAAATTCGGATTTTCGGCGCTGGTCAATGCTTTCCAATGAAAACTCCCGAAATAGCCCAATTCATTTTTGACACGCAGTTTTTTTTGGGGGGGCTTAACCATCTACCGTAGAGCGAATCGACGGCGCCTGCGGCGCCCTGTCGATTCCCTATTAAAAATGATAAGTAGCTGCTTTCAGTTGGATTACTCAGCCATTTCTCCTATATTTCAGTGAGAGATGTTGTGGTTAATTGATTTGATAATTAAAGAAAGATCAGTTGTAAATGATTGAATATAATTATAGTCAAAGAAAGTATATATCAAAGATCATGATCATTTGATAATTCTTATGTGATACGTTTAAAGTCAAATGTGTTATTGTCGTGCGAAGAGATCAACGATAAAATCCGAGGAAACAAAACTATAGCTTTTTGGACAATCTCCTTTGCAGAGTTGTCGTTCGTTACTCTCACATACACCTCTACGATAGGCTCATGCTAAGAATCTGCCTCCTCACACCCGCTTCAGAATTCAGCCATTCATTACTAATGATTAGATGGAAACATCCACGAGTCTAAGCCAGGGATGTCAAGTACCAATGATACGAACGGCCCCGTCCTACGAACGAGTGAACGGTAAAACCTCTCTAAAGCGACCACTTAATGAATAAACATACGGGAATTTTTATTTCTAATAAAGAATATATTTTTAGGCAGGTGACTGCTTAACGCAGATTGGAAGTCGTGCACAAAGCTCCCTGGATAACTTTCCGCACGACTTTTACATAGCAAGCATTAATGGGCTGCCAGCTGTTTTAAAGAAGTATTAATGATACTTATTTGAGTGCTCGAATTAACGCTGTTTAACTGTAGTTGTCCTTTAACCGTCAGTCTGCTGAGCAAAACTTTATTCGTAGAGAATGTCATCGATTTCAGTTGTCACAGTTCATATATCTTGCATTTCTTTTCATCAGCACGGTCAAAAAATCAAACAGTTTGGATCCTGATGAGACGTCTCATCTGGATCCAAACGGTTAGCAAAGACAATCAACTCATACGCCAGTAGCAGGCTAAAGGCGAATTTTTAGTGACGCATTTTTGCGCCTCTATAAAATTCCCATTTTGAAACCATTGTGATAAATAGAGCATTTACTCCATATGAGCAAAATTTATGCTCTATTTATCACAATGGTTTCAAGTCTACACAATTCTAAAACTCTCCTTTTCTATAGCTAATGCTCCTTTTCGGTATATTTATTCAAAGCGGTATACCGTTGAAATATAAGAAATACAATGGAATATAAATATAAGAAATAAATGACGTGCTCCCGGTGTTCATGAGGTTATGCAACGCATAGCTTTACGAGCAAAGATTCACGTGAAGCCCTTCGGGCTTCACTAACTTTGCTCGTAAAACTATGCGTTGCATAACCTCATGAACACCGGAAGCACGTCATTCATTTCTTAATTGTAAAACAGTAGAAATGACACTCCCCATACAGATCTATATACGAGTATTTATATTCAATAGTGGCAATGTCAAAATATATTACAAGTGCATATGGTTGTTTAATACATTAGCTATCTGTATAAGTTTCGTTCTACATTTAGCTACCATCTGCCGTTAAGACCTAAAATTAGACATATTTTGCAATACGGCTTTAAAGGAGTTTTCTGAAGTCCTGACTTTCTGTCAGGATGCTAGGTGATGCCCCAATGACAATACCTAGTTTCAGACCTTTTTAAATATTTCGAGCGTTCCGTGAGGTGACAATGTCTTGAGCCAAACACAGCACAAGGCTTGAAACTATGAAATTGCTGTGGCTGGGCTATGATAGCCGATGATGATAGTATGGTGTTCTGAGGCTACTTTGCCTGAGACGAACACTATGATAACATGAAATTATACATAAAAGACCCTATGTTATGGTGATCAACAATACCTCAGCTTTGGGGCCAACAATTAAACAATAAACCATAACTGTGAACAACTACTAAAGCCCCAAGCCAGCGAGACGACTGGTCGATGCCTCAACTTCAAAATGGTGCTTGGAACACAATCGGAACACAATCCTCAAGCTATGTCATGAAACTATAAATGTGAGCTATATAACCCTAGACTATGCGAGTTGAGACCCTAAGCATCAAACCCTGTTGAAACCTGTGGTTTGAATCTATCTCAACACTACTGTGACATCAAACCTACGTATCAGACCCTATGTCTCAAAGCATGTATGCAACCCTACGCTCTGAAACTTATCTTGAGCAGTGTATGAAACCTGCTTCAAGAAGCTTATTTAAATCTAACGCTTTGAAGCCTGCCTGCAGTATTTTCCGAGCCCGTGCTCGAAAATAAGCCTAAAAAAGACGGATTCAAAAAGATAGCCTCAAAATGACGGCCTCAGGCAGACGGTTCAGCAATGATCCGACCCTATGCACGGTCTTCAGCAAACCTGCTTCAAACCGAATATAACCCCAGGCTATATCAGTCTGAGCAACACTATCTCAATGCCTCAGCTACTCTGAGACCGCTACGAAATAGCAGTATAATATTATTTAAGGCTGGTTGGACAGTCTTAAACGTGCAATTTTCATGCCCCAAGAGAGAACAGTTACTTAGCACATTGCCCATTCGAAAGAACAGGTAACTGCACTATTACGTTGCCAAAGCAGACAATATAGTCGACAGTCTTTAACCTTAATGAGTGCAATACTCTATCAGTCAAAAACCAACGATATAGCTTCTATACATATGTATATAAAGCCGTCGCTGAAGATTCCAGCTGAAGATTCCAATGAATAGTCAATGTCCTGATCACAAAATAACCAGCCGTGATCGTTGAATAAGTTTGCGCCAGTCTCAGCATTTGTATACAGCTTCCATTAATTTGAGGTACTTCTGCAAATTAGCATATAAATTATTCCGATTGACCAACCGCCTCACACATTTGAATATATACACAGTACTAATTTTACTAAGGTATAAAACAAAAACAAAAATGAAGTTTAAAAGTGAAGTAATTTTGATACACAAACAATTAACAAATTTAAACAAACAGTCAAAAAGGGAGATAATCCTGTATATACAAAACTACAGTTAACTCAAATCGCTTACCTATTGATATACTACAGGTTTTCTTGACACTTTCTACATTCTCAACTACTACTACATGATCAGAGTCCCTGCTTATAAAACTTTTAGTTGAGTCTGAGCACGTTCTCAAGCATTTGATTGGTCAGATTTGAGCCTTTGGCTCAAATCTGACCAATCAAAAGCTTGAGAACTCAAATCTGACCAATCAAAAGAATGAGAACGGAACTCAGACTCAACTAAAAGCTTTATAAGCATGGACTCTGATCAGGGTCTGCCTATTAGCTTATGAAGTAACGTAGATCTGATTATTATTTCTGAAATGGTCAACAATGATTTTGTACACTTGCCATTATAAAAAAATCAATTCATGAATATTCATGAAATCATATATTCTTATAGAAACAATGAGGTGGTAAATTATAACCTTACACTGGTAATTATACAAACTAAGTCGTTTGCATAATTGCCTCTGTGTATGCATTTTAAGTTTCATGTACGTAACTTATACTAGAAATTATCATATCTTTGATGACACTCTCACATTTCAGATGCGTGTTATGTCAATAACATATACAGTAAAACCTCTCTTAACCCGAATTCTAGTAGAGAAGAATTTAGATACTTAAGCCAGGTGACTGCTTAATGCAGGGTGAAAGTCATGCAGAAAGTTCCTCTAGGAACTTTCTGCATGACTTCCAACCTGCATTAAGCTGTCACCTGTCTCAAAGACCGATATTTGTACTAAATTTAACGTACGGTTAAGAAAGGTTTTACTGTATACAAACGTCCTAAATGTATATCCAAGCGCAGCAAAACTTCTATTAAATGACTGTTCAAAAGATGTCTAATTCTAGATTTTAACCCTTCACACCGTACATATTCATGCAAGAAATGATAACATCATGAATATCAATTTGATTACTTTTTTTGCTATGGGATATACATATGCCATAGCAGTGATTTTAGGACCAGCTCTATATATTTCCATAAGCAAACAAAGCCCTTTTTAATATTAACAATAAGTTTTTGTGTCAGCTGCGAGCAGGTGACACACGTGTTCCTCGTGTTCACTCTTGTTATAAACACATTTTGCCTCTGACAGAAGCTGTAGACTCTGATTCATATTACACCATAAGCAAACCGAACAGACCCTGACCAGACTTCTTCTATAAACAATCGGCTAACTTATATTCATACTGTTAATATTTCTTACTAAATGTTCATAAAGTAGAAGGGAAATGCTGAAACTGATTAAGCTTGTGTCACCGTAAGAGTTTTATTGTGGCCACAACAGTGCGACAGCACTACACGAGGCGCTCTGTGTGAAATAGTGTCACTCTTCAACCCATTCCCTCATATTGACGACTTTTTACGAATCTGCAAAAGTTACTTTGTGAAATCATTGTGATAAATAGAGCACTTGCTCCTATATGAGCAAATGCTCTATTTATCACAATGGTTTCAAACTACAAAAATCTGAAAATTTCCTTTTCTCTAGTTAAAACGCCTTTTCGGTAGATTTGTTCATAGAGATTGTATCTAAAATAGCCTATGAGGTAATGGGTTAATATTGACGATCCAATGGCCATCGTTTTAGAACGAGGCTCGTTTATGTGATACATATGGGAGATACCGGTCCAATACGATTGAAAGACTACTTGGGGGGGACGTTAAAATATAAGCTCACACACTATCGTTGACTTTTGATTTCACACGTCGTTTGAGATGATCCTTAACGAGTTGTCTTTCTTCCATACTTGCCTTGTGTGTGCGGTTCTATTGTTTAGCATGTCACTGTGCGTGTGTATATTGGATTGAATGTCTCATAAATACTATGCCAGTTATATGGAGACGATGTTTCTCCTAGAGACAGGACCAGTGCTGCCACATAAAGGCAACGTGTTGCAGACAAATACCATACAAAGCCACATGGCAAACAACCATATCCGGACACAATTACATGATGCCATACCTATTCACACAGGATGATACCATAGCCAGTCATATAGTGTGGTGCTATACATAGTCACATAGCATGGTATCATATCTAGTGACATATCGCATGGCACACTACCCTGGCACATTCCATGGTACCATATAAGACACATTGCATGATACCATGCCAAGACACATTGCACGATACCGTTCCGAATCACATTATAAACTGACCCCATGCCGACCAGTCATAGTTCCAAGTAGAGTAAAATCTTGATGTTTCGAACACTAAAATATATAGCATTATCGATATTTAAGACAGGTGGCAGTTTAATGCAGGGTGAAAGTCACACAGAAAAAAAACATTAATTATTTCGAAGTATCGAGTTTATACCGTACATGTCAACTGACCCAAGTCGACCAGTCATAGTTCAAAGTATATGTAAACTGACCCCAATTCGACCATTCATGATTCTAGGTACGTGTAAAGTACTCTCCATATAATGCCAAGCATTAGCAAGGGATCAGCTACTCATTTAGGTATTTCGGCAAGCGGAATCAAAATCACGAGACTTTCCTATTCATACATGTATATGAACTAGCGACAATGGACTTTTTCGTGATAATAAAAACAGTAAGTTCAGAATATATTTGAATATTATTTGATTAGCAAACAGAGAATACCCTGACAGAAGTAATCTAATCTAGGTCTACTAAGCTTGCACTGCCAAACAGCATTATGATGTTATGTCAACTGTCAATGTCAATTTTATGTACAGACAACGGCGTTTTTTAAACCATTCTCTGAGAAAAACTCTTTGTAACTCTCTAATTCAGTGCCATTTCGATTACTCAATTGCATCATGGTACTCTGGGCTTACTAAACAATTAAAGAATAGACTTCAGGTAGCTCAAAATAAAGTTGTTAGATTCATCAACAACTTTAGTCCCAGAGCTTCTTTGAAATCTGATCACTTTATAGAATTAGGCTTTTTAAACATTGAAAAGAGATGTAAACAATTGAAACTGAACCACGTTCACAAAATTTTTAACAATAAGTGTCCTTTATATCTTCATGATGACTTTCGGAAACTAAGCGACGTTCATTCTTATGGGAACAAACCTAATTTTTATGTCCCACGTGTTAATGGGTTTACTTCTCAAACTTTTTATTACAGTGGCATTTTGGACTGGAATTCTTTGCCAGAGAATATAAAATTAATGAAGGCCAAATTTGCTTTCAAGAAGATGGTCAAGAAAGCCCTTATGGAAGAAATGAAGGATGAGGAGAACAGTGATTATGTATACTTTTAATTAATATAATGTATGTTTTAATAATCAAATAAGTGTATAATCTGTGATAGATGGCAATTGTGATAAATGTATGTCTAATTTCCATTCAAAGTAATATAATACATCTAAACATTTGTATTACCGTGAATAATAGGCCTAAAATAGAGTTCTCCATATGTATGTGGAAAGCTCTCGTTTTAGATTTTTTCCCGTTATTTTTGCATAATTAACAGACTCTGCAGACCCTGATCAGTAAATTTTAATTTCAATTTACTGTTTTGAGCCTGCTCTATCTATACATTTTCAAATTTTTGTAACTGTTTCGCTAAATCTATATAGGACCCCGTTGGAAATAAGTTGAAAAACTTTACGGGTTATCCTGTGTATGTATAACATGTCTTTTTTATATAAATAACAAGAAGTCGATAATCTGTTATGTCAAATTGTATGACTGTAATTGTATTGATGACATATATATGTATATATATACACAAATAAATCTATCTATCTATCTATCTATCTATCTATATGTCTTGTTTGGTATACGCGTATGTATTCACACGCGAGAATCTGTTTTCTTGGCTACGTGTTCGGAATTGTTTTCGAAATCATTTGAACATACAATGATAGCTTTATATTGTTTAATTGTCTCCCTATTTAATGCACATTGCAGCTGTTGTATAAGCTTGTTATGCGAGTAAATTATTTGAAACAGATACCTAATTAACCCTTTCCCTCATATTGACGACTCTGTAAAAGTCACTTTATAAAACCATTGTGATAAATAGAACATTTGCTCCTGTAGAAGCAAATGCTCTGTATATCACAATGGTTTCAAACTACAAAAAAATAAATGTTTTCTTTTCTCTAGTTAATGATCCTTTTCGGTAGATTTATTCAAAGAGGTTGTATCTAAAATAGCCTATGAGGGAATGGGTTAAGTGCCAGACGCTCTGCATGAAGTTTTGATATAGAAGATAGCAACATGTTACCTCTTGTTGGTTCAAACAGCGGCATAGGAAATATCGCGAAACCAGCAGAACAATCCAAACATTTAGCGTGTATATGATGCCGGTGATAGCTGTATTCTGTTCTATATTTGACTTTATCACTTAGCACAACAAACAAATTAAAACTAGAACTGAAACAAATACAAGCAACTGGTTCAAGATTCCAAAACATTATTGGTTTAACCCTTTCACCGCCGCAGTCGCATAAATGCACCACGACAAATAGTGCAGTCCTAGATCAGACGCCGCCTTTTCAAGGCGGTGTCTGACCAGGGACTTCACTATTTGTCTCAATCTCAATTTCTATATATATGTGCTTTATTCCTTTGAAATTCGCGTTTATTCATCTCATTTCCTTATTCTACTGAATTATTTAACAAACTCGGATTGCAGACGACAATCAGAAATTTGGCGCCGAAAGGGTTAAGCTGTTGATGTGTTTCGACTGGGACCACTGATTGTTTTTATATTCTTGTTTATTCCACTCTTATATCAGCATTGATTGCGACTACGCCGTGTCATACACGGCGTGTTAGTCGATATTTTTGTTACTTTCGTCACGTGACGATTATGTTAAAGAAGCTCATTTGCATTTTATGGACGAGCTATCCAATTAGGATTACCCGTGTTAAACGCCCTTTATTTCTTCGATACATCGCGACTTTTTTGCTAGTTGTTTAAAAGCACATTTGGACAAAAATCTATATTTTCGTCTTTTATTAAGGAAAAGTGATGCTGAAATGTAAAGGGGCTTTATACATTAAACACATCTTTATTTTATACATAGATCATCTAAATCAGCGCTAGTACATGCATATTTGCTTGTTCTTACGAAGTAGAATTAACTGACAATATTTAGTGATCTGCATCTTACTAAAGCAGATATCTCAGGACCTTAAATGCAATGTCAGTCATTGATTGTATTCCCTATTGTTCTGAATTAAAACGCAGAGCAACAGATAAAGGTGGAACAATACTGATGTCATCATTTCTCCAACAAACCACATGTTGCGACCACTCTGAGAGACGATTATACAGAATGGTCACAACAAATGGATTGGCTGAGAAAATAAATCGAGTTGGTCTTGAAAATGTTTTAATTTACGCATCTTATCTGGACCTCTGAAAAACATTAATGCACCAGTGTATATGCTATTAAATAAAGTTTGACAGCTTTAACGCAGAAACACATAGCAAATTTAAATTCTATCATAATGTAAAATAAGATTTAATCCGATATTAAATATCTGTACGATTTTTACCGCTCTCATTTTTATTTCATTTAAGGCGTTTGTCTGTTATTGTTGCTTTTTATCTCAATTTTAAGAACATTTGAAATCCAGAAAGCATCTATTTTTAAACAAAGTCCTAATGTAAAACTGTCATATGTCAGATAAAACTCACAATGCATTCGTTGTGAAATATATTTGTATTGTGAAAATAACCTTTACGTGCAGTGAATTGTAACTGGTCAACCCTTTCATTTCCAAACAGAATTTAGCCAATAAATACCCATGATGTTAGCTTTTCTTACATGAATATTAAACATGGGAATGGTCAATCGACAGGGTCCAAGGTTAAACAACTTCTGAGCCTGAGTCTGAGATCATTCTCAAGTATTTGATTGGTTAGATTCTGAGCAAGCTAAGAATCTGACCAATCAGATGCTTGAGTACGATCTCACGCAAAACGTTTTATAATCTCTAGGGCCAGATACTTGAGAATGATCCCAGACTCAAGGAAACGTTTTATAACCTCAGGACTAGGGTTCATCATACCATTCCTCTTTCCTCTAAGTTGTTTGGTTTGTAATTTTCCAAAAGTGATAAAAGAAAATTAAAGAAACTTCTTCCTTAATAAAGAGGTTAAGGTCAAACAAATAGAATTAAAAAGACTGGCCGAAAGTATATTGTATTGTTTGGCTTCTTTCTCTCATTGTCCCTTATCACCATTCTTTGCTGTTCCAGGAAACCTTGCTCCTTTCAAAATATTAGAATTGCCTGCCGTGTAATTAGCAAGAAATTGGTGGTAATTTGAGTTAAGTTAAGGTCACTTGTTATGTAATGTGATATATGCAATTTTGAACATACATTGGCCAGGACGTAAACAATGATATATATATATATATATATATATATAGCTAACAGGACACTCAACTCGAACAAAAAAACCTTACAAAGAATCCCGTTAACGTTATGGAAAGGTTTTGTAATTTCTGTACAGAAACCAATATTCATGTTTTCTGAGGTCATCCTGGCAAAACGTGCAGATCTGTCAACCACCATTCTATCGTTTTCAAAATAGTACAATTAATCGAAGTACATTCTGAAAACTGAAAACAATTCCAACCCTTTCCGTTATAGATATGCAAGTTCATAACCTATCGACAATACCTTTCATGCCCGTCATGCAGTATCTGATTGGTCAGATCCTGATCAAGCTCAGAATCTGACCAATCAGATGCTTGAGAATGATCTCAGACTAAAGCAAAAAGTTTTATAAGCTTGGGGCCATGTGGTGATACGTGCGTGCGAAACATCAATGTTAAGGTAAAACACCATCATGGCCAAATGGAACAAACTTCGAGGGCTAAGGGATTGACTGTGATAAAACGTCTTGTCATGTACGCTTTAACACGTTCTCTCATATTGACGCCTTGTGACGCCTATGTAACGGTCATCTTTTGCAACCATTTTCCCGTGATAACCCCGGGCCCCTATAGCCACCGTGCGTACATTACATTTGAATTCAGCTTCGCTCCTGGGTCAATGCTTATAAAGCTTTTTAGTTGAGTCTGAGTTCGTTCTCAAGCCAAAGGCTCAAATCTGACCAATCAAAAGCTTGAGAACTCAAATCTGACCAATCAAACGCTTGAGTACAAACTCAGACTCAACTAAACATTTTATAAGCATGGATACTGGCGGCGTCTGATCAGGGACTTCACTATTTGTCTCAATCTCAATTTCTATATATGTGTTTTATTCATTGGAAATTTGCGTTTATTTATCTCATTTCCTTATTTTACTGAATGATTTAACAAACTTGGATTGCGGACGACATTTGGCGCCGAAAGGGTTAATACAGAGGGGAAATGAAAATTGTATCCCACCCTGAGACCTTCAACTTGATGTATACTGTTTGTATAATAGTAAAAATGTGGTGATTGTGGTATGTGAATCGCTGGTAGAGTTTAGTTGGTAGACCACATGTCCTATAACAGAAAGCTATCACTGTCTGGGCTTTTATAGCCAAATAAGCGACAGTCTAGGTGTTATGCTGCTTTACGAGCTGTATTTAAGGCTTTACTCCATGGATATTAATATAAGAAAAAAAACACATAAAAACATAGCAATTGGGTTATAATTGCACATAGACACGAGAATGTTTTGTCATGGCAGAAACTGTTAAATTATCTCTATATCATAAGCAAACAGAGCAGGCCCTAATAGACCGGTTCCTACAGGATCCGTCTGATCTAGGCATACTCTGTTTGCAAAGGCGTAGAAGGGCGTACTCATGACGGAAAGAGTTAATCTATTTCACTGACAATGACTATGTGGTATCTGTGATTACCTGTACAATTAGTTTTGATCCAGATGAAAAACCGGGTAACTCGGCATATCATTAGAGTCGAAATCTTTTGCTGTTGTGGTAATATATTTTGAAAGAAAATGGGAAAAAAAATAAAAAGACAAACCGTGTAGCGGACAAATATTATGCAGACAACAAGTTTTAGCAACGAAATAATGTTATATAAGCATGCGGCGTAAAACACGTATCACTAGTTGAGATGTATCACTTATATAGATGCTGACAGATGCCGATATTGAATACACGAATGGAAATTGTGATATGCATCTGATTAGGGCAACAATTTGAAAGGTACTTTATTTCTTTATAAGTGTTTTAATTTTATTTGTTAGCATTTATGGTTTAAGTTGGTCAGCAATGTTTTAAAATTATCATCAGCTTAGGTCTTTATTCAATATAAACCCATTCTACTCATCTGCAAACAGAGTAGACCCAGATCTAGGAGCCGTCTTATCATGATCTGCGTTGTTTTCTTATGGAAGTAAATATTTGATTTATCAATCTCGGCCATGGCCAAACATGCAGGTGTTTATATTCATTTAATTGACATTCATTATCATGTTCCTGAAGTAAACATTGTTGAAATATTGTCAGTACAAAAATCTGTTCAATGCTGAATTGTCAAATAGATTGTTCCAAAATTCGAGCGGGTCAAACTTATCGCGAATATTCAGGGAGTTTTAAAACAAAAGTTTAACCCTTTACCTGATAGAAGCGGCTTTTAGCGTGTTTGATTTATTCCTCCGCTGAAGAAAATAGTTCAAATTCATACAGTCATGAACATATTGCATAATAAATATTTTCTATATCCTAGTAGGTGGTAGCTTAAAGCAGACTGAAAGTAAAGCAGAATGCGCCTTAAGGCGCATTCTGCTTTACTTTCAACCTGCTTTAAGTGGTCATATGTCTTCCAAACTAGAAACAGGCTATTGGGTAAAGGGTTAACATGACAAACAGTGAATACCCTGATGAGAGCCCTCTCGTCTGGGTGTACACTGCTTTCCAAGGATATTAGTGACTCGTTTCCGAAGCTGAAAGGGCTATTATTCGAATTACAAAGTACATTCAGTGCAATCACTTGGTGTCAATCATGAATCATGTATTTGGCGTCTCACCACCAAAGTCTAAATTGTTCAAAAATGTTGATATAAATTACCCGAAAGTATTCGAAAGGTTAAAACATCGAACTATTGTCAAACATTTGTTACAAGCCGACTTTTACCTCATGTAATTTATAACTTCAGGTGAATGTGCTACTGGAAAATCTAGAATACGCCGGCTTTAAACTTCTTTGACAGGTGATAAACTGGATTAACCCTATTCAGAACGGTCTGGTGTATAGCAACTGCTTTGAAACAGTAAACACATATTACATGTGGCCAACTGTTAAACAATGATGATCTGCCTGAGAAATAGCGTTCGAACAAGTTGCTCATATTTTCGTATTATACTTTGGGCCGTAATGATTCTCGCCGGTTTGTTAGCTTACAAACAGCATGCACATTCTACAAAAGTAAGTTTAAAGAAAAACTTTGATCATGTACAGATCTTCAATCCGTCCACAGTTAGTACTGAACTCCAACAATCGATTGACCAATATGAATGCGTTAGACTTAGAATACCTATTGAGGAGGAAATGAAAATATGCACATACCCGGCTGATGTTGATCGTTACATATCTGGACACCTTATCCGTTCCGGAACGTATGAACAAGACCTGGTCCAGTTCACTTTTAACACTCTTCGCAAACATCCTGGAATGTCGCTTTTAGATCTTGGCTGCAACATAGGAGTATTTACAGTAAGCTGTGCAAAGCTTGGAGGCCGGATAGTTGCCGTTGATGCGAATTCAGTGAATCTACTAATGCTGTCAAGATCACTGAAACTGAATCATTTAGAAGCCAATGTAACTTTTATATTGAATGCAATTTCCGATCGATATGAGGATGTTATATTAAAGGATAGACCGGGAAATGTCGGTGGACGCTCTGTCGAAACCGTAGACAAGTCTAAACGGGATATTGCAATACAGACTATTCTTTTGGATGACCTTTCGTCAATGTTTAAAAATGAAACTGTCTTCATAAAAATGGATATTGAAGGATCAGAGTGGCAAGCCTTAAACGGTGCAAGACAAGTTTTCTTTAAAACGGTAAATGTTATGTACGTTTTAATGGAATTTATATTCCACCGTAACAGTAATAGCGGGAAGCAAATTTGTGATTTCATGACTCAGCTCGGCTTTCATCCGTACGATATTCCCCGAGGAGACTCGTTACTTGATGTTTCAGTTTACACTAAATGGCCAAATTACGTCTTATGGTGTAAAACAAACAATTGTGTCTAACCATTCTCACCATAGATACACTGTTAAACGCCTTTGTAAACATAGGAAACCCAGATCAGACTGATACTGTCTGATTTGGGTTTGCCTTGTTCGCTTATGGACTTATATTATCGGATTCTACAGTTTTTGCCAGGTCAAAAACGTTTCTTGTTCATATCCCAGTATGAATATTAAGGTAACTGATATTAATGCATACATTCTTTCTTAAAGCATTATTCATGGGGTAAAGGGTTACCTAGCTCTCATTGGGGTATACTTAATGTCATATCAGTCAACCAATTAACTAATTATCATTGAAGTACATTTGATGTAACATATTTGTCAACAACGTTTTCCTTGAAGAATATTTAGCGTAGACGTATCAGTCAACCAAATAACCATTTTGCATTGAAATACATTTAGTTTAGACATATCAGTCAACCAATTAACCATTTCTCCTTGAGGTACATTAAGTGTAAACATATCAGTCAACCAATTAACTAGTTTTCCTAGAAGTATATTTGTATGGAAATGGGTGATCCTTCGAAAGCAAAAGTAGTAATGCAAAAAGAGAAAATTGCAGACTTGGTTTTATTGAGTAATTTTGTATTGAATAGTAATTAAAAGTGCAACACTACTCATGCCCCCTAGCACCGGCTTAAGCAGTATTCAATTTTCAAAACTAATAACATCAAGTCAAATGACAGACCAATCTCAGTTTTATCAATCATTTCCTTGATTTTTGAACGTCACGTTATTTACTGTTTAAAGCAGTTCATAGACAATAACGACTTTTTCTATTCTAGGCAATCAGGATGTATGTCCAACCATTCCTGTCAGACTGGTTTGGTCAATTTAATATATGACTTGATTGCGATAGTAGTGAAATTGTGGGATCAATCTTCTTGGATCTGTCTAAGGCATTTGATCTGGTCGACCACGTTATTCTTCTGAATAAGTTAAAACATATCAATGTTGAACAAAATATCTCAACAAACGAAAGATCTCAACAACCGTACGTCTCGTATGTCTCCGGAGTAAGCTCACGACTCACTCCTGTTTTATCTGGTGTAGCCGAAGATTTATTCTTAGGTCTACGCTTACTTTTGTTATTCATAAATGACCTCCAATCTACATGTAAACATTCTGTTGCTGACATTTTTGCAGATTACACAACGCTTTCAGTACAAAATGCTTCTCTTGACTTTGTAATAAACTCGTTCAGTAAATATCTAATTGAAGTTAATGGTTGGTGTGAAAAGAACAAGTCAATTACTTTTCCAAAAACAAAATCCATTTACATTGCCTCCAGATCAATAATCATCTTACATCCAGAATATAGCTCTTCCTATCCTATTTGCAAATGAAGATATACTTTGCAGTCATGAGGAAAAGTTACTATATGTCATCTTTGATAGTTTGATAATTAACAACATTATTAAAAAGTGCAACTCCTTATCATCCCTCCTCTCCAGAATCAAAGTGTTTCTTACAATACCGCTGAGATGGCTGTTTTTCAATTCGTACATCTTACCTCATTCGATTATTTCTGCGTTATTTGGGGTAACTTCTTAATAATGCAACAACCAAAAAATATTCTTTTTCAAAAACTAGCTGCAAGGCTCATACTAAATAAAATTTAATATAAAAAATATCCAATAGTTCAATTCCACAAAGGTACTCTATAATGTTCAAAATAGTCAACGGTTTGGCACCTGCATAGTTTTATGAACTGTGCACACTAAAGTCAATTGTGCATGATAGCAATTTAAGGCCATCATCGAATTCTGTTTTTTTGTTCTCCAAGACCAAATTCTGAATTATTCCGGAGATCGTTCTGCTGCCAGGATTTGGAATAATTTGCCGTTAAACATAAGAAATCCTCAGTCGGTTGCCTCATGTAAGAACTCCTATCTTAAATGGCTTAGACTAGGCACAAAATAATGTCCCTTATTTGTTGATATTGCATCTTTTGAGCTTGTATTGATGTAGCTGATGCAGATCATGTTAAGTTAAGCCTCTCTTAAATGACCATCACATTAGGAACTGTCAGCTTATTTTAACTACTGCATATTCATAACAACTAGAAAAGTGTGTCTGTAAGACACAGCGATGCCCCCGTGGTGGTGCTTGACAATGAAAAACCTGTGACAACCAACTGCACGTGACACACACACAGACAGACGGACGGACGGGCGGACGGACAGGTGCTAAACATAATGCCCCGGCTATCGTCAACAGGCACATAAACATGTAATAATGGCAGTGGCAGTAAGGCAGTGTAAAAAAACTATGGAAGCTAAATACTTTGCAATTATAGGCTTTGGCTGTACATACAGACAGTGTATATGTACGATACATACGTTAATTCGTTAAGTGACCATGAAATTTGTTTAAACATTGTTTTTTTTAGACCTTTCCCTTATACGGAAAGAAAATTGCGTTTCTTTTTACAATCAGAGTAGACCCATGTCTGACGGTTCCTGTAGTAACAGTCTGATTGGGGTCTGCTCTGTTTTTTTTCTTGGTTTTTCTATGGTAGGGCCTATAGATCTTATTCTATAGTTTTTGTCAACACAGATTATCATGTGTTAGAAACCCAGCTAATTGCTTTTCATGACGTCAATTTTGTCATTATGCACAGGTAAATGGTTGAGAAAATGTGTACAGTGTACAGTGCTATGTACAAGTTTTCAACTTTACCTCTTTTGCTGATTTTTAACGCTCCCCCCATATAAACGTTTTTTCACGCATTAACAAGCAGAGTAGACCCAGATCCGATGACTCCTAGAGGAGCCATCCGATCAGGGTCTGCTCTGTTTGTGCTGATGGAATTTTGATAGATCTGGAATATAAAATGGATGCAATGTTCCATCTTCCTTTTTTCATTGTAACTTTTTTTTGTCCAGGAATAGTCAGTAGGTACTGAAATTTGGAGTAAACACAGAGCAGGGAAAGGGTTAAGAATGAAAAAAGCCCGTCAATATACTCAGTAGATCTGCGATGTTTTTATTTTTTAAATTGCTAGACCCAATTGACAATCAGTGCAGATCTAGATCAAAGGGCCACTCCTGGGGCCCTAAAATCTGGGTCTGCACTGTTTGTTCACATGTAGTAGGGGACATTTTTCGAAATTTTGTTACCTGGTTTACAATGACAGGATACTTTCAGATAATGAAGAGTATGACTTAGCAATAAAAATAAGAAGGGTGGCAGCATTGTGGTACAATTATAAAGCACTAAATTTTGAGTTTCCATGGTAACGAAATAAAATAAATATCATACACAAAGATCTCTCAATATCTTTTTAACTAATGAAGGCATTTTTATATACCGTTATAACTAAATGACTAATATCAAGGTAATGTTAAAAATATAAGTTTCAATTGATTCCCTTTAAGGTCAATGTCATGGTTAGGGGTCAAAGGTCAAATTTGAGCTTTTTCTCTGTTTCAAGACCTTTTTCAAG
The DNA here is from genome assembly GCA_963576725.1 of Azorinus chamasolen. NCBI lineage: Eukaryota > Metazoa > Mollusca > Bivalvia > Cardiida > Solecurtidae > Azorinus > Azorinus chamasolen. The sequence goes on along the minus strand of OY755238.1, from coordinate 11,495,448 downwards.
ACATTTTACATTAACATTGGTATATTTAAGCAAACCTTGGCACAGATATTCATTTAAAAAGGAGGTGCCCTGTACCACGATTTTTATAGGTGTATCAAGGTCAATGTCACAAGTAGAGGTCAAACGTCACATTTTAGAAGCCAAACATCATTTTTTACTAATTTGTGAATGTTGAAGGCCACTTGTTCTACATATGTGATGTATTTCTAATAACCTTGCAAGGTCAACATACTAAAACAATATCCTCTACCAAAGACTTTGGTTCATATTGCCAATGTCAAGGTTGCAAGTAGAGGTCAAATGTCACATTTAAGAAGTCAAAGGTCAAATTTGTACTTTTTGTGCAATTTCAGTACATTTTCCCATGTATGTGATGTATGTTTTGTAATAAATGTGCACATACACCTTACTGAGTCTATATCCTCTACCAAGGACTTTGGTATATATTGTCAATGTTAAGGTCGCAAGTAGAGGTCAAAAATCACATTTGAGAAGTCAAATGTCAAATTTGTACTTTTTGTGCATTTCAGTCAATTTTTTCTACCTATGAAATGTATATTGCAATTAATGTGCACAACATACTAAGACAATATCCTCTACCAAGGACTTGGTACATAAAATCAAGGTCATTGAAAGGTCAAAGGTAAAACTTGAGAACTATTTTCTTAACCTAGCATGAATATTTCGTAAATCGAGGAAGAGACATTAATATAATGGTTATACACAACAGTTTAATGATATATTACTTTAGATCAATAAATTGTACCTCATAACGAATTATGTCAAGTATCTCTTCTTTCAGCATTTCAGATAATATCATCATAGTTAGTTTGGGCCTTGTTAACATTTAAATGATCACACTTTTCTTAGAAATATCAACTAAGTATTTTTTTCAATTTCTTTAATAACTATGACTAAGCAGATATTTATCACAAAAGTGCTGTAATCATAATCTTAACTATCACAAATGATTTAAAAATCATTACCACCGCCATTCCGAATCACTATCACCGACATTCAAAATCATTTTCAAACAATCAAAATTATCATCACAGACATTCAAAATTGTAACAATAACAGGGTACATGTATCAATATTGTAATAGTGGCATTAGTATCCCCCCGGTTTGTTTGTTGGTTTGTTGGTTGTTTTGTTCCCAACTTTAACGTTGGCGACAATTTTGTAGCTATTGCACATACATACTTCTAACTTAGCATGCATATGCAACTTATAGAGGCAAACATATTTAGGGGTGACATATTAAGATCAAGCTCATACATCAAGGTAAATTGTCAAATTACTGGTCAAATGTAGATTGGCGATAAATTTGTCACCATTCAAAATGCATCCTTCAAAAACTTGTGGAGGCGAACGTTTTAGTGGTGACTTTTTAAAGTCCCTGAACGCCTTTGCATTAAAAAAATAAATATATGCTGAATGTACCCTTCAGTATACCATTTAAACAGTCTTACTTTTTATTTGATCGTTTTCTGTTGAGAAACAACGATAAAACCCTAGAATATATCGCGCTGTACTTTTTGTTCCAGCGGTCAAAAAAGTATGGCAGTTCTTTATAAATATTCGCTATAAATATAGCAAACACTTCGCGCATGTGCCTCTCGATATCAAACAATACATTTAGGTGGGTGTCTCTTGGAAGCCGAAGTGGGATAAACACTGTCTCTAAAAAAATGGGAAAGAAAATGTAGAAATACATACTCACAGTCTCTATATTTAAACCTACTTTCGTTTTATCTATATTCAAACCTACTTTCGTTTTCATCGATTTAAAAAACATGTAATTTAACACAAAGCCTTACGTTTGAAACTTTTTTAAGACCATTTTCTTTCAAATGGATAGGCACTCAATAAAAACACCAAATTGTCATTTTTTCGATCTCATGACGTCCAGGGACTTTAAGGTCAATGTCATACATTATGGTCAAGTGTCAAATTACGGGTCAAATTTAGATTGGTGATAATTTTGTCGTCTTCAACATACATCCTTCAAACTTGGCATGCATGTGAAACTTATGGAGGCGGACATTTTTAGGGGTAACCTATTAAAGTAAAGGTCATACATCAAAATCAAACGTCATATCGGGGACATTGTGTTTCACTAACATATTTCGTTGTTTTTAAATCACAACGTGTGTGTACCACAGACATTATTTACAACATGTATACACGTAACATTTGTCACAGAATATGTCAGTAGACTGTATTTTATTTGAAAAAAGTACAATAACAATTGTTTTTTACAGCATATGGGAACACCATTTTTCCTTGAAAAGTAAGATTAGTTAGTTAAAATGTTCATTTAAAATCATCCCTGTTTTAAACACCAAGAAAAAAATGATTTCAAACCAAATAAGCAAACAACTGTCAATATGATAGATCTAATAATGTATCGGTAGTCACATTCATTAATTGAATAACGCAATTTTGATTGTGGCCAAATACAACTAAGCTATAACTAAAGGTGATTATTACAACTAGAGCTATCACTTAAGGGTGATTATTACCCCTGCCCCCACCTTGTCACAAGATGCACTGACTTCAATACAAGCGGCAATAGCTCAATAATCCTTTCATCCACTTAAATTGCTTATGAAAAGTAACAAAGGGGAATAAATCCCTCTAAAATGAAGTTAGAGTTACAGCCGATGTTGACTGCGCATCCTCTCGCCACCCTCTTTCCATATATAAAGTTGCACAGTTGTGCCTACAATACTTGAGAAGTTATGCGCCAGGCAAACAAATTGCTTCTAAAAAGTAACTATGGGGAATAACTCCCCCAAAAATGAATGTAGAGTTACAACCCTTATTGACTGCACATCCTCTCATCACCCTCTATCCATATATAAAGTTGCACAGTTGTGCCTACAATACTTGAGAAGTTATGCTCCGAACAAAAATTGCTTCTGGAAAGTAACTAAGGAGAAAAACTCCCTCAAAAATTAATTTAGAGTTGCAACCCTTATTAACAACACATCCTCTCATCCCTTCGTACACGGGCCTCAATTGGTTTTGCATACGCACAGTGTAAGCTCCTGAAATCCTTTCACGACCAAGGGCTTGTATGAGGCCCTACAATGTATGAGGGTGGACTTGCTAACCAAACAAAGCTCAGGTAATGGAAAACCAGTTTCAAAATTCAGACATAAATACCAAATGCTGTCACTGTTTCAACTATTTTGGTAGAGTCACCAAATGATTATTCCTCTCAACTTATTTCGAAATCTGACCATCGGTTTGTAGGAATATATTCTGAAATTGGGAGATCCTTCGAAAGCATAAGTAGTAATGCGAAAGGAGAAAACTGCAGACTCTGTTCGTGACTAGTTATTAAAAATGTAACACTACTCACGCCCCCCTAGCACCGGGTTAAGCAGTATTCAATTTTCAAAATCAAAACATAAAACTAATGACCTCGAAGGGCCAGTAAGTATATCATATCAACACTGAGAATTTAAATATTGTTTTCTTTTGATTGTCGTGGCAACCAGTGTTCCGCATGGTTTCAAACCATTTTAGCTGTTTTTGGAGGTGGTTACCTAATGATTATTCCAATTAAATTATTCTGAAGTCAGACCATTGGTTTTAGTGAAGAGGAGATTTAAAATTTTGCTATGTTTTCTATACAGACAAACAGGTCCGTCCCTAGCGGCCATATTGTTTTAGATATTGTCATGATTTTAGCTACTTGGAAGATAATCACCTAATGATTATTCCCATCAAATTATTTTGAAACCTGGCGAACAGTTTCGGAGAAAAAGAGGTTAGAAGATTTTTCTTTTGGTTGCCATGGCAACCAGAGTTCTACATGGATCCACATTTTAAGCTATTTTGACAGAGAATCACCCAAAGACCATCCTTGGAAAGTTTCATTACATTTGACAATATAATTTTAGAGGGGATGTCACTTGAAAAAATATATTGACGACAGACGACACACGATGGACGACGCCTGACGACCGACACATGATGATCACAACAGCTCGCCTTGGCACGTTGTGCCAGGTGAGCTACAAATAGACAGTCTTCTTGAATCGACTTGTTTGTTTGATATAATAATGGAAAAAACTTGATAAAAATTGTAAATAATTCGAAAATATTGTGCAAAAATCACTAAAAATAGTTCATTTATAGCCGTTGCCATGGTAACAAAGGATATGTTTACTGTTAATTTGTAAATAAAATGTTTCAACAATAATCACATGGAAGACCACACCAATACTTTATACAAATAACAAGACAAACATGCTTTAAAAAGAAAATGTAGGCTAACTTTCTAATTCGCTAGAAAATGTCAATTTTAGAACCACAAATGAATTTCATATCATTTTAAGAATATTTTGGTTGCCATGGCAACCAGATCTGTGTCCCAGAATGTTAACATAATATTTGCGTAATTTTGTAAGTAAATAGCAAGGTCTTACAATGATTCATTATTTAGACATTTAGACAAAAACAATAAGGATTTGTTTTCAAAAAAGTTAAAAATTGGGCAAAATTACACACGTTATTGCCATAGTAACCAGTCATTGAGGAAAAAGTTATTTTAATTTTATTTCAAATCAACACTAGCCATCTCTCATTTCCAAAGAGTAAACAATGGGAACATATTTACATCCAAAAGCAAACTGGCAGTCCTTTTAAATTCTGTATATCATTTTGAAGCTTGTTGCTATGGAAACCACGATTTCCACCAGAATGTTATTGGGAATGTTCTGTCACCCTTCTAAAAATGTTAGGTAAGGTGTTAAGTTTATATATGTAAAATATGGAGTTATTGTAAATCAGGTAACAAAATCTGCCAAAATCAGCCTTTTTGTCCCCTACTAATGCAATTGAGTGTATATCCAATGTACCAAAGGACAAAACTTTCAAGACCGAACTATATATAAGATTGAACTCTTTTTTCCTGTGCACATGTACATGTATATGTGTGTATTTTATGTGTTTCATGTGTATGTACATGTGGGTGCGTGGGTATGTATATATTATCATCTGAAGCCGTCGGACACATGGATGTTTTGGCGATGGCAGAGACGGTATGGTCTTATATGTGATTATCATGTGTTAGAAACGCGGCTAATGGCTATTCATGATGTCAATTATGTCATTATGCACAGGTAAATGGTTGAGAAGATGTGTATAGTGTACAGTGCTCTGTACAAGTTTTTTCAACTTTAACCTCTTTCTTGCTGATTTTTGACGCTTTCCCTCATGTAAACGTGTTTTCACTCATTAGCAAACAGAGTAGACCCAAATCAGATGGCTCCTAGAGGAGCCATCCGATCAGGGTCTGCTCTGTTTGTGCTGATGGAATTTTGATAGATCTGTTCCTTTACTTTCTAAAATGGATGCAATGTGCCATCTTCCTTTTTCATTGTAACTATTTTTGTCCAGGAATAGTCAGTAGGTACTGAAATTTGGAGTAAACACAGAACAGGGAAAGGGTTAGGAATGAAAAAGCCCGCCAGTATACTCAGTAGATCTTTGATATATATATTTTTTAAATTGCTAGACTCGATTGACAATCAGTGCAGATCTGGATCAAAGGGCCACTCCAGGGGCCCTAAAGTCTGGGTCTGCACTGTTTATTCACATCCAATTGAGTGCATATCCAATGTACCAAAGGATAAAACTTTCAAGACTGGACTGTATATGAGATTTAACTCTTTTTTCCTGTGCACATGTGCATGTATATGTGTGTATATTATGTGTTTCATGTGTGTGTATGTACATGTGGATGCGTAGGTATGTATATTATGTCATCTGAAGCCGTCGGACACATGGATGTTTTAGCCATGGCAGAGACGGTATGGTCGTATATGTGTTGTGTCCGGAAGCAAACAGAGCAGACCTTGATCATAACCCTCCTATAGGAGCCATTTGATCTGGTTCTGCTCTGCTTGCAAAGATGTAGCTTGTTTCTTAGAGTGAAGGGTTAGAAATATGTCAAACATTATACTAATATATAGAGACAATTATAAGCAGAATAGATCCATATATTAAAGCTTGTTGGAGAGTTGTGCCCCATAGTGGTATAGGTCTGTTTATACAGAACGACACTATTGAAATGTTTCCTAGGAAAACATGTGTTTTGACGCTTTTAGTAGGAACAAAATCAGTGCGGATCCGGATCGGAGGGACCCAAAAAATATCCCTAAGGATCTGGATCTGCAATGTTTTTGTCGCAAATTCCAGTTGGTGTATACATACTGAATAGGGTTAGTCCTTTCAATGAAAAAATACTTTACACTATGTATAACAAAATGCTAACTGCTCTATTTATGGTTGGCTCTTTGCATGCTAAATCACCTTTTGACATCTGTTACACTGGTCCTCTGCTGTATCAGTTGCCACATGCAGAAGGTTTTGTGTGTCTTTATTTTTGTTTACAAAAGTCGGTCCTAAATGAAAACCAGTCTGACCTTCGGGTCAAGTCCCATTTTATTGGTGGGTCTGATCTGGATCCAGACTGATTGTTGATAGATCAATAATGAGAAACCCTAAACTGGCATGCAGGGAGCTAAACATAGGTAGAGGCGTTTAGACAGTGTAAAACATATACATGTAGACCATATACAGCGTGACCCCGCTAATGCTACCACCTAAAAGAGGTATAATTATGGGTGCTAGATGCAGGTGGTAGCTTAATGCAGGACAGAAGTAATGCGGAAAGCTCCTAGAGGAGCTTTCTGTATTGCGTTTGTCCTGCATTAAGCATCCACCTGCTTATAAAGACAGCTATGTTTATTTATTGAAAGGTTGCATTAGAGGGGTTATACTGTATATGATATTGATACCTCATTGTGATATAGATCTGATCTACCAAATGACATTGTAAAAATATATGCCGATAATTAGGCATTTGCCGTTTCAATGCGGAATACTAAACAGTGCAGATCCTGATTAGATAAAGTGCTCACACAGCAGATTGTTACTTTAATATAGTGTAATACTCTCCCAATTTGACCTAAGACTCATGCATATTCCGTCTATTATCGTCGGTAATCTCCGGATAAATTTACGGAGGTATAGGAATGCGCTATGATCATGCAGTCTTCGTGGAACATGCTTATTACCGGCTTTTTATTTTTGCTTTTTTTGTCACAAAGTATTACGGACAATCCCGGAAATTAATCGAGTCTCAGGTCAAATTGGGAAAGCAATAAATAGGGGGACTTGTTTTATCTTACAGTGTGGATATTTGTGTTGTTTTCAAATGTAAATGTTGACACTTTAAATATACATGTGTGTCAGTGTGCAATAACAGTTTGGACCCAGATCAGTTTAATAGTTTAAATTCGCTCATTTATTGACAGGCCTATATAATTATGAATTATAGGTAGCAGTTTGAAAGGGTCTAGTTGATCCAATCCATGATTCTTTAATATTTTTGTGGTATTTAACCGGCTGTTGTATCTGTTTATGCTTTAATAGACATTTGAAGTGCTGATATATGGTATTGAACTTGGGTTGATATATGAGGTTGACTTGTTTTGTCTTACAGTGTGGATATTTGTGCTGTTCTCAAATACAAATGTTGACACTTTGAATATACACGTGTGTCAGTGTGCAATAACAGTTTGGACCCAGATCAGTTTGATAGTTTAAATTCGCTCATTTATTGACAGGCCTATATAACTATGAGTTATAGGTAGCAGTTTGGGAGGGTCTAGTGGATCCAATCCACGGGTCTTTAATATTTTTGTGGTATTTATCCAATTGTTGTATCTGTTTATGCTTAAATAGGCATTTGAAGTGCTGATATATGATATTGAACTTTTGGTGTAAATTGCAGCCGTTTGAAGTTATACCTGTATCTAAGGTTATCTAAACCTTTATTCCATGAATGCTAATTTTCATGCTTTGGCAAACCGGGTAGACCTGGACCCGGCCGACGTTTTTTTTCATAGATGTGTTTTTGCAAACATCTGCAAACATAGTAGACCCAGATAGGAACCGTCTGATCGGGGTCTGCTCTGTTTGCAAATGGAATTTGATATGTTTGTTTCTTTGCTGTCTGAGATGGCTGCGGTGTGCAAATTTCATTAAATTGTTAAATGAGTATTCATGGACTAAAGGGTTAAGAGAATGGGCTATTAACCCTTTCCCTCATATAAACGTGTTTTCACGCATTTGCAAACAGAGAAGACCCAGTTTAGATGGCTCCTAGAGGAGCCGTCTGATCAGGGTCTGCTCTGTTTGCTATTGGAATCTAAAAGATCGGTATCTTTACTTTCTAAAAATGGCTACAATGTTCCACACTCCATAATTTCATAATAATTATTTTGCCATGAATATTCAGTAGGTATTGAAATTCGGGATAGACATAGAACAGGGAAAGGGTTAATCAGAAGAAAAAATAATGAAGACTGATACCTATGCAGCACATAGTACTTTTCGGCAACATTAGAAACAAAATAGCCATTGATTGTGAAACAATTTTGATCTCAAAATTTCTTTGGATTAAAAAATTGCCTGTTAATGATTTGAGAATACTTGGTATAAAAAAGGTGTACTTTGTAAGGGAATCTTGAATGACAGACAGTGTGGACCTTGGTCGGAGGGCTCCTCTAGGATCCTTCTGATCTGGGATTGCCTTATATACGGGTATCAGTTTGCAATAGTCCATTTCTAAAGTAGCTGGGTGTAGGTTACACGGTATCTGCTGGATCAAAAAACTGTCTGGAAACGCTTAAATTAATGATGGTGTGTTGTATAAATACTTGAAGCACTTCGGATGAGGTATTGCAGAAGTGTTGATTTGTAATGTAACAGTAAAAGGTTACATGTATATATTAAATATTTTATATTTGATATACTGTGTGTGCATGAGAGGATTGATGTGTATTGCGTGCTAAATATATATACTGTAAAATGATATATGCCGGGTACCCTAACCCTTTCCCTGATACCAAGCCTTTTCAGATTTTTACAAGCAGAATGGAACTAGAATAGATAGTCATCTGTTCTAGATCCACTCTGTATTGCTTATAATAAATTTGATTCAAATTTCTACTTATATCGAAATATGTGTGCACATGTCAGAAAAAAAAATACCGGTTTGTATGATGTCATTATTTCTTACATGACTGTTCAACAGGGAAAATTTTGACTGTACAGTATCTGTTGGGTTTGGATTAACTGGTTTAAATATTGAGGTCTAGTTTCTGTAAGTATAGTGTATTGCCTTTGATGAGGCTTTTTGGGAAATGAATGTGGAGACGGTATCTCAGTGAGACCTAGAAAAGCGAATTGTTGGTGTTTTTCGGCATATTGGCATTTCAACGTAACGTGACGTTTTTACGAGTGTATGGGTAAATGTTTAATGTAGAATTACAGCTGATCCGTATTTGGATTTTTTAAATGTGGTGTGACTTTGGCAGAATATCACTATTTCAAGTGGTAAATGTTGTTGTTTAGTTATCCTTTTTTTAATGCCTTGATAGGGGTTCTCTCAAAACTATTAAACTATATGTTAAAGTATAAAATGATGATGCTATATGGAGACTAAAATTCTTTCAGTAAATTGCCAGGGCCTGGGCTCATTAGAAAAACGAAGAGATGTTTTTGACTACCTTAGAGCAAAGAAATGTAATATTTATTGCTTACAAGACGTACACTCTACAACCAATACTGAAAATCTTATCAGAATGCAATGGGGTTTTGAAGGAATTTTTAGCTCTGGTAACTCTAAATCCAGAGGTGTAGCAATACTTTTTCAAAAGGGAACTGATTTTAAGATACATGACTATATAACAGATGCACAGGGAAACTATATTATTGCTGACATATCTATAGATAATAATATATTTACACTAGTGAATCTCTATGGACCAAATAATGATATTCCAATATTTTATGAGTCGTTAATGAATCAAGTCGAGAAATACAATAATGAAGGGCTCATAGTGTGCGGTGATTTTAATTTGGTCCTAGACCCTAAACTAGATTATTATAATTACATATCAATAATAAGAATGCTCGATTAAAAGTTTTAGAAATCAAAGAAATGTTTAATTTGATAGACCCATTTAGAGACAAGTACCCTAAACTCAAGAGATTTACATGGAGAAAAAAACACCCTTTAAAACAAGCACGCCTAGACTTTTTTTTAATTTCTGAAAATTTACTAAGTTCTATTGATAAATGCAATATTGAAAGTAGTTATAGGTCAGATCATTCCATGATCACTTTAAATCTCATTTTTAACCCATTTCAGAAAGGAAAACCATTATGGAAGCACAACAATTCACTTCTAAAAGATATAAAATATATAAAGGCCATAAATGATAAAATTGAGTATATAAAACAACAATATGCAGTTCCTGTTTATAACATGGAAAACCTAAAAAACATACCAAATGACCAAATCCAGTTTACAATAAATGATCAATTGTTTCTAGAAACATTACTAATGGAATTAAGGGGGGAAATTATATCATACTCTAGCTACAAAATAAAACAAAGGAACGCTTTGGAAAAGGAAACTGTTAAAAAAATTGAAAACATTGAAAATAACCTTACATCAGACAAAACAGGAGAATTAGATGAACTTAAAAAAATACTATTAGAAATTAGGAAGGAGAAAATGAAAGGTCATATTATAAGATCAAGAGTTAAAATAATTGAAGATGATGAAAAACCGACTTCATATTTCTGCAAACTTGAATCTCATAACTGTGTCAGTAAAATAATTCCAAGAGTTGAAAAAGAAGACGGAAGGAACTGTGATATCAAATCAGCATGAAATATTAGAGGAAGCAAAGTCCTATTATGAAAAACTTTACAGTAAAGATTTGTCTGAGGATACATATTTAGACCTGGATACAGAACTTAGAAACTGCACTTTCCATAAACTTAGTAACAATGAATCTTTTTCCCTAGATGGATTTCTCTCATATGAAGAAATCACAAAGTCGCTAAGAGGTATGTCAAATAACCGTAGTCCTGGGTCAGATGGATTCACCCCTGAATTTTTTAAAGTATTTTGGAAAAATATAGGACAATTTGTTTTAAGATCTATAAACTATGGGTACAAGATGGGCGAATTATCTGTTACACAAAAAGAGGGAATTATTACTTGCATACCAAAAGAAAATAAACCACGACAATTCTTAAAAAATTATAGACCTATATCATTGTTGAACTGTATATACAAGATAGCGTCAGGCGCAATTGCCAACAGACTTAAACAAGTTTTAGGTAAACTAATTCATGAAGATCAAACAGGATTTATGGCAGGGAGATTCTTGGGTCAAAATACAAGGCAGATTTATGATATTATGCAATATACAGAAGAACATAATATACCTGGATTAATTTTACTAGTTGACTTTGAAAAGGCTTTCGATTCTATTTCCTGGAATTTTATACAGAATGTATTAAGATTTTTTAACTTCGGTGACTCTTTCATTAAATGGTTTACTCTATTGTATAGGAATGCTAGGCTATCAGTTAACCAGGGTGGTCATTTATCAAATTTCTTCATAATAAGTCGAGGCTGCAGGCAAGGGGATCCAATATCAGCATATATATTTTTATTATGTGCAGAAATATTAGCTATAAGATTAAGAAATAACACAAGTATTAAAGGTATTACAATCAATGGAACAGAATACAAGTTATCCCAATATGCAGATGATCTATCTGCTATATTAGATGGATCTAGTTTATCTCTAAATGAAACATTAAATGAATTGCACAGATTTTCAAAATATTCTGGTTTAAAAGTCAACTTTGAAAAAACACATGTAATATGGATAGGATGCAAAAAGTACAGTACTGACTCAATAAAAACAAAGTGGAAACTTTCATGGGGAGTAAATATATTTAAATTGTTAGGGATTATTTTTTATGTGGATCTTTCAAACATGGTTATGCTCAACTATACTGAAAAAATACAAAAACTAAAAGCTCTGATATTAAATTGGAATCGTAGGTGTTTGACGCCTATGGGGAAAATCACGGTAATTAAAACACTACTTCTTCCCCTACTTAATCACCTCATTATGACACTACCAAATCCTCCTGAAGAAGTCTTAAAGGAAATAAATTTACTGTTCTTTGGCTTTATTTAGCAAGGGAGTGCAAAGGTAAAAAAAGCAGTGTTAGTTAAACAATATATTGAAGGGGGTCTTAAAATGATAAACTTAATTTGCTTTATTGAAGGTTTAAAATCAACTTGGTTGAGAAGATTAATAACAAGTTATGGTAAATGGAACAAAATTTTAGAATGTAGTATTGACTATAGTAAAGTTTTTTCTCTAGGATCTGAGTATCTAAAGAAATGTGAGAAAGAAATATCGAATCCGTTTTGGCAAGATGTCATAAAAGCATTCCATAAAATACAAACATCATACACTCCTGTAAACGCAGCGGAATTAATGACATCACCACTATTCTATAACAAAGATATTCAAATAGGTGGAAAGTGTGTGTTTTACAAATCATTTTTTATAAAAGGGATATCACAAATAAATGATCTTATCACAGCTGAAGGAAACTTCTACAATTATCAATCGTTTTGTGAAATATATGATATTCATATTGACTTTGTAAAATTTTATGGTCTTATAAATGTTATAAAAATATTTTTAAATAAGTTTAGCTTTACAGTAACACTGCAGAAAATGCAGAATCCATTATTCCCATTAAATGTATTAATACTTCTGAAACAATCAAAAGGTTCAGCTCATTTATATAACATACTGAATAAAAATAATGAAAAACCTACTGCAGTGACAAGATGGAACCAATTGTTTCAGATAGAAGATAATGATTGGAAAGAAATTTACAATGCCATATTTAAATACAACTTCAGTACAGAAATACGGTGGTTTCAGTATCGAATAAACCATAGAATTCTTCCAACACGGAAATACCTTTTTAATATCAAAATCTCAGACAATCCTAATTGCAGAGTTTGTGGTGAAGTAGAAACAATTCAACATATGCTATGGTCATGTCCAGAAACAGAATTATTTTTAACTAAAGTCCAGCAGTGGTTGAAATTAGCAGAGTATATCAATTGTATAAATGAGAAGAAATACTTATTCAATTTAAGCAATTCCTATTCAATGGCTGACATGACTATTCTACTAGAAACAAAGTACTATATATATTTGACCAAAAAAAGGGAAGGAAAATTCTCACTACTATCATTAAAAAACAAAATAATAGCAAAATATACAGCTCTGAAATACATAGCAACAAGGGATAATTATCTTGAACAGTTTGATCAAACATGGTCAAAATATTATTATCTTTTAATGGAATAAAATTCCTCCACATAATTACAATAGCTAAAAAGTAATATGGCTTTGGCAATTTTCATAATTTCTTGTATAGATATAGACATTTTATATGAAAAAGAAAACATGAAATCGAAAAATTATTGAAATGAGAGAACCCCATCAAGCATTTTTAGGATTTAGGATTCTTTTTTTTTATTATTATTATTATTATTATCAAATGCATAAAACTCCCCTTCAAAAATGTGGTTGTATAAATATCAATTATACTGTTTTCTCAAATGGCATTGTTAGAATAGTCTTATTTCTGTTTTGTTAATTTATGTAACTATAATACTTACCGTTTATGACACAATGCTACTAACCTAACCAATTATTCTGTACGGTATGATGAGGGATGGTACTCCCCGACCCTCACATACCTATGACGGGGAGAATAAAAGCATTAAAAAAAAACAAACAAAAAAAACATGTAATAATAAAATATAGAAGCTGGAACATTGTAGCCATTTTAGAAAGGAAAGAAACATACCTTTCAGATTCCATTTGCGAGCAGAGAAGACCCTGATTAGATGAATTTTATAAGAGCAATCTAACCAGGGTCTGCATTGCTTGTAGGTGCGTAAAAATACGTTTATATGAAGGGACAGGGTTAAGACAGACTTGACTGTTTGACTATATAAATATTGTAGTGTATGCTTAAGTAGCCACATGCCCTTGTGGTACTTAACTGATGAGCCTCTTTAATACTAGAATGTTGGATATATCTTGGTAGTTATAGTTAGACAGTCGAAGTGTACATAGCTGTAAGAATAAAGTATATTAACCTTAAATGGTGTATGTCGTTCATTGGAACTACCTTAAATGGTGATAGATTGTACACGAACACTACAATTGGCGACGAGGATAAAGTTAAAAGCCATTTTTTGAGATATTTATGAAGAATTATGGCTAGTGAATCAGATATCAGTGCATTGCCTAGGTTTGATGTTTATGGTGATCCGTCAGGACTTTCAGCCAAATGGAGAAGGTGGCACAGAGCGTTCGAGCTCTATGCAGTTGGCAAGAATATCAAAGACAACGACAGGAAAAGGGCACTGTTACTACATATGGCAGGAATGGATGTGCAAGATATTTTCTTCACGTTACCAGAGGGTAGAGGGGACAATGTCTATGCAAAAGCAGTGAGCTCTCTAGAGCAGTATTTCGCTCCACAGTCAAATGTGCCATTTGAAAGACACAGTTTCAGGAGTATTACACAGGAAGCAAATGAAACAATTGAACAATACATAGTGAGACTGCGTCAGAAAGCGGAAACCTGTGAATTTCATAATGTAGATGAGGAAATTCGAGATCAAATAATTGAAAAATGTCGGTCTAATGAGCTACGACGAAAACTCCTTGAGAAAGGAAGAACTCTGACATTAGAAGAGCTTCGTGGTATTGCCAGAGCTTTGGAAGATGCCACAACGCAAGCAAAATCAATTGAGGGAATTGTAGAATCTGTAAATAAACTTTCATTCAAAAAGAAAGCCAATTTTTTTAGAGACATTGAGTGCTACAAATGTGGAAGGAAAGGCCACACTGCAAAGGACAGAAATTGCCCTGCAAAAGACAAACAGTGCAGGAGATGTGGTAAACAGGGACATTTTGAGAAGAAATGTAAATCAAGTCAACCGACGAAACAAAACAGATCAATGTTCAGAGGAGCAACCAAGTTTAACAGGGTTAGAAATATCAACTCTGACAGTGAGCCAGCATCTGACACGGCTATGACATTCAATATTCATGAAACGTATCCTACAGCAACATCAATTCTGGTCAACATTGAGGGCATTCAAACCAAATTCATTATCGATTCTGGATCCAGCTGCAACATCATAGACAGAGCAACGTGGGAGTATCTAAAGAATAGAGGAATCAAGTGTAAAAATGAGCCGCGGAAGAAGGAAATATTCGCATATAACTCAAAAGAACCATTACCGGTAGCTGGGATGTTTTGGGCGTCAGTACAATACAGAAATATAGCCTTGGAAGACACCGAATTCATCGTAATTGAGGGAAAAGGCCAGTCTTTATTGGGATGTGATACGGCAATACGACTAGGTGTTCTCAAAATTGTTCACAGTGTAGATGAATGTGTTTCCAGTGGAAGCAATGTCTTCAAGGAGCATAGTGATCTGTTCAAAGGCTTAGGAAAGTTGAAGGATTATCAGTTGGAGATTCCTGTTGACAACAGTGTACAACCAGTTGTGCAACAAACACGGCGTGTGCCATATCAATTACGTGATAAATTTTGGGCCAAACTAACAGAACTTCAGGATTTGGACATCATTGAGCCAGTTGAAGGACCTTCAAAGTGGGTTTCACCGGTCGTCATTGTGCCAAAGGCCAATGGAGACATTCGTTTGTGTGTGGATATGCGACAGGCTAACGCAGCTGTGAATCGTGTCCGGTATCCCATACCAACAGTAGATGAAGTGCTTCAGGAAATGAACAATAGTAAGACATTCAGCAAAATTGATATAAATAATGCATACCATCAAATTGAACTTTCGCCGGAATCCAGAGAAATCACCACATTCACGACCCATATGGGGTTATTTAGATATAAAAGACTTATGTTTGGTATTTCATGTGCACCGGAAATGTATCAAATGATTCTCAAACAAACACTGCAGCACTGTGAGGGTGTACAAAACATCATGGATGATATTATAGTGCATGGTCCTAATCAGAAAGTGCATGATGAAAGATTGGAGAAAGTGTTGAGTGTGTTGAGAGAAAAAGGGTTCACACTGAACAAAGAAAAATGTCAGTTTAACATGTCTAAATTAGTGTTCATGGGTCATGAGCTGTCTGAGCGAGGAATCGGGCCTACAGAGGTCAAAGTTGAAGCTGTAGTAAACGCGAGCGAACCGCAGACTGTTTCCGAAGTGCGTAGTTTTCTAGGGCTAGTTAACTATAGTGCCAGATTCATACCGAATTTAGCAACCATTGCAGCGCCACTGCATGAATTATTGCGGAAGAATATAAAATTAAATGGGGCGAAACTCAAAGAAAGGCATTCAATGAGTTAAAACACAGGTTGTCAGAGGCAGAAACGCTAGGGTTCTATGATAAAAAGGCCCATACGAAAGTTGTAGTAGATGCAAGTCCCGTGGGTTTAGGTGCTGTTCTGATACAGGAACAGAAAGGGGAAAACAGAGTAATATCTTATGCCAGTAGGAGTCTTACTGACATAGAAAAGAGATATTCACAAACAGAAAAAGAAGGGTTAAGTGTGGTTTGGGCACTTGAACGTTTTCACCCGTGGTTGTATGGTATTGAGTTCGAACTGCTGACTGATCATAAACCGTTAGAGTTCATTTACGGGCCTAGATCAAAGCCTTGCGCCAGATTAGAAAGATGGGTTCTCAGGTTACAACCCTACAGGTTCAAAGTTAGACATATCAAAGGGGTGAACAATATCGCTGATGCGTTATCGCGATTAACGCAGAAATCGGGTAAAAACTCTAGAACAATAGACTCAGTTGATGATCATGAATATGTCAAATTTGTCGCAAGACAAGCAACACCTTCGGCGATGACAACGCGAGAAATCGAAGAATCTTCATTGCGTGATCCTGAAATAAACAGGTTAAGGGAGAGCATTGAAAATGGTCGATGGGACAAGATTGTGCAGAAACAGTTTCTGGCAATCAAAGATGAGTTGTGTACTATAGGGTATTTAGTACTTCGAGGTACAAGAATTTTGATTCCGTATGCACTGCGCGAACGTGTATTAGAGCTAGGTCACATGGGTCATCCTGGAATTGTTTCAATGAAAAGTCATTTGAGGTCAAAGGTTTGGTGGCCTGGTATTGATAAAGAGGTTGAGCAGTATTGCAAAACATGTCATGGTTGTCAATTAGTAAGCCAATCAACGCGTCCAGAGCCAATGGCTAGAACTGAGTTGCCTAAAGCGCCATGGCAAGACTTAGCAGTTGATATTTTGGGTCCATTACCGTCTGGGGACTACATAGTAGTTTGCATTGACTACTACAGTAGATACTTTGAATTAGAAGTGACAAGATCAATTACGTCAGAAAAGCTTATCACAATCTTGAAAAAATGGTTTCTTACACATGGACTGCCACTGTCATTGAGAACAGACAATGCTCAATCATTTGTGAGTGACTGTTTTGTCAATTTCTTAGAATGTCAAGGTATTGAACATAGACGCAATACACCGTTATGGCCACAGGCGAATGGCGAAGTTGAAAGACAAAATAGGTCAATTCTAAAGCGACTGCGTATTTCACAGAGTCAAAAAGGAAACTGGAGATCAGATTTAGACGAGTATATTATAATGTACAGGAGTACGCCGCATTCGGTTACAGGTATTTCTCCAGCAGAAATGTTGTTCGGGAGAAAAATCAGAACGCGCGTCCCTGAAATTGAAAACTTTAGGAGAGATGATAATGAAATTCGCGACCGTGACTCCGAGAAAAAGGGAAAAGGTAAATTGTATGGGGACGAAAAGCGAAAGGCAACAGATAGCCATATCATTGAAGGTGACAAAGTTTTATTGAAACAAGATCGCAAAAATAAATTAGACACACCTTTTAACCCGAATCCGTTCACAGTAAAGAACAAAAATGGGAATAGCGTATTAGTTAGATCAGGAGCTGACGGTACCGAGTACAGGCGAAACATAACACATGTAAAACGGTATGAAGACCGTAGCCTTCCTCAGACATGCTCAGAACCAATACATTATAATAATAATGAGAGAATGGAAAGAGAAACTGTGACAGAAAAATTAGATCTGGATCAAAATGTTAGTCAAAGGCCAGTGAGAGAGAGAAAGCCGCCAGAAAGGTTTAAAGACTATGTAATGTCTTAAATTATTCCACATGCCCTGGTGGGATATTTTGTATGGTGCTAACAAGACACTGGGAATTGAGACTTTATCAGTAGTGTTAAGTGAAATATTATTCACCTAAACAGAAGAGAGAGATGCTTGTTTTTGTTATGATAAGCAAATCTGAATGTTTGTTTCAAGCAAGAACTCAGCTAAATAATTGCCTTAGTTTAATTGAGCATGCATATCAGGTTACACTCATTAAGCTAGAGTAAGCCGAGAGACGGTTACCTGTTATCATTAGGATTGTCGGTATCCCTGTATCTGGGATATATCAGAGTGAGTCAGGTCTGGGAAAGTGGTCAGTTGTAAATACCAGTATTACCTTTAACATGTTATTGATTGAAATATGTTTTGATATCATAGGATTATGATTGGTTGTGTATCATCATAATTATTATTAGTTATGATGATTAGTATCTAAAAAGGGGAGGAGTTGTAGTGTATGCTTAAGTAGCCACATGCCCTTGTGGTACTTAACTGATGAGCCTCTTTAATACTAGAATGTTGGATATATCTTGGTAGTTATAGTTAGACAGTCGAAGTGTACATAGCTGTAAGAATAAAGTATATTAACCTTAAATGGTGTATGTCGTTCATTGGAACTACCTTAAATGGTGATAGATTGTACACGAACACTACAAATATCACACCTAATTCACGGCGTGCCGGTCTGCTGTCGTACTCTACTGCTGCCTATTGTTCTCACGCCTAACGCACAATGTGGCCTAATCTGTTTTTTGCTTTCTTCCCTTAAGACTTTTACTTCCCCTTCGACTCATAAGTTGGGTGTTTTCGGACAAGTAATCATCCTAGTGTTGCCGGACTCTCGGCGGTAAGATAAGGCCATACGGTGTGAACTTGGGGCGGGGGGGGGGGGGGGGTATGCAAAGTATTCGAAAATTGAAAACGATTGATAAGTGTCTTGAGCAAACTTACCTGTGATAAGAATGTTCTTTCCTCATTAAAGTAGTGCTATAATTGCATAGTCTTCAGGGCTTGTCAGACCGCACTAAACTTGTAAATTTACAAGAGAATGGAGTTCTATCCGTCCTTATGTGCTCGATTCGAACTAAAACAAAGGCGGCCGCCATGACACTTACGACTTTTTGGAGTTTACGAATGCCCATACCCTATTGTAAAGTTACGAAATAATTTGAAGAATTCGTACGAAGTCTAGTTTAGTGAAACGCAATTTAAGGTCTGCTAACTTCGTACGAATTTCTTACGATCAGTTTGATCGTACGAAGTTTAGTGAAACGGCCTTCAGCACTTTAGGGGTTAAGGTAATATTCGTGTTTGATGTTAATTGTTTTTTAATTTTTTAATTAGTACATTACTGATGTTGTATATATATGTTTATGTTATTTGTGGACCATATTGAAAATTGGTTATTACCAAATATGTAATCCACGTAAAATGAAAGTCATTAGTATTGTTATTATTATCATCATCATCATCATTATTATTATTATAGTTGAACTTCGACATCTCGAACTCGGATATCTCAAACTTCGAGATAACTCGAAGTAAATATTTTGTCCTTGCGCAGTTTACAACACAGTATTCTCCTAAAATGTATTCACATGTGAAAGCAGATCGAAAATAAATGCTGAATAGGAGCTTTCATAATTACTTTAAACCTGCAATAGGCTTAAAGTTATTTGTATGGTCCACTGAAGCTCGATATATCGAAGATCAACTGTATGTTTTAATACATTCTATACATTTCTCTCACGTTGATGCAGGACGATCAGATATGAATGACAAATGTGAACCTTTATTTGCCAATAAAGGTAAGTCCGGCGGGGATACATTTATTTACACTATTTGTAAAGCTAGGGTGAGAGAGGTGTGAGGTTAGGACGTCCGTAAACCGGTTTAAACCCCCAGTGATGTTTTTGCTACTGACCGTGCCAAGGCGGTACTCTCTTTGTACTTCCTTTTGTTTGCCTTGCGTCTTTGTGCTTGTGATTTTGTTCATGTGTTGAGTGTTTGTCTCTGGTTCTTGTGTGTCTGTTGGTGTTTTCTGTGTTCATCTCGTGTGTGAGTGTGCGTTTGGGTGTGTTTGGGTGCGTGCATGCGTGCGTGCGTGCGTGCGTGCGTGCGTGCGTGTGTGTGTGCGTGTGTGTGTGTGTGTGTGTGTGTGTGTGTGTGTGTGTGTGTGTGTGTGTGTGTGTGTGTGGTGTGTGTGTGTGTGTGTGTGTGTGTGTGTGTGTGTGTGTGTGTGTGTGTGTGTGTGTGTGTGTGTGTGTGTGTGTGTGTGTGTGTGTGTGTTTGCATAACCTGGAAAGTCACTACGCCCATGTTATCGCACACCAAACAAGTCACTACGTTTTGGCAAGTCACTACGCTTTTTGGTGTAGTGACTTTCCAAACTGACCAAGACTACTTATTTTGCAGTTTTATGTCAGAAAATCGAAAAAAAATCGGATGGTGTGAGTTTCACAGAAACACAGTCGCCATTGTGCGAAATGTTGGAACCGCACACATCGACGCCATTCCCTGCGCAGCGCATGCGCACTACGTACAATATTCCAATATCGGTAGATCCAATATGGCCGCTAAATAACACGAGACACGGCAGTAAGTTATTTGATGTTTACCTAATATCTAGTTCTACTGCATATTTACTGCAAAATACCATTGTTCTGTAGTGCTGAATAATACAAATGGTGAAGATAATACCTAAAATAATAAATCTACATTATAAATATCTCGGACATGGGCAAATCCTTCCTTTTTTACTTTCGTTGTGGACTTTTTCCCTCGCTCAGTTTAAAAATTAGTGGGTTTTTTATCTTAAATGGTCGGGTCCCACACTAGGTCTTAAGCATGCGATGGTTACTGAACATGAACTACAGCTACTTTAGCAAAAATAAGCCACATTCCGTCAATGAGGTTGAGTAAGGTGTATTTATTGTAGACAAAGCGCCCCAATGCCGAAACGTGTCACTTAAGCCTTTATGTTATTTCATGAAAATGTTTCGCAATACCCGAAATGGAGACCACGGTTGATAATGCTTACGTACTAAATGTAAATTTACTCAATGCAATACCCATTGCACTGCTCACGCCCCTAGCACCGGCTTAATCGGCATTCAATTTGACAAACCAAAAGTACTGAAATTCATGATCTCGAAGGATCAGAAAGTATAACAAGTCGCGTTCGGGTTATGAACGCTTCCCGCAATATAGTATTTTGAGAAGGTCTCTGAACTATACTGTATTCTCAGCTGATAGCTGTAAACAACTGCAGAAATACACGTGCTGGCAGTTTGAACATATGTTACACTTCTTGTGCGCAGAAACATATCAATATTAGCACCCAGGTAATTATTATGTGCATATATTGATGCATCCAGGTAATTATTATGTGCATATATTGGTGATAACAAAAATGGTCCTCATTGCTCTTTCATCATATGGTAATATATGCCATGGCAGGGGCGTAACTTGAACTTATTGAATGTGTAGGCACCCGAGTGCTCATAACACGTGGGGGGTCCGGGGGACCTCCCACTGGAAAACTTTGAAACCTAGATCGCAAATCCTGCATTCTGAGGTATTCTGGATGACAAATGACAGAATAAAATTAGACTATGTTTCTCCATGATCTGCTTTTCTTTTGAAAAAATTACCGTCTTGGTCACTAGGCCGTCATCTCGTAATTATCATATGTCGACATTAAATTACAACTTTAAAACATACAAAACATACAACCAACAACCAAAATCGACATTGTTATTGAACGAGCCATTAATACTGTAATATAAGCCCAAGCTGGTTTAGAGAGCAAATATATTATATTAGTATCCAAATATAAACCAGCTAATGGTGATTCTTATAATATTCTGTTGCTATATTGTGAAATATTAAAGTCATAATATTGCTCAAAATCGCGATAATTTGCGTAATTTCATATAGTTCTCTAATTTGTCTATACCAAAATATGAACTATTAAATCAGTCATCACGCAGAAACAAAGTCGAAAGTAGCAACATGTAGCGAGTAATTGATTGTGTAATTAGCACCGATAACACGGATTTGTTGACATTTTGAACGCTCACGAACTACACCGACTTTTCTCGGCTGCGCTCGGAATGAATCGGATGTACCTCATTAAGATGTCACGTGATACACCAAAATGTCGGTCTAGAATGCCTTCAACATCCCTGTTCAGACGAAGCGTTACAGCACCAAGAGTATGGCAAATTAGAGGTGGCGTAAGACATAGAGGCGACTGGCTTGACATATTTTAGCCGGAGTTTCATTCAAGGAATGGCCAGGAAAGAACGTACGAAGGTCAGAATATGTAAATTCAGCATGTATTAGTTCTAAACGATATCGATGATTTCGACATCTCGATGCCAGCTATAAGTATAAGCGGTAGGCCTACCGTCTATAGATCTATTTTAAGGATATTTCAGTTCAATTCACTGAAATGTTTATGCAACAACAACTAATCGTGTCTATATACCGTCATTCAGTGAGAAAATAATATTTGAAGCTTTCATTTGTTGCCTGTCATTTCGTGACAAATCTAGTTCGTAATTTTTTTGTACCGTACCTTTACCTTTTCGTACACCTATTTCACATGCAAAACTGATATATTTAAACAAGTCAATAACACATATAGATCTATTGACCCGGTTTCTGCCTAAAATCGAACTTTGATCTACGAAGAAACACCGTGACTATAGTGTAAAGTGTAAACAGAAATATACATGAGGGAGTATAGCTATTGACCAGACCAATTGATCCACTTTTGCAAAAATCAAAGGTCACAGATATGTTATAGTCATGCACAATGTGGCATATTAGATTAGATACGACTAACCCTTTACTCCATGAATAGTCATGCAAGAAACAATGATGCCATGAATCATGAATATTAATGTAGTTATAACAACACTACCAGCACTGGAAATTTTGGCCATGGCAGAAAGTGTAGAATCATATCTCTATCATAAGCAAATAAGCAAATGGAGCAGACTCTGATCAGACGACTTCTAATTTCGGTCTACTCTGTTTGCATCTAGGCATATTTTTTGCAGTTAATGCATGAATACAACTTTCTATGCCATTGTAAACAAAGTAGACCTAGGTCAGATGACTCCTATAGGCCCGGAGCCATTAGATCAGGATTTGCTTTGTATGCTTTTGCAATTATAATATAGATCGATTCTTTATAGTTTCTGTTTCATGTGTTAAGGTACATGTATAAAAATTAACCAATTGACACTCTATGTCATTACTTCTTACATGCATATCCATGGGGGTTAATATAGATCTGATTCTACAGTTTCTATCATGCCAAAATTCCTGTCAATTTGGTATTATAGTAAATAAGCAATAAGTCTTAATTATTAATATTCATGATGTCATTACATGAATATTCAGGGAGTAAATGGTTAAAACCAGCATTTCTTATCATATGATAATGTGCAGAAACATTATCTTGGAACGTGTGAATCTAGGTTCGGATACTATATGTAAATAATAAAATATGCCAAATTCAACATTCAATTATTAAAAGATATTTTTTTACTAAATTCTACAAATCACTGTGTGGCAAAATGATATATGTAGTGAGCCGGACTGCATTATGGTACAAAATGGCAATGCTTGTGATATGAAATGATGATACTAAATGCCATTATGGTTGCACAAAATCATCCACTCTCCATGATTGACTACCATTAGAAATTTCAGACTATGTGGATTTTGGAGAATAAAATGTTGAAAGGCAGAATAGATTGATGCCATTTATTTCATTCACTTGCATGGACATCTCATCAAATTCAGTATTCATAAGTGAGCTGCACAATGACAAAACCAGCCTTCATGGCATACTAAGTGTTTACCCTTTCCTTCATATTACCTTTATTCACACATTTTCAAACAGAGTAGACCCGGATAAGACGACTCCAAAAGGAGCTGTCTGATCAGGGTCGTACCGGCCGCGTGACTCAGTGGTAGAGCGTCCGCCTGTGGTACGGAAGGTCGTGGGTTCGATCCCCGGCCGCGACAGACAAAAAGTCGATAAAAGTTGGTACTAGTAGCTCCCTTGTCTACGCTCGACATTAAAAGGTGTAGTTCTAGGACTGGTCAGGATAATGTGACTGGGTGGGGTGCCCTTGCCATGTACCTGCGGCAGGGGTATTCCAGTGAGGCAGCACTATAACTTGTCTCATGCGGGTACAGTCTGCAAATAACTGAAATACTGTCGGTCGGACGTAAAACCCAACTCACTCACTCTGATCAGGGTCTGCTCTGTTTTGTAATGGAATATTTGATAATTGTGTCTTAATTTACTTTCTTAAATGGCTACAATGTTTAACCTTATGTCCAGACTGTCTAATTGTACCTGTTGGCCGTAGCACGCTGTTCTGCAAACTTAACCCATTTACGCCCACGATCCCATACATGGGATATAGGCAAACAGTACAGACTCTGATCAGAAGCCTCAATATGCGGCATCTGATCAGAGTCTACACTGTTTGCTGATAGGAAATTCAATATAAAACAAAACGAAAATGAAAAATTAGACCAGGCATCCCTTAGATAAAAATTGGACTAATCCAATATATAAGCATGGAGGAATCCACTGGTAGTAAATGGATTAAGCTTTACTAACCATTACACAGCAGTGAAAAAATAAAGTCTGCTCAAATCTGGATCTGGGGAATTTTTTTGACTACTTCTGATTCTATCAAGTTTTGTTTAGAAATTATTGACCGAGTGTCAAACAGCTTGAATTCAAATGAGACGCCGAGTAACTCGACATCTCATCTGAGTTCAAGCTGTTTGCAAGTTTATGCGAGTCGGGTGGGACTTTGTCTTCTTCACTCTTTACACCATGGATATTTATGTCAAACATTACTGACATCATGAATATTTATTAGATGACTTCTTTAATGGTACATGTATATATGAAAATAGGATTGTTTTTGCATTGGCAGAAACTGTAAAATCAAATTTATATAATTTCATAAGCAAACATAGCAGACCCTGATCAGACAGCTCCTAGAGGAGCTTCTGAGCAGGGTCTACTCTGTTTGCAAAGGCATTTCTATATGGTAAAGGATAAATCTCACTCATTGTCAATACACTTTATTTCCTCTATCACCCACGCAACTTGTCACCTTCAGTTCAGCATTCCCCTCTCTCTCTTCTATTTCTATCCCCTGTCTTGTAAGATGAGTTTCTGGGCATCGTACTTCTGGTTCTCCAGGAGGTCAGCCAGTATGCGTTGTGCAGAAATCATTGTTAGCATCGATTTTTAATTAAAGTCCTTTCTAAATTATACAAACAAATGAAGAGAGGTGGTTGGAGAGGTGGTCTAGTGGTAACACGCTTGACTGTCAATCCGGAGGTCAGGGGTTCAAATCCCGGTCCGCTCGGACAATTTCAGAGATGCTTTTCTGTGTCTCCCACCCACACGGAGTCTGAGAAAAAACTGTCTGTGAAGCTTGAAGTGCCCGAAAAGTAGTCAATAGCCCGTATTGACTTGTGACACGGCTTGTCACAATGAGTCCGAAAGTGCATAGCCCGATTGGAAAAGAGCCGTGTATGTGCGATAAAGTGCAGAGTAGATTCCACCAGCATATGAAGAGGCAGTCAATCCGAACATGGGTGTGAAAGCACTCGGAGAGCCATGACTAGGATTGACAACTCGGAGAGAAAACCGCGGAGACGAAATCATGAGTAACCATATACAACGCTGAGTACGAGGAGGCATGATACGAGTACGACGCGTAGCGGTGAGCCAGTGGAGGTGACTGTGGGCGACAGGCGAAACTCGGGCATGAATACGCCACAGACAGGGAAAACAAAAGAAAACAAAGAAATGAAGACATACAAGTAGTATTCATTTCTCTTTATTTAGTCAATATAACATTGGGTTATATAATCATCTTCAAGTCAATATACAATTCATTATGATCATATATAGCAAACAAGACACTCAACTCGAACAAAAAATCTTACAAAGAATCCCGTTAACGTTATGGAAAGGTTTTGTAATTTCTGTACAGAAAACAATATTCATGTTTTCTGAGGTCAAAACGTGCAGATCTGTCAACCACCATTCTGTCGTTTTCGCCGTTCAAAATAGTACAATTAATTGAAGTACATGCGATGGATATGGCAGCCGTTTATTAACATGACATCAAGAAATAAATCTGACATGAAAAACATTGATTTAGTATATGAAAAATGTCCACCACATTTAATATTGTTTAAGGAGGCGGTCACGTGACGAACTCACCTGACCATAACAAGAATAAAGTATTCTCTTAGTGGCAAGTCATTTATGATTAAAGATCGCGTCGTGTGACCTTATGTACGCGATTATGTACATAACGGCAGGAAAGTAGGCTTAAGTGTCAGATGCACCTAAATTGTGCCAATTACCCACTGAAATAAATTCCAACCCTTTCCGTTATAGATATGCAAGTTCATAACCTATCGACAAGACCTTTCATGCCCGTCATGCAGTATCTGATTGGTCAGATCCTGATCAAGCTCAGAATCTGACCAATCAGATGCTTGAGAATGATCTCAGACTAAAGCAAAAAGTACATAACTATAAAAACATCAAGAGAAGCACAAAGACAAAACAAACATACAATAGGGGGAAGATGGAAGTACCGCCTTGGAACGGACAGTGACAAAAGTCACAGGGGGGTTAAACCGGTTTATGGGCGCCTAACCTCACACTTATTCCATCCCAACCATAAAAGACAAACAGTGTAAATGAACGTATCCCCTCTCCGACTAATCTACAACAACCGCGACGGCAAATACTGTGGTAAAGTGCGTGTATAACGAAAACATTTAAGTGAACAAACTGTATCCACCTATCGCTAGTGTACTCATTGATTGAGCTGCAAACAGGGTAACTGCAGAAAAGTAATAAAGGGTACAACAAAAACGAAATAGTACAGATACCCGACGTTCTCCTTCCATTTACCTTATTCTCCTTATTCTCTGCTGGACTACAGTGAGTCGCCACTTTGTACATACGTTGCTAGAATTACCCCTGTACTTTCCCGCCTCAACCTAAAAGTTATCACCGGATTTCGCTTCTCCACTTCCTGTGATAAATAAGTAGCCAAAACGATTTATCTTATTATATATTTAAATTGTGCAAAAATAAAAAAAGTGAACCGGCAATGTAATTTGTTTAATAATTTACTCCATAAATACGCATTTCTATGCCTTTGCAAACGGAGTAGACACAGATCAGTCGGCTCTAAGGACTCATCTAGTTATTTATAAAAATGATAAAGATATAATTCTACAGTTTCTGCCATGGCCAAACGTTCCCGTGTTCATGTGCCATTATAAAAATTGATGTAAGTAATATTCATGATTAATGATTTCTTGTATGAATAATCATTGTGTAAAGGGTAAAGCTGCAGTCCTTGGTCACAATACCAAGTGGGACCAGACTTGTGTTTTCAAACAGCTCGTACAAAGTTGAGACGTCAAGTAATTGTATCTCATCAGTACCAAAACAGCTCGTACCGAGGTGAGACGTCAAGTAACTGTATCTCGTCAGTAACCAGACAGCTAGTTCCTAGGTGAGACGTCAAGTAATTGTATCTCATCAGTACCAAAACAGCTCGTAGCTTGGTGAGACGTCAAGTATCTGTATCTCATCAGTACCCAAACAGCTCGTACCAGGTGAGACGTCAAGTAACTGTATCCCATTAGCACCTAGACAGCTCGTACCTAGGTGAGACGTCAAGTAACTGTATCTCATCAGTACCCAAACAGCTCGTACCTAGGTGAGACGTCAAGTAACTGTATCTCATTAGTACCCAAACAGTTCGTACCTAGGTGAGACGTCAAGTAACTGTATCTCAGTAGTACCCAAACAGCTCGTACCTAGGTGAGACGTCGTGTAACTGTTTCTCACTAATACCCAAACAGCTCGTACCTAGGTGAGACATCATGTAACTGTATCTCATTAGTACCCGAACAGCTCGTACCTAGGTGAGACATCATGTAACTGTATCTCATTAGTACCCAAACAACTCGTACCTAGGTGAGACGTCAAGTAACTGTATCTCATTAGTAACCAAACAGCTCGTACCTAGGTGAGACGTCAAGTAACTGTATCTCATTAGTACCCAGGTGAGACGTCATGTAACTGTATCTCATTAGCACCCAAACAACTCTTACCTAGGTGAGACGTCAGGTTACTGTATCTCCTTAGTACCCAAACAGCTCGTACCTAGGTGAGACGTCATGTAACTGTATCTCATGTTCGTTGAAAATAACGACCTAGTGTAAATATATGAAATTGTGTATTGTGCCCCAATCCCTCGTCCATCGTTCCTCACACCCGCCCTTCACCGCTCAAAACATGCTTTTTCAGAAATACACATGCGAGCGTATAATCATTTTATCGTCACACATGGTTGGCAAGTCTTCCTTTCGTAATTAAGTGATTTCAGTAACAGAGTATTTTCGTTTCATCGAGTTTAGTATTAGAGTCACTACTTTTACATAACCAGAATGAGAATTCTAAAAGCAATATCAAATCTATATTACTTACATAACACCTTACGGCTGTTAAAAAAACCTTTGCATGCGACCTAACAAGCATTTGCAAACAGTTTGGATTCAGATGAGACGCCGAGTAACTGTTTGCAACAGTTTCTTACCAGCATGAGCGATTCGGAAGTACTTGATAAATGTAACAGATCGGACATCAAACTACAACATATTATAGACAAAACAGTTCGATCAACTGCCGCTTTTGCACTTTGTCGTGTCGAGGTTAATATGTATGGATTTCCATCAGAACTACAGATAAACGTGCGTATCCAAATGCTAAAACGTCATTTTTCAACTAAACCCAATAATGTGACCACTTTTTATAATCGTCTCTTCGAGACGATTCTAAAGAGTGTCACTTCATAGGGTTTGGTGGAGAAATGAAGGAGATATTCTTGAACATGTTTAAATTGACGCATCTTAACTGCACATCTATACTGACCAATATACAAGAAAAGCTGTCTTAGTTTCCAGTCTTTTATGAATAAGAATAATGCATAATGCACAATGGTATACGTAGTTCTGAAATATTTTAAACATCAACCTTGCAAACAAAACACTTCAAAACTACAAATAGAACAACTGCTGATATTAATTTTGTATGTGTTTAATTTTCTTATATTTGTATATGTTGTTCTTTTGTTCATATTCTAACCTGAAATTATTTTCGTGATTCTATGTACAGTTCACATCCTAGACTCATATTGTAAAAATAACAATACAGTAAAACCTTCTTAACCCTTCGCTTGCTATTCACGTCAATATACCTACCTGTAAATAGTGAAGACCCAGATGAGACAGCTCCTGCAGGAGCTGTCTCATCAGGGTCTGCACTGTTTACAAATTGATTGTGCAACCAGTGCACTCCACAGCAGTGATTGCACAGCGAAATAATTGTACACAGTGAAGATATATGCAATTATACAAAAGGGCATGGATAAAGAAGGAGAAATGTATTTTAAAATTCAGCAAGCGAAGGGTTAAACGGCCGTTCATTTATTGAACATTTATAGTCTTAACCATTTACTCCATGAATATTCATGTTAGAAATAATGACTATGGATTTGATTAACTGTTGTTATAACACATGGACATAGGAATAGTTGGTCATGGTAGT
>OY755238.1:11105582-11463082 GCA_963576725.1 Azorinus chamasolen | reverse complement strand
ATTTAGCATTCATATTTTCCTTTATTTAATCCCACCCCACCTTACCCCAAACCCACACCTCGGTGTTATCAGGCCCGAGTTTCACGAACATTCTTCAGTAATTACTTAGCTAATCCTGTTATTTAAAAATTACCTACGAGTATAACTTTCAATAAATTATTATTATCCAATCTCACACGTATTCCGTCCCTATCCTAAAAGACAAACAGTGTAAAAAAAACGTATCCTCTCTCCGACTAATCTGCAACAACCGCGATGGGAAATACGGTGGTAAATTTCATGTAGAACGGAAGCATATTTAAGTGAAACAAACTGTATCTACCTGTCACTAGTGTACTCAATGATTGGGCTGCAAACAGAGTAACTGTCGAAAAGTAATAAAGGGTACGACAAAAACGAGATATACAAATATCCGACGTCCTCCATCCGTTTCAGGATTTAAGAGGTCGTCTTCATAGCGTAATTTACCTTTCTTATCGGCGTACATGAAAATAGGGCAACGTGATTGCCAACTGTAAAAGGATTCACAACAAGACATACAGTTATTAAATCATATCCCTTTTTAATGAATGTGAGAGATTTCTATAATAAAATTTAGAGAATGTTTTTCTTAGTGAATGATACCTAGAGGAACAAGCTATAGCGAAACGAATAGGTTGAGCTATATAAACCCCGTAAGATGGGACACGGAAACATCTCCGTCAAGATGAGGGAAATTTACAATATCAAAATCAAAATAGTCTCTTTTGTCACAAATTTTAGAAGAAAGCATTCCATTGTCAAATTTAAGGTCTAGATCAAGAAAAGCTGCATTAGTGTCGGAATGGTTAGCTTTAGTAGTCCGTGACTACATTCAACACACATTTAAAATGATTCACCGAATTACTATATGTATTCTGAGTGGATGGGTTCACTTTTGAATATTTGAATATATTTGAATATATTGAATATAATATGAGTTTCGCCCAGTATTAAGTAACCACATGCCTTTAATTGCCTAAATTGTTCTGTATTAAAATGATTTTAACACGAGTGAAAATGTTCGCTATCTTGCTTATAATACTAGTATTCTAAATATGTTTCAAGGCGTCAGTTATTATATTTTGGTCTGTATACATATAGGCTGTCACGCGTTTTCTTTTGAAATAAACCTTTTCTTAAACGAGTTCAGAAAAAATGTTATACAGCGACCTTTTGGCAAGCTTAATAACTTGTTTTCTGGATGAGTTTAATGAAAATGAGTGTCAGATTCTTTTTATCATATAACTGCAACGC
Organism: Azorinus chamasolen; assembly: GCA_963576725.1. NCBI lineage: Eukaryota > Metazoa > Mollusca > Bivalvia > Cardiida > Solecurtidae > Azorinus > Azorinus chamasolen. The sequence goes on along the minus strand of OY755238.1, from coordinate 11,461,807 downwards.
TTTCGGTGTAAATGAACATGTTTGTTTTGATTTTTTCCATGGATGGGAATCGTGTGTCATTAATCTTGTGACGTCATAACTTATACAACATATGTTAGATACATAGATGATTTTGTATGAGTGGTCATTACAAATTGTTTTTATGCAACGAGATGACAACAATGGTATGACACGAGCTTCAACGAGAAAACACTTTGTAATGAACACGAATGTAAGATTCTTTGTATCACATAAGCCTTGAAAATTCCATAGAAAATGAAACAGGCAATATGTGACAGCTGTTTCGGCCTTTGCTTACAAACAACGCAGTAATACCATGGACGGCGCACATGGAGTACTACGATTGGCTAACGCTTAAATGAGCGCTACGATTGGCTAACGATTGCTAATTTGCATGAAAAGTCCACAAGTGCATTTCCGCGATTTACGACACACTGTTACGATACCCCCACAAGGTAGATTATGTGATAAAAACAAACACGTGATGGTCATATTAACCTGGTGCCAAGCAAAGTTATGACCTTTTTTGGTTTATTTGTTTGTTATTTTTCACTTTTTTACTCTTTATTTATTCGTTTAAACAATATCTGCCATGTACTAACATACACAAAATGCCTTACATATACAAACATTCAAATACATATACTCAACCTATTTCACAATGTATATATAAATATGTATTCAATTGTATAGATACAGTGTGAAATAGGTTGAGTATATGTGTATATATATTCAGGACAATCGTCGATTCTCCTAGGACAGATTGCGATCGCATTTTCTCCTAGGACAGACTCTGATCCTAATACATCGCAAGGACAATTGACAATTCTACTAGTACAGATTCCAATTACAGTTTCACAATTTACAATTCCACTGGAAGAATTTATATTATTAGCTTTAGATATGACACTTTAATTCTTCTAGGAAAATGTACAATTCTACTAGAAGAATTTATTATTAGTGTTATATATGCACTTTAACTATACAAACAAAATCTACCATTCTACTGGAAGAATATATTATTTTAAGATCGCAAGTCTATATTCAAAAAATGACAAACAACACACAAGTGTGAATTATTTAAAAAGTGGATCGGAGTTTGTCCTAGGAGAGATTGCGATCGCAATCTGTCCTAGGAGAATCGACGATTGTCCTGAATCGCAATTTTTATGTATGTTAATACATGGCAGATATTGTTAAAATGAAAAAAATAAATATATATTACTTTGGCATAGAAATGTTTCAACAATTATGTTTTCGCCAAAATATTATGTCGAAATGCAGTCAAGAATAAAATATCCTACACCTTTCCAAAGATTCCTTTCTTCATCTTTAATATTGGACGATTCATATATTGCCCATGACAGCCGTAAATAAATTTTTAATACCACCTAAAATAGGTATAATTCTGAGTGCTAGATGCAGGTGGTAGCTTAATGCAGACAAACGTCCTAGAGGAGCTTTTGCATTACTTTTGTCCTGCATTAAGCAATCACCTGCTTATAAAGACAGCCATGTTTATTCATTAACTGGTCGCTATAGATGGGTTCTACTGTATATTCTTTCAATACATCAATCCAAAATTCTTTTTTTTTCTTTTTTTTTCAAATTAATCCACAGAACAAATTCCCTGTGTTTAAGAGTTTATTCATATCAATCAAGTTTCCTAATGACTTGTAACATTTGCCATTATTATGTATAATAAAGTTTCTTTACTACTTAATTTTCAGATTACCTATATAGCTATTTATATCAGTTATCTTTAAATCCCCTTCTGTCTGTGTAGTTTCTAGTTTCTTTTAATTTTTGCTTTTCCATCCCATATAAAACCCAAAACCTTCTTTTTAAGCATTTCAATAAAATCCGATCATGGCATTGGCAAACTTATAAATAGATGAGTGAACATCGGCAATAGCAATGATTTTACAACATTTATTCTTCCTATTGGTCATAATTTTCTTCGTTTTCAATAAGAATAGCATTTTTGTACCTTTAATCTCTTATTTTCAAAGTTCAAACTGCACAAGCAAAGTTATGTGATAAAAAAGAAGTATTCTTGTCATAAGTTGAGACATGATTAACCCATTCCCTCGTAGGGTATATTTAGACCCAACCCCTATGAATAAATCTACCGAAAACGAAGCATTTACTAGTACAAAGGTAAACTTTAGAATTGTGTAGTTTCATAAGTACAAAAATGAGTCGTGCAGGAAACACCACATACAGAACAAACACTCGCCCGAACAGCAACACAAGGAAAAAGCAAATGTACATAAGTATTCCATCCCCATCCTAAAAGACAAACAGTGTAAATAAACGTATCCCCTCTCCGACTAATCTACAACAACCGCGACAGCAAATACAGTGGTAAAGTGCATGTATAAAGAAAAAACATTTAAGTGAACATACTGTATCCACCTATCGCTAGTGTACTCAATGATTGAGCTGCAAACAGTGTAACTGTAGAAAAGTAATAACGGGTACGACAAAAATGAAATAGTACAGATATCCGACGTTCTCCTTCCATTTCTGGATTTAAGAGGTCGCCTTCATCGGCGTACATGCAAAGAGGCCAGCGTGATTGCCAACTGTAAAAGGGTTCACAACCAAACATGCAGTATGTTGTAGTACTACAGGATCATATCCCTTTTTAATGAATTGTTTTATACATTTGATGAACAAAGTGAGAAAATGGGTATGTCCAATAATTTTACGAAGTTTGTAAATCACATCACCATAAAATTCAGGATGTGAAATACCGTGTCGCAGAAGCACCTTGAGATTACATTTGTACTTGCCAATAAGCGAGAGATTTCGATAGTAAAATTTAGAGAAAGTTTTTCTTAGTTTATGGTATCTATATCCTTGCTTAAGCAGTTTTTCAGTTAAAATGAGATTTCGACTGTTAAAATCGTCAATAGATGAACAAGCTCTAGCAAAACGAATAAGTTGAGATATATAAACCCCGTAAGATTCAAACCAATTGTGATAAATAGACCATGTAAACCAATATACTAGTATGTATAGTTGTGGGGTTACGTTGTACAGAGACATGTACATAAAGCCATGTATAATGTCAGTGTTAATAGATCTTTTTGAGCTGAGGGATGAATGTTGGTGTCTCTGTTTTCATACTTTTTAAGACAAATCAATTGTTTAACCTATCCGCTCACATGCTATTTTTAGACCCAATCTCTTTCAATAAATCTACCGAAAGATTTACTGGAGAAAAGGAAAGTGTCGGAATTCTGTAGTATTGAAACCATTATGATAAATAGAGCATGTTCTCCTGTGGAGCAAATGCTCTATTTATCAAAATTATTTCAAGAACTGACTATTACAGAGGCGTAGAAAGTAAGTCGTATTTATGGAGGAAAGGGTTAAATTATCAAATTATATACAGTCTGTCGAAATGTTAGGATTCCCAACGGCCTCGTTAACAAACTATACAAAAATACCATAAATAATATATTTATGCAGAAAATAAATATACAACCATAAGGAATTTTACTAGCAAACAGACATGTATACCAACACACCAGATTAAATATATAACCCCTTTCCGCCAGCAATTGTTTTATATTTCTACTAAGCGTTCATGAGAACGGACATCTTTTTTTAATTAAGGCGATGTCGATTAGATCTTTGGAATTTTAACTTTCAATTACTGCTCATGAACAGACTCAATAAAACCGAGTCTGCAATTCTACGTTTGTTGCAAATTTTGCTTTCGAGGGGATCACTTCAGAATTTATAATTTTCACAAAAGCAGGTGATAAGTGCTTGTGTGGCGGCCGTAAAACGTCATCCCGTACTTCATTATCAGTGTTGTTATACTTTCTGATCCTTTGAGATCATGCATTTCAGTATTTTTGTTCTGAAAAGTGAATACCGTTTAAGCCGGTGCTAGGGTTCGTGGGCAGTGTTGCACTTTCAATTACTGCTCATGGACAGACTCAATAAAACCGAGTCTGCAGTTTTCTCCTTTTGTGTTGCAATTTTACTTTCGAGGGGGGTCACCTCTCTTCAGAATTTATAATTTTTACAGCACCAGTTGTTGAGTGCTTGTGTTTTTTCTATTAAATTAATCGGTTTATCCTTTATAAGATGGTGAGATAGAGCAGTATAGAGTGTAGAGAAATTATAAGAGCTCAGTGATGAAATGTTGTTCTGTTCATTTTCAAGTTTAGTTAAAAATCATTTGAATTTTTATGGACCCAAAAACATTTTTTAATATTTTATCACTAACTTCTAACATGTTCGTTGATAGTAGTAAGATACGACGTTAAAAGTTTAGAACAAGTAGAGTTAGCAGTTAAACGCGCCTTATACGGAAAGCCATGTAGCTTCGGAATCAAGAACATAATAGAAAGCGTGTGTTGTTTTATTTTAAGATTAGACTTAAAAGTATTGCACATGTTTACATGTTCCGAGACTACACCTTTTTCTGGGGTTTGAACTGTTTGTGAACAGTTAATGCGTTCATAACATCAACATAATACAATGTTCACACACTTATTAAATTTTTTGATGCCTTGTCAACAGGAGCAAGAACACAATTAGAATGAAAATTCGAAATATTTTTCTTGAGATATCGAAATGTAACTCTAGGTCGAGGTGGCAAAAGATGGTTATAAGAATTGTAAAAAGCAATACGCGTATCAATAATGTCAAAATACGTTTTTTTCCAATCCGAAAGGGCATTTACATCAGCATGTTCTCGTCGACACCATTTGATGCAGAATACTTGCATAGCTTCGCCAATATGAGTACGACAAGTGTCAAAATCAATCAGGGAAGGTAATCTATATTTGGGTCCTTTAGTTAGGAATGTCCCGAGACGTTTATATTTAAAAATATTAAAATCGCCCGTAATGACATGACCAACTGGTTTATATAAAAGCTTGAAGTGCTACGTTCTCAAGAAGTAGGGGGTATTGACAGTAATATTTAAGTCAGATATTTTTTTATTGTAGTTAAAACAACGTTCCTTATAGATTTACTGTAATTATAGCAGAAAATAGGTGATTCAGATTTTTATAAAATATTTAAAAATAGTATTGATTACATGCTTATCACGAAATATATTTTGCATATCAATAAAATCGATACCTTTATTTATGAATTGAGGTTGAAGAAAATGTCTTTTATGTTCAGATTTTTATCAATATGAGGACGAAGAACATGCTACGTGTAGCTTTGTATAATTGAGGCAGTTTTGATCAGCGGATCTGAGCGCATATAAAGTTTATCAGCCTCCTCGTCAATGGACCGAATACAAAAAAATGACAAAGATGCTAAACAAGAAAGCATAGCATATTTGCCAGTTTCTTTAAGAATAGTATGTATATCGTATATAGAACTATTAAGACGTAGTTTGCGCTTTATATTACCATTTCTACGTTTTATTGCAAATTTAGCTTTCGGGGGATCACTTCAGAATTTATAATTTTCACAACAGTAGGTGTTAAGTGCTTGTGTGGCGGTCGAAAAACGGTCGCCCCGTACGTCATTTTCAGTGTTGTTATTCTTTCTGATCCTTCGGGTACTTTTTGTTCTGAAAAATGAATACCGCTTAAGACGGTACAAGGAGGCATGAGAAGTGTTGCACTTTCAATTACTGCTCATGAACAGACACAATAAAACCGAGTCTGCAATTTTCTCCTTTTGTGTTGCAATTTTTGCTTTCGGGTGATCACCTCTCTTCAGAATTCATAATTTTCACAACAGCAGGTGTTAAATGCTTGTGTGGCAGTCGTAAAACGTCGCCCGTAATTCATTCACAGTGTTGTTATACTCTATAAAACCGTTATTTTCGGCTTTTGTGTTGCAAGATTTGGTTTTGGGGGATCACCTTTCTTCAGAATTTATTATTTGAAGCATATACCGATACGTAAATCCAAATGAAAGTGTAGAGTGTATCAACAAGTAGTATGCCCTTAAACGAATGTCAGTTACACCCCCCCCGACACACACACACACACACACACGCACATACACACACACACACACACACGCATTCCTCGGATGTATATTGTGAAAGGACATGCCAACAATATTAATATTTTTTCGCAGGATAAAAAATACGTCAATAAACAGCGCTAACAGTCAATAAAGAACTAATTAAAAAGGAGTATAAGTTTAGATAATGCATCGACGTTTGTATCAGATGATATAGATATTTTCACAAATACCTCCAACATTGCCGCCATCAAAGTGGCCACAATATCATTTTAATGGCTATGGATCGGATCGGATCGGATTTCCTAATGTACAAATACCTTTATTATATTGTTTATATTGCAGGGCGACGTTTGGAGACCTGATGTGACCTTAAAGAATTCTTACACGGATTATAAAGAGCTTGGTGCCTCCTCTTTAAGAGTTACAGTTGATGATTATGGGAAGGTCACGTGGTACCCATTTCAGGTAAAGCTTATATGAGCCCCCTTGTGTCCGCCGTTTTTTATCTGAGAGTGTATGGCGCTTTTCTTGAAAACAGATCCCTATCTAATGTATGTCATATCTCGAAATTTAACCCTTTCACTGTTCTAGGTTTATTCTTATTCTAAATATCAATACGTTCTAAATATTCATGGATAAAATAAGGATTATCCAAATTCAAAATATCGTCTAAACACCTAGAAGTTTTATTAAAAGCATTAATAATGTCAGATTGTGTATCAGGTTTAAGCTAAGCACGAAATCCCTCTCATAGCAATACAAAAACAAATCTGCAACAAGATGGACACAATTTGTTTCCATAGGTATAATAACAACTTGACGATATAATTATGGTATCCCCATAGCACACACATATGTTATCTAAAAGAAATGTTAAAGATCTACAAACATCAAGGCAAGTCCACATTGTGTAATTTTCAACTTCTGAATTCGAAAAGAATGAACGTTGAACATTACAAGCAATGAACATTTCATTTTCTCCGGCAAGGGTTTTTTTTCTATTAAAGCCAGTGTATCGTTTATAAGATGGTGAAGTAGAGCAGTATAGATTGTAGAGAAATCATGAGAGCTCAATGAAGAAATGTTGCTCTGTTCATTTTCAACATCATTTGATTTTTTATGGACCAAAACACATTAACACCAGAATTATCATATATTCTATCACAGTAACTTATAACATGTTCTTTGATAGAAGTAAGACCCGACGTTTAAAGTTTAGATAGTTTAATAGTAGTGCAACAACTGGAGTTAGCAATAACACGCGCCTTATACAGAGTTGTCCGTAGCTTCGGAATCCAGTACATAATAGAACGCGTTTATTGTTTTATATTAGGATTAGACTTAAAAGTATTGCACATTTTTACATGTTCCGAGACTATCTTTTTTTCAGGGGTTTGAACTGTAATATATGTTTGTGAACATTTCAGACGAAATTTGCGCTTAATATTACCATTCTACGTTTATATTGGGCTCTGCTTTTACGTTTTCTAATTGAAAATATTGAAAAAATATCGATGTTAAGATCTTTAGATACATTACCACTTTGATAAATATTGTAATTCAAACCCAAAGAAAAAGGTGTTTGTAATTTTTAATCCAGTCTAGCTCTGTTATAAAACGAGCTTTAGATTCAAAACTGCTAGTAGTATTAGAATCATAATAAATGTGCTCTACTGGTTGAACCGTAATATGTTTAAAATAATGTCCTGTATGAAGAAAACGCTAAAGAAAGTTGCAAACGTTTTTGATACGGTAGTAGTAATTATGTTCTCGAAATCTTGTTTTTAAAGAACGACCCGTCTGACCCACATGTCATAAGTTATAATATATATAATATTTGACGAATTTCAATCTACATCAGAATTAATCTTCACACTAAACATTCTGCCATTTACAAGAGAGTTAATAGTTGATCTAGTAGAAATGAAAGTGCAACACAAATGAACACATACACCTCTTCCTATTGCACTTTGTAATTATTGGATGTACTCTTATGTTAAAATAATGTGAATTTAGATAAACTTTACTATAACGAAAGATAGATTGCTTTAAAGTAGAAAGAACGAATTTAGGCCCATGAAAAACTATATTAATAGCAGACGAAAGAACATGAAATGTCAAAGCAGAAAAGAGTTTAAGAGATTGGAAATTAGCCAGATTACGGGGTATTTGAACAGAAGACACATAGTGTAAGTTTAAGTTTGTAATTTTAGTATTGGGAAACTATTCATTGTATGTGTAGTAGTAGGAACACCCTTCCGTAAAAAGCGACATATAGGTTGACTTCAAATAACTATAAATACATAACTAAAATAAAAGCCATGTAGAGAAAAGAATCATAAAACTGGGCGTTAATGAAGTGTTTGGAAAATCCTTGAAAACACCTTTTATATTAACTGTTCATATTCATTGAGAAATTATTTGGAAATATATACATATATTACCCCTTCTCTGTTCTATGTTTATTTCAGATTTCAATACCTACTTAATATCCATGGCCAAAATAATTCCAAAGAAATATATAAGGTGTAACATAGTAGCCATTTTAGAAAGTAGTGAAACAGATCTATCAAATTCTATTGGCAAACAAAGCAGGCCCTGATCAGGCGGCTCCTATAGAAGTCGTCTGATCTAGGTCTTCCCTGTTTGCAAATGCATGAAAATACGTTTATATGAAGGAAAAGGTTAAAAAAGATTGCCATGAGTCCCTAACTCAGTAATTTGCGTTTTACGCCTAGTAGTTTAAGACCATGTTTTCAAAGAGTTTAGTATGCTGTTTTTGTAGAAAGCGTGGTGCCCATGGACGGGATAAACATTGAAACTAAGATAATACTTTAAGCAATCTTTATAGATATCTAGGTGCCAATACGAGAGCTCTAGAATTCATCAATAGCCATGTTTTTACACTTTTTAAATGACTTTCAGGAGCGTAGATGAATTCAAATGTAATGTATATACCGTGGCTATTAGAGGGGCCTGGGACATGATCCACGGGGACATTTAGGAATGTGTATTTTTGAAACTATTATAGCAGCAAACGTTCCATTTATCACAATGACTTCTACAGGTGACATTTAAAGAGGCGTCAAAAGACGTCAATATAACGGAATGCGTTAAAACTAACATGACAAGACAGAACATTTTTCAGAGCTTACCCCCTTCGTTTTGGCCGTAATGTTCTTACCTTTCATATTGATGTTTCGCAGGTGCGTAAGTGCCTGTCGCTAGCTACGCCCTTGACTTTATTGGGTCACAATATGTGGAATTATTTTGAAATCGGACCAGCAAAATAGTTTTAGTTGCCACAAAAACCGTTTCCACAGTAACAAACAGTTTGGAGTTACTAGAGTCTCAGCTGGATTAGAACTGTTTGCATAGGCCATCCAAGTCCATTGACGGCGAACGATTGAATTTAATTAACCGTAATCATAATTTATTTAATTAGCCCGTTCCTTTGTAAAAACGTGTTTTACGCATTTGCCAACAGCCTAGACTTAGACATAATAGCCGTCTGATCAGGATGTGCTCTGATTGCTAATGAATGTGAATGTGTTTCTTTACTTACTAAAATGACTACAATGCCCCCGTCTCCTTCTATATTTTTTGTAACTATGTTTGCAATGAATATACAGTAGGTAGTGAAATTTGAAACAAAAAGAACAGGGAAAGGGTAAAGTATAATCAAAGCATCGATAACGCTCGAACATCAGGGTTTTTATAGGAGTTATAAAGAGACACGTCATTTTACGCCCCGGTAAACAATTTGGTTGGCATTTCATCGGAATCCAGCATGTTTGACAATACTTGTCATATGTCCAAAATTAAAGGCGCCCCATCTACGGCACTAACCTATTATTCGATGTATCCAGTAAATTTAGTTAAATATCTTTTTTTCATAGACTTATAAAACATAACACTCTTGAAATAAATTACATTGAAAATGCGGGTTTTCGATCAACGCATCCCTCCCTTTTCATTTCCATTTAGACGTAAATAGAGCTAATGAGCTACCGCAGAGGAAAATAGTTTCGATAATTGCATTACAAGAGGGGAAAACGTGGATGCATTTGAAAAATAAGATGATTTGAATCGAGGGTCAATAAGTTATTTCAAATATACATGGTTATATTCTTTGTACTGGTCAAATTCGAGTTCCGTAGTATCGGTTTCTATTTTCAGATAGACCTAACGTCACTCATAAATCGATGGAACTGAACGAGCTATATTTAGGTATATGATTATCACCGCCCCTGTAAGAGTTTATCAATCAAATAAAATTTATTATCATGAGAGTGAATAGAAACCATTTACTATTTATCTGTCAATATTCTGTTGTTTATTGTTTGTTTTGTTTTTTGTTGGGGGGGGGGGGGGTAAACGCGTCAATATATTTACTTTATATACATCTTCAATTTCGTTTACAGTATGTCTGGCCCGATAGCGTAGTGGTTACGATGGTCGCCTATCGGGCAGGCAACCCCGGTTCGATTCTCGCCGCTCACGATTTTTTTCTCTTTTTCCTTTCTTTTTTTTAATGACGGTTTCAATTTAATACGTTATTTTTTGTAAAACAATTTTGAAGAAAAAATAAAAATAGTTCCTGTTGTAAGAAGAAATTCCTACACCTTCTATACAAATAAACCTCCACTGTACATATAAACTTAGGTTTATTATGCTACCCTTTATTACGTCACTAGCGACTGTAGTGACGGGAGGGATAAAATGTTAAGAATTGATAGCAAACGTAGATGTAGAAGGTGTGGTAGAGTGGTGGGACAGTAAGCGTTGTGTCCAGGTTCGACCTATCTCTTATCATCTAAATAACGAATGTAAAACAACAACAACTGAATGACGTCAACGTCCCATAAACGTCGTGCACGGCGACGCGCCATGACGTCATGTAAGTAATAGCGTATTCACGACATACTGGGGGCCGCGAAATGTAATAAATTAGACTGAAATGCTCTACATAGTTTGAAACATCACATATTAATACTAGTGTCCATTGATTGTTGTTCGCGAAGGGTATAAAACACTATCTAGTTCTATAAATCAGCGCAGTTATTAAAGTCATTGTCCCTTCGAATTTCTAGTGGATAAAGTTTTACAATTGGCCTGGTGGTGTATCCCCGACACGTGCGAATATTCGCTGCTCTGCTTACACCATCGTTCCCTGTCAATAACTCGTCTACGACCGCTAGTCTCCATTGTAGTCTCGGTCCATCATCGTGAACTTGAACGACGTCTCCCATATGAATGGAATCTGACTTAGCGCCTGATTTCTGGTGTCGTTCTCGTAACGCCGTTAGGTACTCCCGCCGTCATCTGGTCCAAAACTGAATAATGAGATGACGTAATTGTTTTGAACGTTTTATTAGGGCTTGTTGTTGGTTGGTGGTGCCAATGGATATATCGATAGTAGCGTCATCGAATGGAAATGACGTGATTCGCCGTCCATACAGAAGATGCGCCGGCGTCAAGGGCTCGAGGTCATCTATGCTCGAAGATATACAGGTCAGCGGACGATCATTGATGATAGCCTCGATCTCGGTTGCTACGGTCTGAAGTGTATCCATGGTTACCATAGCTCGTCCAAGCGTCTTCTTTAGGGACATTTTCACTACGCCGATCATGCGTTCCCAGAATCCACCGTACCATGGAGATCTAGGCGGAATAAACTGCCAATCAACACCTTTGTTGTTCAATATGCCTCTAACTTCGCTGGTCTCACTCAAACGCTTAAGAATTGACGCTGCTGACGTAAATATAAACCCTCTTTGTTCCTGCTCGTATATAATCCTACCATATGACTGCAATATATTATGTTTTTTTCTCAGTCTTCTAATGGCTGCTTCTGTTCTTTTCTTTGCCAACTCATAGTTCGGCGGAAGCTCTGGATGGTCACGTTTCCATGGTAACTTAGCAACATATTTGCCGTTTATAAATTCTATGGAGGTACGTTGATATTCGCGTAGGTATTCCATTTCGTTTTCTTCTGATGCATCAATACCTGACATTATACCCTCATTTTCAATTTTCCAAAACTTTTCCAAGGATTCTTCTATGGACGTTGGCGACATCAGTATATTCAGAATGTGGACCGTGGAGTCTGTATGTGTGCCTTTGTGTGATGGTCCAGACAGAAGGTAACCAACTTTCGAACTCACAGCTGTGGGGCCCTCACCACGTACCACTTTATCTTCCACAATATCCCAATAGTAGTCAGCTCCAATGAGAATAGATATGTTGAACTGGTAGTCAACACTGGCTGGATGGGCAAGCTTTAACTTCTGTAAATACGGATACTTGGCTATTGCTGCTGTCACGTGACTACTCATCGGTGTTGCTATGTTTGGTACTATCAGTACTTTGATCTGTAATTTGTCGTTAGACTGTGTCAGAATATGAACTGTAGTCAACTCAAGGTGATGAACTTTATTGCTCTCGCTCCCAAAAAAAAGACAGATTTAGCGTTTCAGTTCGTTCGGTTTTCAAGCACAAATAGTCTGCAAGTTTCCTCGTGATAAAGGATCGCTGTGCCCCTTCATCAAACAGTACAACAGCTGTTGTGTAAGTGTCGTCTGATGATACTGTAGCGATCGCGGTTTTCAACAGTACTGTGCTAGTAGTGTTTTTTGTCGATGTCGAATGAAAAACGGCTGCTTGAGCATTCAGGTTCGAGTCTGACTGTTGATTGCGTAAGCTGAATTAACTTCCTTGATCATCATTTGTTTTGCAAATAGCGGAATGGTGTTTTCTTCGGCATTTCTTACATCGATTACGCGACTTACAGTCAGCTACTTGATGTTTACCAAGACAGTTGAAGCATAACCTCTGGCGCTTAATTACTAACTTAATTAAAAACTAGCATCAAGAGACTGTTCTGAAATACTAGGAAATTCTTTACAAAATTTAGTTCTCCGGAGTTTAAGAGTGCCGAATAGTACTGACTGTTATATTATAGTTCTGGTTATCAACATTACTAAGTATTTTCAGAGGACTAATGACTATTATTATTGTACAAAATAAACATGGAGTAAAGGTTCAAATGAACATGCCTCAACAGAATAGAACTATATTCTTCTGTAGAGTACCTTTTGCGATAAGCGCCCGACATCCAGAAATATGTTTGTTTCAGAAATGCCGTGAACTCAAAAACCTTGTATAAAATTATTACTACTACATGTATATATATCACTTAGTGGTGAACCTTTATAGTCACTCCTTTATTTAAAAAGCAAGTAATACAGGGACGTTTTCATTTAACATTGTGGTATCATTTTCATAAAACTCGAGCATGGTTTAATCCTTAACGTCATGTAACCGCTTTTTCGGGCCGTTGCAAACAGGACAGACCCAGATCGTATACCCTTTCATTAGCCGCTTTATCAAGGCAGGCTATTTGCTTATGGAATTATATGTATATAGATGGATGCCCTCATTTTGTCAAAGCAAAACCATTCCCTTGACAGTTATAAAAAATTAAGTTAATAAGTATCCAGGGAGTGAACACGTAATGTACAAATGTTCATAAGAGTAAAGGATTTGCTCAGGTGTAAAATGGTTCCGCAATATGAATATTGCAAGTTATTAACCCTTTCGGAGCCAAATTTCTAATTGTCGTCTGCAATCCAAGTTTGTTAAATCATTCAGTAAAATAAGGAAATGAGATAAATACATGCAAAGTTCAAAGGAATAAATCACATATATAGAAATAGAGATGAAGACAACTAGTGAAGTCCCTGATCGGACGCCGCCTTAAAAAGGCGGCGTCTGATCTGGGACTGCACTATTTCGTGGTACATTTATGCGACTGCGGCAGTGAAAGGGTTAACAACGCTGACTTTTCATCGGATTATTCCAAAACGCAAACAGGTCAAACTTGTGTATATTTAGGGAGTTTTTTTTAAAGAATAGTGTAACATGACAAACAGTGCAGACCCTGATGAGAGCACTTCTCTAGGATCCCTTTTATCCGGGTCTACCTTGTTTGCAAAGGACATTAGTGACTCGTGGCTCGCACTGTAATGGTTAAACTGGCAATATTCGCTAAACCGGTAGTAGATAGTCCCCCTAAGGTGCAATGCAAGCAACACATTACGTCAGTTGATTCATCTATGTACTTTGTCAACATGCGCAAATGTATTTTATTGGGTGAAATCACAGACTTATTCATGGAGCAAGTCAAGCCAACAATGGAACACTTATGAACACTGAACTATGTATCTTACAGATTCAACCTCGCTGACTCGAACTTTTAGTAAAGAAGAATAGAGAATATTTGATTCAGGAGGCTACTTAACCGTTTACGCCTTAAATACGCTTTTACGTCTCTAGGAGCTGACTGCCAGGGTCTGCTCTGTTTGCATATGATGTAATATAAATATTACAAAAATCAAATCTGATATGGCAAAACATCCCTGTGCCCATGTGCTATTAAAACCAATTGATCTAATTAATATTCATGAAATCAGTTTTCCTACATGACAAATCATAGAGGAAATGGTAAACGCATGGTGGAATACAATCTCCCTAAGGAGCTTTCTGCATGACGTTTAACATATATAGTTGCATTTGGCAAAGACCGATGAGTGGTTTGAGTGATGTCTGTATACATTTCCTCCTGATTATGAAACGATCCGTGAAATAAGCATAATACAAAACGACTGCAAGTTGCATAAATTTAAATATGTTCAAGAATATCCATTTTTTCTCAACCAAACCCTGTACTGTGACCGCCCTTTAGAATCATCTAAATTCGATTCTAAAGATTGGTCACAGTACAGGGTTTGGTGAAGAAATAACGAATTTAATATTTGGGTACGCACCTTTATATTGTAGCTATACATAGGGCGAGAATGCATATTAACCCTTTACCTCACAGAAACACATTTTTGCATACTTGCAGAGTAGACCCAGATCAGGCGGATCCTGTAGGAGCTGTCTGACCATGGTCTGCTCTGTTTGCATGTATCTATTTGTATGGAATGATATAGAATCGATACTAAAACTTCTGTCATGACCAAACATTCCCTTATTAGATACAATTATAAAACCTCTGAATGAATAAATGAATATTCATGAAGGGAAGGATATGTGTATAATTACCCTAGGACCTAACCAACGTGTGTCTATCTGTTTCAGGTTTTCCAATCTACGTGTACCGTTGATATAACATATTACCCGTTCGATACGCAAGAATGTTCTCTAACGTTTGGGGCATGGAGTTACACGAAATACGAGGTATAATCCCTGATTTGGTTTAGTTTTAGTTCATTCTCAAGCATCTGATTGGTCAACAGCTGAGCTGAGTGAAACTAAAACTCTGACCAATCAGATGCTGGAGATAAACTCAGGCTCAAACTCAGAACGTCTCAGAGTTGTTAGTACAAGTGGTAGCTCACTTAATTCAGAGCAACAGATAAACATGCGTATTCAAGTACTAAAGTCATCATTTCTCCATCATACCCTATGTTGTGACTACTCTTTAGAGTCGTCTCTTCGAGTTATTATGCCCTCATTTCGATCATGGAGGTATTGCTCTGTCTGTCTGTCTGTCTGTCGTTCTCTCTGTATGTTGGTTTGGCCCCAACTTTAACGTTGGCGATATAATTGTGTAATCATTGCACAAACATACTTCAAACTTGCCAAGCATGTGCAACTTATCGAGGCGAACAATTTTAATTTGAACAATCGGCGAAAGTCTTCCGTTTTGTAAGTCTTTACTTTCGGTTTAAAATCGAAAGTAGTGACTTTTACCGATATCAATATCAAGCTTGTAGAGATTTTTAGAAGATTATTATTTGAAGAAATTGTGAATACACGACATCCATTCATGGTATCAGACCGGGACAATGCCTTACAGACCAGTTATATGGTGTTTCGACTTGAATTATAGCGTATTTATATTACGAACCTCAGAGTCAACCTGTGGTTATCACTTTGGCGACTCATTATTAAAGCGTGTTGAGAATAAAATAGATGCCTGCTCATCAAGAGTGATGGTTTCTTTGATAAATGAGACACAGTTTATGGAAATCGGTGGTCAAATAAGCGTTCAAGGACGACCGCAGTAAATGAACCCATCGAATTTTTAGCAGATTTCAGTCGGAGTTGAATACCTTTTACTTATTATATAGAGCAGGGGTATTCGCGAAAAAACTTTTTTTGGGTTCAGAAAACTATCTTTTGGTATGTTTTAGATACTTATGAAATGTGGTTATAAAATAATGTATTTGTGAAGGTTGCTGTAGGGGCTGTTTGACCGAGGTACACTCAGTTTGGTTATTATATGAAATTGATTGAACAGTTTACTCTTTGTGAAAATACTTATCTTTTTCATATGTCATTGCAATAAATTAGATAACTATATGCCCAAACGAGGTGGCGGGAGGGGCATATTGTGTTTACTCTGTTTCTTACTGTTGTTATTATCACCATTATTATTTCTTCTTCTTCTTCTTCTTCTTCTTCTTCTTCTTCTTCTTCTTCTTTTTCTTATTTCTTCTTCTTCTTCTTCACGTTGTCATAGGTTGGTTATCTGCATTCAGCATTTGTTTTGTTTGGTTATTACAAATGCCATAGTAACCGACATGCGGACTCTGGTTTGTTGTTTAGTTATTGTTTGATGGGATTCAGATATTGTTCGATTTTGCTGAAAATGTGTATGTCGAGATTAATCGAATTATTTCGCTTCGGACATGTCCTGTAACAAAACCTGTTACATTTTGATCTTGTTGAAGTTTATAATAATAAACAGGGAAAGGATTAACCCTTTACTCTGTGAATATTCATGTAAGAAATAATGGCAGCGTGAATATTAATTACAGTAATTGTTGTAATACAACATGGACACAGGAGTTTATGGCTATGACTATTATATCATAAGCAAACAGACAAGACCCCGATAGGACGGTTCATACAGGAGCCGTCCAGTCTAGGTCTAATCCATTTGCAAGAGCATAGAAAAGCGTATGTATGGAGTAAAAGAGTTAACCCTTTCCCCCATATCGACGCCTTTTGACGCCTCTGTAAATGTCGCCTTTTGAGGCGTTTGTGATAAATAGGAGCAATTACTCAATTTATCACACTGATTTCAAAAGTACACGGTTATTTATTATAAACGTTTCCTTTATTCTAGTAAATTCTACCTTTCAGTAGATTTATTCAAAGAGGTAATAGGTTAATGACGTTGCAGGTGAATATGCACAGCGATGAGAGGGGAGTCATCTTGGAAAATTATGTAGAAAGCTCTACCTGGGACCTTGTCAGTTTTGACTGGAGAGACCAACACGATGGACTCGGCGACGCATAGATATCATTTATCCTAAAACTCAAGCGGAAGCCCCTCAACGCTATCATTACCCTGATCCTGCCGGTGATTATGCTGTCCATCCTTAACCTGTTCGTCTTCATGCTGCCGTGCTCTAGTGGCGAGAAATCTAGGTTCGCCGTGACAGTCTTCCTGGCTTTTGCGGTGTTTATGACGATCGTCGCTTCTTCCCTGCCGGAAAATTCAGAAACGGTTGCCTATTTTTCTATCTACCTGGTAATCCAGACTGTGCAGAGTACCTTGATTACCATATCAGCACTGGTTCTGATCAGGACCAGCTCCTTTGACAAAGAGAGGGAAATTCCACGCATATTTCAGTTTCTTACACGACTAATGCATTGTCAATTATGTCAAAGGAGGTCGCAAAACAATAAAGTGGAGCCGCTTCCTGAAAATACCAAGGCGGATAACGCGGTAAAGAAAAGACATTTAATTAAAAGAAAGAAAATCTCCGAGAAAGGCTCTAGTCACGATGCGCAAGATGAGGGACCCGAGAGCATGACTTGGGAACAGGTGGTCAACGCTCTAGACATGTTGCTGTTTATTGTATTTACAGCAATGTTCATTGTTTCTACGACAGTCTGTTTTGTTATTACAGTCAATAATTGACATTTTCTTCCAATATACAATTGAACTTCCATATTTCGAAATCGGGTTACTCGAACTTCGGTTCGATGTTCGGTTCTTCCAAAATTTACAATGTAGACTTTTTAAAACATGTATCACTGTGCATATCTAGAAACATACCTAACAGCTTAATGCAGGTCTAAAGCAATGCTGAAAGTCCCTTTAGGAGCTTTCAGAATTACGTTCGACCTACATTAAGCAGTGAACTTGAGACATTGTTCGGATTAGAAATCAGATATCTCGAAGTAATTTTATGGTCCATTGAAAATCAAGATATCGAAATTCAACTGTAATTATACGAAACCGTATTAGGTGAACAGTTTTAAAAAATATTCAAGTGTTTTCAATTTGTAAAAGACATGACTGCCATGGTGGTGCTTATTTGCCGTTGTGGACTGATTATGGTGAAAATTAATTTAAATGTCTTTTTGTAGCCCGATTTTAGTATAAATATGGAATGTGTTAGAGAATGGTTGAAACCGAGTGTAATATGTAAAGATACAGGACCTCCAGCAGTAACCCTCAATTTTTTATCATTTATAGAAGAACTGACCCTGTACATTGCTATAAGTTTCAAGTGGGAAAATGTTCGTTCGAATACAATACAGCCTACTGCCTTTTGACTAAGGTAGGTAATACATAGTGACATCATGGGTCTCTGTAAAAACAATTAAAAATACAGTAAAGCGATCATCGAAAAGATATATATTTCTTGGTCTTAACCCTTTCACCGCCAATGTCGCATAAATGCACAACGAGAAATAGTGTAGTCTCAGATCAGATGCCGCTTTTCAAGGCGGCGTCTGATCAGGGACTTCACTTTTTGTCTCATTCTCTTTTTCTGTATCTGTGCTTTAGTCCTTTGGAATTTGCATTTATTTACCTCATTCCCTTATTTTACAAAAGTAGTTTGCAGACGACAATTAGAGATTTGGCACCGAAAGGGTTAAAGGCAGGTGATAATTTAATGCAGGACGCCCGTTATATAGAGGGTTCTCTGTATTAAGCGTTTAAAGACGCCGTGAAATCGCTTTAGAGGGGTTTTACTGTTTACCTTATCATTAAAATTATATTGTTGGAAAACCTACACAATGTATAGTATAGTCCAGTCTTAATGCGCTCCAAGTATGACTGTTTTTCCATTTAGGTATATATAGTTGGAACCATACAAATTCTTTATCCAATTTGTAATCTGTGTCTAGAAAACCTGTAGTATATCGCTATGTAAGCGGTTTGAGTTAACTGTAGTTTTGTATATACAGGATTATCTCCCTTTTTTAATTGTTAGTTAGATTTCATTGATTTGTTGTTTATAAAAGTTAGTTCACTTTTAAACTTCATTTTGTTTGTTTTATACCTTATAAAAATTAATACTGTGTATATATTCAAATGAGTGAGGCGGTTGGTCAATCGAAATAATTAATATGAATAAAATGTTTATATGCTAGTTTTCTGAAGTACCTCAAACTAATGGAAGCTGTATACAAGTGCTGAGACTGGCGCAAGCTTATTCAACGATCACTGCTGGTTATTTTGTGATCAGGGCACTGCATATTCATAGAACTTTCAGTGACGGCTTTATATACTTATGTATAGAAGCTATACCGTTGGTTTTTGACTGATAGAGTATTGCACTCATTAAGGTTAAAGACTGGCGAATATATTTTCTGCTTGGGCTACGTAATTGTGCAGTTACCTGTTCTTTGAATGGGCTAAGTAACTGTCCTCTGAGTTCTCTCTTTGGGCATGAAAATTGCACGTTTAGACAGTCCAACCAGCTTTTAATAATATT
Organism: Azorinus chamasolen; assembly: GCA_963576725.1. Taxonomy (NCBI): domain Eukaryota; kingdom Metazoa; phylum Mollusca; class Bivalvia; order Cardiida; family Solecurtidae; genus Azorinus; species Azorinus chamasolen. The sequence continues at coordinate 11,442,092 of OY755238.1, read as the reverse complement.
TCAAAGCGGTCTCAGAGTAGCTGAGGCATTGAGATAGTGTTGCTCAGACTGATATAGCTTGAAGCAGGTTTGATGAAGACCGTGCTCAGGGTTCGGAGCGTTGCTGAACCGTCTGCCTGAGGCCGTCTTTTTTTAGGCTATACTTTTGAAGCCGTCTTTTTGATGCTGTCTTTTTGAAGCCGTCTTTTTGAAGCTGTCTTTTTGAGGCAGTGTTTTCGAGCCGGGCTCGGAACATACTGCAGACAGGCTTCAAAGCGTTAGTTTTATAAGCTTCTTGAAGCAGGTTTCATACACTGCTCAAGATAGGTTTCAGAGCGTAGGGTTACATACATGCTTTGAGACATAGGGTCTGATACGTAGGTTTGAAGTCACAGTGTTGAGATAGTTTCAAACCACATGTTTCAACAGGGTTTGATGCTTAGGGTCTCAACTCGCATAGTCTAGGGTTATATAGCTCACATTTATACAGTTTCATGACATAGCTTGAGGATTTTGTTCCAAGCACCATTTTGAAGTTGAGGCATCGACCAGCCGTCTCGCTGGCTTGGGGCTGTAGTAGTTGTTCACAGTTATAGTTTATTGTTTAATTGTTGGCCCCAAAGCTGAGGTATTGTTGATCACCATAACATAGGTTTTTGTGTATAATTTCATGTTTTCATAGTGTTCGTCTCAGGCAAAGTAGCCTCAGAACACCATATATTCATCACTGGCTAGCATAGCCCAGTCACATCAATTTTATAGTTTTAAACCTTGTGCAGTGTTTGGCTCAAGACACTGTCACCTCACGGAACGCCCGAAATATTTAAAAAGGTCTGAAGCTGGGTCTTGTCATTGGGGCATCACCTAGCATCCTGACAATTTGGGGGCTCGTCCGGGATAGTTCTCAGAAGGTTTTTAAAGCTGAAGCTACATAGGGTTGAAGCATTAGTTTGGTGATCATGGACATAGATAAATGGATATCGGCTGGTGTGCGTTTAGGGTTGGCTGGCCAAGACCTCAGAGACTATGCTGAGAAGAAAGAGAAAGAATATTTAGATAGGGAAGAGCGTATGTTGAGACGTGAAGACGAACGGCAGAGGCGTGAAGAGGAACGGCAGAGACATGAAGAGGAACGACAGAAGCTTGAGCATGAGCAGTTTGAGAGAAAAGCCAAAATGAAGCGTGAAGAACATGAGCTTGAGATCGCGCTGGTCAAGTTAAGGGCTGAGACAGGCATCAGGGGACCTACCCCAGAAACAAGCAGTAAGGCTCCCAGACCAAAATTGCCGAAGTTTGATGAGCAGAAGGATGACATGGACTCATATATAGAACGGTTCGAGCGCTTTGCTCAGAGTCAGGGCTGGGAAGAGAAGACATGGGCAGTTAGTTTGAGCTCGCTTTGGACAGGCAAAGGTCTTGAGGTATATACCAGTATGCCTCCAGAACATGCTCATGATTACAAGGCTCTGAAAAAGGCTGTGCTCAGACGATATCAGCTGACAGAAGAAGGTTTCAGGCAGAAGTTTAGAGAAAGTCGACCCGAGCATGGGGAGACTGTTTTTCAGTTTATGGCTAGGTTGATAAGATACTTTAGTAGATGGACAGAGATGGCTGAGGTTGAGAAATCGTATGAAGGTTTGATGGACTTGGTAGTTCGAGAGCAGTTTATACAAACCTGTTCGCCCGAACTTGCTTTGTTCTTGAAAGAGAGAGTCCCGAAGTCGGTTGATGATGTGACGAAGCTAGCTGAGCAATACATAGAGGCTCATGGTGGCTCCATATGCTCTAGCAAGCATGCTAAGCTCAACTCATCATCAAACAGGCAACATCAGAGGCCAAATACTAACCTCAGAGCTAGCCCAGCACCGCGGTCTGAACCTCAGAAAAAGGTTTGTTTCATATGCAGAAAAGAGGGACATTTCGCCAGAGACTGTCGCCAGAATGGCCCGAAGACAATAAGTGCTGGAACAATGTGTTATGAAGACTCTGGACAGCAGCAGCATGGTGCTCAGACATACAACAAAGAGTTCAAGCATAGGCGTTATCAGAGTCAACACCAGTCTCCAGACAAGCAGAAAATATCTGCTTTGTGTATGTCGGTCTCCTGCAACCAGAGCCACATACAAGAATGTATCAGAGATGAAGAGCTATGCTTAGCTAACGGAGAGTCAGTGCCGATCATAGCAGGTGGCTGTACCGTTGAATCGCTTGAAGGCGAGAGGAATTTGAATTTGCAACCAGGGTTAGTTGATGGTCGAGCAGTAAAGGTTTTGAGAGATACTGGCTGTGAGTTGGCGGCCATACGAAAGAACCTGGTGCGAGACGACCAGATGCTGGACAAGAGATATATTATGATAACTATCGACGGCGGGGCCAAGATAGTACCAGCAGCATTGGTTCAGGTTGATACGCCATATTACACTGGCGCTGTTGAAGCCATGGTGTTGAGCTCACTCATATGTGATCTGGTGTTGGGGAATATACCTGGCGTTTCAAACACCCCAAACCAGGAATGGTTCGAAACCATGGGTCATGAAACACAGGACCCCGAAGCTAGAGTTTCGGCAGCTGTCATGACACGAGCTCAGACCAAGAAGGAAGAGAGACCTCTCAGGGCATTAAGTGTTCCAAACTCTCCTGGGGTTGAGGTTACTATTGATGAACTCAGGAAGGCTCAGACTGAAGACACATCTTTGCTAAAGTTGTGGTCTTATGCCCGAGACAAGAGTACACTGACCACAAGGGGTGGAAACAGTTATAGACATGAGGTACAGAAGGATGTTCTGTATAGGTTGTTCACAGAGAGCAAGGGCTCTGGTTCAACTGAAGTCAAACAAGTAGTTGTCCCAACAAAGCATAGAAGACGTGTGATGAGCCTGGCACACGAATCAATTGTTGGTGGACACCTCTCAACCAAGAAGACGGTTGATAGGATTACAACAAGCTTTCACTGGCCTGGGGTAACCAGTGATGTGACAAGGTTTTGTCGCTCATGCGATATATGTCAGAAGACAGTACCAAAGGGAAGAGTCTCAAAGGTACCTATGGGAGAGATGCCAATTATGGATACACCATTTCATCGGGTTGCCGTTGATCTTATTGGTCCCATAACGCCTGTATCTGAGAAAGGGAATAGATACATACTCACTGTAGTTGATTATGCTACAAAGTACCCCGAGGCTGTGGCCTTGCCAAAGATCGAGACAGAACGGGTGGCTGAAGCACTGCTCGATGTATTTTCAAGAGTTGGGTTCCCATCTGAGATACTCAGTGACAAAGGAAGTCAGTTCACATCAGACTTGATGAGGGAGGTTTGTCGACTGATATCTCTGAAACAACTCTTTACTACACCATACAACCCCAAGTGTAATGGGTAGTGTGAGCGGATGAATGGCATTTTGAAGAGCATGCTCAAGAAAATGTGCCAGGAGCGACCCAAGGATTGGGACAGATATTTATCTGCTGTGCTGTTTGCTTACAGAGAGGTCCCACAAGCTTCAACGGGTTTCTCACCGTTTGAGCTCATGTATGGTCGCACTGTTCGAGGTCCTATGCAAGTGCTGAAAGAACTCTGGACTGAGAGAGAAACGCCAGAAGTCATGACCACATACCAATATGTGCTTGACCTGAGACACAGACTCGAGGACACTTGCAAGATAGCTCGTGAAAGTTTGAACGATGCCCAGTGCATGTACAAGCACCACTATGACAAATCTGCTAGAAACAGAAAGCTTGTGAAAGGAGACAAAGTTCTGCTGTTGTTGCCTACCTCGCACAACAAACTGACTCTGCAGTGGAAGGGGCCGTTCGAAGTTGTTAATGTAGTTAACAGGATGGACTACAAGGTCCAGGTTGGTGACAGGGTTGGCACATACCATATCAACCTTCTGAAGAAGTATGAAGAGAGGGAGCTCGAGGATGTTGTTTCATGCATGGCAATCATAGAGGCTGAATACAGTGAAGATGATGGGGTTGTGGATGATGAAAGTTTGATAGAGCTGGCAGGCTTGACCAGTTCTGAGACATACAAAGATGTCATGGTGTCAGAAAGTTTGACACGTGAGCAACGGCACGATGTGCTCAGGTTGCTTGAAGAGTTCCAGAATATTTTCACCGAGAAGCCTGGAACAACTGAGCTGGAGAAGCATACGATAGAGCTCACCAGCAAGACACCGGTTAGGGTTCGACCATACCCCATACCATATGCAAAGAGAAAGGAAGTTTCTGATGAGGTTCAGAATATGCTTGCTGCTGGAGTGATAGAGCCAGCACAATCAGATTACAACTCACCAATTGTGTTGGTGAAAAAGAAAGACGGCACAAATAGGTTCTGTATTGATTTCAGAAGGCTCAACATGGTTACAAAGTTTGACACAGAACCTATGGGTAACCCTGAGGACATCATGTCAAGCTTGAAGGAAGATAAATTCTTCACTAAGATTGACTTGAGCAAGGGTTACTGGCAGATACCTGTTGAAGATAAGTCAAAGCATCTGACGGCTTTCACGACTCCAGATGGAAGTTACCAGTTTAAGAAGATGCCTTTTGGCATGGTAAACTCGGGAAGCACGTTCAACAGGAGGATGCGCAAACTGCTGCATGGTTGCAGTGATGCCGACAACTATGTGGATGATATCATGGGCCATACCCAGTCCTGGGGGCCACATCTCAGAATGTTGAGAGAAGTCTTTACAAGGGTGCGAGACGCCGGCTTGACCATAAGACCATCCAAATGCATGATTGGATATGAAAACATTTCATTCACAGGACATGTAGTTGGCAAAGGTATGTTGCAGATGGAGCAAGAGAAGCTTCATAAGATCAAGAATGCAGATAGACCCAAGACCAAAAGGCAAGTACGAGCATTCTTAGGTTTGGCGGGATACTACAGGAAGTTTATCCCAGCATTCGCCGACGTTGCGTCTCCCCTCACAGACCTTACGAAGAAAGGAAAGCCGAACACAGTTGTTTGGATGGACGAACATGAGCAGGCGTTCAATACGCTCAAGGACATGTTAACTCGCTCACCCATCCTCAGGCTACCAGACTTCAAGAGGCCATTTGTTTTACAAACAGACGCCTCAGACAGTGGAGTTGGAGCAGCCTTGATGCAAGAGTTTGAAGATGGCTTGTTCCCCATAGCATATGCCAGCAAAAAGCTGCTACAGAGGGAAAAGAACTACTCCGTCATAGAGCGTGAGTGCCTAGCCATTATTTTCGGCATTAGAAAATTTCAGAAGTACCTGTATGGTGCGGAGTTCATACTTCAGACAGATCATGCACCATTGTCATACATACAGAAGTGCAAGATAGAGAGTGGTAGGATAATGAGATGGGCTCTGTTCCTACAAAATTATCAATCCAAGGTTCAAGTAATCAAGGGCTCAGACAATGTATGTGCTGACTACCTGAGCCGTCAATAGAGTAACAGATTTTCTTGTATTAGTTGAAAACAGTAGAGCGTTTTCTTGAGAAGGGGGCTGTTGTCAAGAAAACCTGTAGTATATCGCTAGGTAAGCGGTTTGAGTTAACTGTAGTTTTGTATATACAGGATTATCTCCCTTTTTTAATTGTTAGTTAGATTTCATTGATTTGTTGTTTATAAAAGTTAGTTCACTTTTAAACTTCATTTTGTTTGTTTTATACCTTATAAAAATTAGTACTGTGTATATATTCAAATGAGTGAGGCGGTTGGTCAATCGAAATAATTAATATGAATAAAATGTTTATATGCTAGTTTTCTGAAGTACCTCAAACTAATGGAAGCTGTATACAAGTGCTGAGACTGGCGCAAGCTTATTCAACGATCACTGCTGGTTATTTTGTGATCAGGGCACTGAATATTCATAGAACTTTCAGTGACGGCTTTATATACTTATGTATAGAAGCTATATCGTTGGTTTTTGACTGACAGAGTATTGCACTCATTAAGGTTAAAGACTGGCGAATATATTTTCTGCTTGGGCTACGTAATTGTGCAGTTACCTGTTCTTTGAATGGGCTAAGTAACTGTCCTCTGAGTTCTCTCTTTGGGCATGAAAATTGCACGTTTAGACAGTCCAACCAGCTTTTAATAATATTATACTGCTATTTCAAAGCGGTCTCAGAGTAGCTGAGGCATTGAGATAGTGTTGCTCAGACTGATATAGCTTGAAGCAGGTTTGATGAAGACCGTGCTCAGGGTTCGGAGCGTTGCTGAACCGTCTGCCTGAGGCCGTCGTTTTGAGGCTATACTTTTGAAGCCGTCTTTTTGATGCTGTCTTTTTGAAGCCGTCTTTTTGAAGCTGTCTTTTTGAGGCAGTGTTTTCGAGCCGGGCTCGGAACATACTGCAGACAGGCTTCAAAGCGTTAGTTTTATAAGCTTCTTGAAGCAGGTTTCATACACTGCTCAAGATAGGTTTCAGAGCGTAGGGTTACATACATGCTTTGAGACATAGGGTCTGATACGTAGGTTTGAAGTCACAGTGTTGAGATAGTTTCAAACCACAGGTTTCAACAGGGTTTGATGCTTAGGGTCTCAACTCGCATAGTCTAGGGTTATATAGCTCACATTTATACAGTTTCATGACATAACTTGAGGATTTTGTTCCAATCACCATTTTGAAGTTGAGGCATCGACCAGCCGTCTCGCTGGCTTGGGGCTGTAGTAGTTGTTCACAGTTATAGTTTATTGTTTAATTGTTGGCCCCAAAGCTGAGGTATTGTTGATCACCATAACATAGGTTTTTGTATATTAATTCATGTTTTCATAGTGTTCGTCTCAGGCAAAGTAGCCTCAGAACACCATATATTCATCACTGGCTAGCATAGCCCAGTCACATCAATTTTATAGTTTTAAACCTTGTGCTGTGTTTGGCTCAAGACACTGTCACCTCACGGAACGCCCGAAATATTTAAAAAGGTCTGAAGCTGGGTCTTGTCATTGGGGCATCACCTAGCATCCTGACAATCTGAACAATATCTCAAGTTCACAACTTAATGCAGTCCGAAAGTATTGCTGAAAGCTCCCACAGGAGATTGAAATCAGCAATATATTCGACCTGCATTAAACTGCCACATGTTTCTAGATATGCACAGAGATACATTTTAGAGTAAATCTGCATTGTATAGTTTGGAATAACCGAACTTTTACTTCGAGTTATCAGAGTTCGAGTTATCCGAGTTCGAAATATCGGAGTTCAATTGTACTATTGAAGCAACAGTAAACGCCAACAACATACACAATACACTTAGGAGATTCGAAATGGAGTTCAGATGTCACATGAACTAAATAACATGTTCTCAAGCATGCTCGCTTTATTTATAGTTTCAAACAGAATGATCCTACTTAGTCGTACCTGGTTGACAATTGCTAAAAGATTGGATCCAGCGGCGGCGTGTCACCAGGACTTGGTTTAGCATTCGGCCAATAGTTGTACAGTTAAATCACAATTATCCGAAATTAAGTAGAGAAGAATTAAGACACTTTTAGGCAGGTGGCTGCTAAATGCAAGGTGAAAATCATGCAGAAAGCTTTCTGCATGATTTTCACCATGCATTAAGCTGCCACCTGTCTTATAGATCGATAATATTAGTTACACGGTTATTTGGCAGGGTGTACGGGCTGGTATGACCGGGTTAGATTCTAACGTGGACTAGCCCGGTCATACCAGCCCGTACACCCTGCCAAATTACCGTGTAACGACTTTATTACCAGTCCGCTTTACCTAATTAAGAAACGAACAACTCTTATTGTTGCTGACATTAGATCTCTTATTATATGACGTCGTCTCAGAGCAATTTCGAAAGAGAAACTTCACTTGTAAACATGTTAGTTTAAACGGTTACACGTTGTACTGAGAAGTTGATAGTCTCAAATTGAGAAACGTATGAGGAACCGTTGTTTACGTTTATTATTGATTATTTGGTCGAAATTCGTTCAGAATTAATGGAGTAACGACGATATGAAATTTCGAATCGACGCTAAAAACAACAAGAGGGCCATGATGGCCCTTAATCGCTCACTTGTTCATAACAGATTAATGATTTCAATGACAGATTACATAATTTGAAAAATCTTGGTAGAAAACCATTAGATGATGCTACATACTAAATATAAAGAGTCTAGACCTTACAGATTTGGAGGAGAAGACAATTTAAAGATTTTCCTATGAAAAACTGTTCATAATTTGAAAATCTTGGTAGAGTACTATTATATAATGCAACATACCAAATATCTAAGGTCTATGCCTTACAAGTTCAGAGAAGACTTTTAAAGATTTTTAAGAGAAGATGTTTTAAAACTTTCTTATGAAAAACTGATATGCCCCTGGGCGGGGCCATTTTCAACCTAGGGGACATAATTTGAACAATCTTGGTAGAAAACTATTAGATAGCGCTACAAACCAAATATTTAAGGTCTCTGCCTTACAGTTTTTGAGAAGAAGATTCTTAAAGCTTTTCATATGAAATACTGATAAGCCCCAGGGTGGGGCCATTTTTGACCCATGGGTAATATTTTTAATAATCTTGATAGAAAACCATTAGATGATGCTACATACCAAATATCAAGGGCCTAGACCTTACAGTTCTGAAGGAGAGGATTTTTAAAGATTTTCCTATGAAAATCTGATAAGCCCTTGGGCGGGGCCATTTTTGATCCGGGGATCATACTTTGTTAAATCTTGGTAGAGCACCATTAAATAATGCTACATACCAAATATCAAAGGTTTATACCTTATACTTTTAGAGAAGAAGATTTTTAAAGATTTTCCTATTAAAAACTGATAAGCCCCGGGGCGGGGTCATTTTTGTCCTGGGGTCATAATTTGAACAATCTTCGTAGAGGACCACTAGATCATGCTACATACCAAATACTAAAGGTATATTCCTTACATTTTCAGAGAAGAAGATTTTTAAAGATTTTCCTATGAAAAACTGATAAGCCCGGGGTGGGGCCATTTTTGGCCCAGGGGTCATAATTTGAACGATCTTAGTAGAGTACTATTAGATCATGCTACATACCAAATATCAACGGTCTGTGTCTTACAGTTTCAGAGAAGAAGATTTTTAAAGATTTTCCTATGAAAAACTGATAAGCCCTGGGGCGGCGCCATTTTTGGCCCGGGGGACATAATTTGAACAATCTTTGTAGAGGACCATTACATCATGCTACGTACCAAATATCAAAGCTCTTGGCTTTGCTTTGTAGTTCCAGAGAAGATTTTCCTATGAAAAACTGATAAGCCCTTGGGCGGGGCCATTTTTGATCCGGGGATCATACTTTGTTAAATCTTGGTAGAGCACCATTAAATAATGCTACATACCAAAAATCAAAGGTCTATGCCTTACAGATTCAGAGAAGAATATTTTTTAAGATTTTCCTATGAAAAACTGATAAGCCCTGGGGCGGGGCCATTTTTGTCCTGGGGTCATAATTTGAACAATCTTAGTAGAGAACCATTACATGATGCTACATACAAAATACCAAAGGTCTATGCCTTACAATTTCAGAGAAGAAGATTTTTAAAGATTTTCCTATGAAAAACTGATAAGCCCCGGGGCGGGGCCATTTTTGGCCCAGGGGTCATAATTTGGACAAATTTAGTAGAGGACCATTAGATCATGCTACCTACCAAATATCAACGGTCTGTGTCTTACAGTTTCAGAGAAGAAGATTTTTAAAGATTTTCCTATGAAAAACTGATAAGCCCTGGGGCGGCGCCATTTTTGGCCCGGGGGACATAATTTGAACAATCTTTGTAGAGGACCATTACATCATGCTACGTACCAAATATCAAAGCTCTTGGCTTTGCTTTGTAGTTCCAGAGAAGAAGATGTTTAAGTAAATTGTTGACGCCCGCACGTACGCACGACGCACATACGCACGACGCACATACGCACGACGCACGACGACGGACGCCGGACATAGGATCATCCCAATAGCTCACCTTGGAACTTTGTGCCAGGTGAGCTAAAAACAAAACGAATGATGTCACGCGTCAAATTTGAATTCTGTATTCTCCGTGGAAGCCGCCGAATACGTTTCTGTACACCCGGCAGGTTTTGGCAAACTGACCAATCAAATTCCAGGGATTGACTCTGACTGGTAATAATGATACGTATTTTAGTGTTTGAATGCTTGAGGTTTTACACATGAGCGTGTGAGCCAGTACTCAATCTATATTCATCGAATAAATAATGCATGTATTAATATTAAGTAGTTAAATATTTATAATGTCATTTGAACAAGAAAGCCTTGGTCAAAATATGGATTCAGATTTAAAATTCCATTAGCAAACATAGCAGACCCTGATCAGACGGCCCCTACATGAACAATCTGATATGGGTCTACTCTGTTTGTAAAGGCATAGTAAAGCGTATTTATGGAGTAACGTGTTAATGTCATCATTGTAACCATTTTAATTGGAAAAGTAGTAAAGTCAAGCAGGCAAAGCCACATGCAAGACGCAACCACCACCAAAACACCGATAGACAGCATCACACACACACACACACACACACACACACACACACAACCACACACCCAAACGCACACACACATACACACGAAATGAACACAGAAAACACCAAAAGACACACAAGAACCAGGGACAAACGTTCCACACATGAACAAATCACAAGCACAAAGACGCAAGGCAAACAAAAGGAAGGGTGTCTATCGATGTTTTGATGGTGGTTGCGTCTTGTATGTGGCTTTGCCTACTTGACTTTACTACCTTTATAAGCACAATAGTGTTGTTTGTGCAGTGTGGCGGCCGTCTCCCCGTGCATGCAATCATTATTGTTTTCTTCCTCTTGCAGAAATTGTTCTACATTCAGTGCGTTTCCTCATACATTAACACCGTACTTTTCCCTTTTAAGATGGATGTCCTTTGCGTTTTCTCTAGTGTGGCTATACTATGACTCATTTTTGTACTTTACTTGTTTGTCTTACTTTTTACCCGTTTATAATTTTTCTGCATACCCTTAGTCTTCTTTATTTCTTTTGTCGTAACCTCTGGGTTGTTTTTATTCTTTACATAACATTCTTTATTCGCGGTTGCTGTAGATTAGTCGGAGAGGGGATACGTTTATTTACACTGTTTGTCTTTTAGTGTGGGGATGGAATAAGTGTACGGTTTGGCGCCCATAAACTGGTTCAACCCCACAGTGACTTTTGTCACTGACCGTTCCAAGGTGGTACTTCCATCTTCCCCCTATTGTATGTTTGTTTTGTCTTTGTGCGTCTCTTGGTGTTTTTATAGTTGTATATATTTGCTGTTTCCTTGTGTTGCTGTTCGGGCGGCTGTTTGTTCTGTATGTGGTATTTCCTGCATGACTCATTTTTGTACTTTTCTTTTAGTTATATATTTATACTTATTTGTAGTCTACCTATATGTCGCTTTTTATGGAAGGGTGCTACAATTACTACAAAAATAATGAATAGTCTCCCTACACAAACAAGAGGGCCATGATGGCACTAAGTCGCTCACCTGGTTGCTATAGACATATGCATACACTGTATTTCTATGTAAAAATAAGTAAGCTTCAGATTGGGACCAATATGAAACCAAGGGCCATAATTTTAGGCCTTTAGTTTCAAATTTGAACAATCTAAATAAAGGAACATTAGATGATGCTTCATATAAGTTTCAAAGTTCCGGACCTTACAATTTCACAGGAGATTTTAAAGATTTTCCTATTAAAAACTGATAAGCCAGGGGCGGGCCATTTTGGTCCAGGGGTCATAATTGAACAATCTTGGTAGAAAACCATTAGATGATAATACATACTAAATTTCAAAGGTCTAGGCCTTACAGTTTAGGAGAAGATTTTTACAGATTTTCCTATGAAAAACTGATAAGCCAGGGACCGGGGCCATTTTTGGTCCGGGAGTCATAGTTTGAACAATCTTTGTAGAGGACCATTAGATGATGCTACATACCAAATATCAAAGGTCTATGCCTTACGGTTTCAGAGAAGAAGCTTTTTATGAAAATTTGATAAGCCTCCGGGCGGGGCCATTTTGGTCAAGGGGTCATAATTTGAACAATCTTTGTAGAGGACCAATAGATGATGCTACATACCAAATATCAAAGGTCTAGGCATTACGGTTTCAGAGAAGAAGATTTTTAAAGACTTTCCTATGAGAAACTGATAAGCTCCGGGGCGGGGTCATTTTTGATCTGGGTCATAATTTGAACAATCTTTGTAGAGGACCGTTAGATGATGCTACATACCAAATATCAAAGGTCTAGGCCTTACGGTTTCAGAGGAGAAGATTTTTAAAGATTTTCCTAAGAAAAACTGATATGCCCAGGGGCGGGGCCATTTTTGGTCCGGGGGACATAATTTGAACAATCTTTGTAGAGGACTATTAGATAATGCTACATACCAAATATCAAATGTCTAGGCCGTACGGTTTTAGAGAAGAAGATTTTTAAAGATTTTCCTATGAAAAACTGATAAGCCCGGGGCGGGACCATTTTTGGTCCGGGGTCATAATTTTAACACTGTTAGTAGAGGACCATTAGATGATGCTACATACTAAATACCAAAGGTCTAGGCCTTACGGTTTCAGAGAAGAAGATTTTTAAAGATTTTCCTATGAAAAACTGATAAGCCCCGGGGCGGGGCCATTTTTGATCTGGGTCATAATTTGAACATTCTTTGTAGAGGACCGTTAGATGATGCTACATACCAAATATCAAAGGTCTAGGCCTTACGGTTTCAGAGGAGAAGATTTTTAAAGATTTTCCTAAGAAAAACTGATAAGCCCCGGGGCCTGGTCATTTTTGGTCCGGGGGACATAATTTGAACAATCTTTGTAGAGGACCATTAGATAATGCTACATACCAAATATCAAATGTCTAGGCCGTACGGTTTTAGAGAAGAAGATTTTTAAAGATTTTCCTATGAAAAACTGATAAGCCCCGGGGCGGGACCATTTTTGGTCCGGGGGTCATAATTTTAACACTGTTAGTAGAGGACCATTAGATGATGCTACATACTAAATACCAAAGGTCTAGGCCTTACGGTTTCAGAGAAGAAGATTTTTAAAGATTTTCCTATGAAAAACTGATAAGCCCCGGGGCGAGGCCATTTTTGGTCCGGGGGTCATAATTTGAACAATCTTTGTAGAGGACCATTAGATGATGCTACATACAAAATATCACAGGTCTAGGCCTTACGGTTTCAGAAGAGAATATTTTTTAAAGATTTTCCTAAGAAAAACTGATAAGCCCCAGGGCGGGGCCATTTTTGGTCCGGGGGACATAATTTGAATAATCTTTGTAGAAGACCATTAGATGATTCTACATACCAAATATCAAAGCTCTAGGCTTTGTGGTTTCAGAGAAGAAGATGTTTAAGTAAATTGTTGACGACGCACATACGCACGACGCACGACGACGGACGCCGGACACTGCCCCCTCACAATACCTTTGTGCCAGGTGAGCTAACAATCAAAACCTTAAACTTACACTCTGTGTCTTCTGTTCAGATTCCTCATAATCTGGCTAATTTCCAATCACTTCAGCCATCAGTTTGTATTAAACATCTAAAGGTGTCTTCTGCTTCATCATTTCATGTTCCTTCTTCTGTTATTAAAACAGTTTTCATAATGGGCCAAAATCGTTATTTCTCCTTTAAAACAATGTATCCTTCGTTATAGTAAAGTCCATTTAATTCAAATTATTTTAACAAAAGACAGAGTACATGTATATCCAATAATTACTAAGTGCAATAGTAAGAGGTGTATGTTTTGCAGTTTTATTTTTATTAGATCAACAATTAAATTTCTTGTAAATGGTGGAGTGTTTAGTGTGAAAGTACAAAAATGAGTCATGCAGGAAACACCACATACAGAACAAACAGTCGCCCGAACAGCAACACAAGGAAACAGCAAATGTACATAACTATAAAACCATCAAGAGACGCACGCACAAAGACAAAACAAACATACAATGGGGGGAAGATGGAAGTACCGGGTTAAACCGGTTTATGGACGCCCAACCTCACACTTATTCCATCCCCACCCTAAAAGACAAACAGTGTAAATAAACATATCCCCTCTCCGACTAAACTACAACAACCGCGATGGCAAATACAGTGGTAAATTGAAGATTAATTCCGATTTAGACCGAAACTCGTTTAACATTATATATGTTCTAACATGAAATGCGCCACGCTGTGGCATTCAATATGTAGGCCAGACCGGTCGTACTTTAAAAACTAGGTTTCGTGAACACAGTTACCACTGCCGGGTCAATAATGGTACGCAAATTTCTTTACCAGCATTTTCGTCATAGAGGACATTCTTTCAAAAATGTTTCGGTTCAGCCAGTAGAACAAATTCATTAATATTCTAAAACTACAAGCAGTTTTAAATCTAAAGCTCGTTTTATCACAGAGTGAAACTGGATACAGAAATTACAAACACCCTTTCCTTTGGGCCCGAATAATAACATTTACCAAAATGGCGATATTTGTAAAGATCCTATCATCGATATTTTCTCTATATTTTCTATTCTAAACGTAGATTGCGTGGTAGACGTAGAAATGGTAATATTAAGCGTAAATTACGTCGCAAAATGTCTATTCAGGATTTACATACCATTCTTAAATAAACTGGCAAACATTCTATGTTATCTTGTTTATCGCATCTTTTTCTTGTCTCAGGTGCATAGGCGAAGAAGCTGATAAAGTCTATATGCGTACTGTCTCGCTTATACAAAGTTACACACAGCATGTTTTTCGTCCTCGTATTGATAAAGAATCTGAACATAAAAGGCATTTTCTGAAATTTCAATTCCTAAATAAAGGTAGAGATTTTATTGATATTCAAAGTGTATTTCGTGATAAGAATGTAATCGATACTATTCTCAAATATGCCATCGACTCTGAATCACCTATCATCTGTTATAAATATAACCTATTAGGAGTGTCATTTTCAACTACAATAAAATTGTCTTTGACTTAAACATTCATGTCAATACCCCTATTTCTTGAGACTGTAGAATTTCAAGACTTTGCTAAAAACCAGTTGGTCATTTTCAAGTTAATTAAAACATCATTTGAATTGTTTATGTCACTTTCATGCTCTATTTTGGCAACTTATTCACATGTTGTTCCCCTAGTTGGTAGTTTAATCAAAGATCGAACAGAAATCGATAACATCATAGTCTCTAGTATACCTGAAGAGGACTTCGTACAATTTACAGCGCTGAAACAGAGCCATTAGATTATGGCTCAGACTCAAGACAAAAGTATGAAATATCTTGTCATGTGTGCCAAGGAATCCACAACGTCATAAGACCAAGTGATCAAAAGTCAACTGTTAAACAAACCACTCTTAGTCAAAATGAAGAAATACAAGCTGGTTGAAGGTGTTCTTTTTAGGGAAACGCAAGACTCATCAGGAGCAATACATCAATTTGTTTTACCGGAGTCACTACGTGACTTGGTATTCAGATCCTACCATGATGATCTTCGTCATCAGGGTAGAGAGCGAACACTTTCCTTGATAAGACGAAGGTGTTTCTGGCCGGGCATGGGTGGGTATGTGAAATCGAAGATTC
The DNA here is from genome assembly GCA_963576725.1 of Azorinus chamasolen. NCBI lineage: Eukaryota > Metazoa > Mollusca > Bivalvia > Cardiida > Solecurtidae > Azorinus > Azorinus chamasolen. The sequence goes on along the minus strand of OY755238.1, from coordinate 11,426,553 downwards.
AGAACTGTGGCAGGTGCATAAGAAGAAACATGAAGCCAACAAGAGCAGCGGAACTGATTAATATTACATCCGTGTCACCAATGGAACTTGTCTGTATCGATTTCCTCAGTCTTGAGAAGTCCAAAGAAGGATTTGAGAATTTTCTTGTTATCACTGATCACTTCTCAAGATACGCACAAGCGTTCCCAACGAGGAATTAGACAGCTGCAATAACTGCCGAAGTTGAAAACTTCTTTGTGTAGTATGGTTTTCCCGCCAAGCCTCACAGTGACAAAGGTGCCAACTTTGAGTCATGTGTGAAAAAGAAGTTTTGTAAATTCACAGGAATTAATCAAAGTACTGACAGTACTGAAGGTTTCGGACAAAATATATATTATATTGATTGCTGTGAATGTTTCTGAAAATCATGTCAATTGTTTAGATGCCATCGAAAGAAATTATTAACTGTAACGTATCCTTTTATTTTGTTTAATATGGACCTCTGTTATGTATATGATGCTAAAACATACAGGTTTGTAGGTTGGTTTATGTATATAATGCCAAAATCTTTTAAAAAGGTTTATACATTTAGTTTGTACAAATAAAGCAGAACAAACCGGTCAGACCCTGATCAATTGGCTTTTACAGGAGCAACGCGCGTTTGAATCGGGCGGATAGATGGCCGAGACTGTTGATAAAAAGGTGTGAACATCAAAGCATGCTATAATCGCTGATTGGATTAAACACCTACTTATTTCGTTATTGACTGTAATATGTGCGAAAATCCTATCCTACCGATCAGGGTCTGCTCTGTATGCTTTCGACTTGACATTTTCTGCAATGACATAACTTTACGTGATGACATATATATTAGATCCAGATCATACGGCTCCTATAGGAGCCGACTGATCAGGGTCTGCTCTGTTTGCTTCTGAATTTGTAAATTACTAAATATTTACGTGATGAATGAAATGTAATTAGTGGTGACGTCATTTATTTCTATAACATAGTAGAACCAGACTAGACGGCTCATGTTGGAGTCCGCTCTTTGTGAATTATACTTGAAAAAATCAGAATATACTCTTATTAATGGTAACGTCATTATTTATTACACTAACATAGTAGATACAGATGAGACGGCTCATGTAGGAATCAACTGATCAGGGTCTGCTCTGTTTGCTTCTGAATATGTAAAATGTACTTGAAACATTCTGAAAATGACTCCTTTTAAGGATGACTTCATTATTTATTACACTAACATAGTAGACCAATATGAAACGGTTCATGCAGGAATCGACTGATCAGGGTCTACCCTGTTTGATTAAAAAAGATTCTATTTATATGTATATATATTTAAAAAGAAGTTACTGCGGGTCCCCATTCCCGGTAAACCATACTATATTGTATATAGTGGGCGAAACGACCAGGGGAGCAAAACGACCAGGGGAGCGAAACGTCTAGGTACAAAACGTCCTGGGAGCGAAACGTCCATGGCACGAACTGGTTAGTGGGCGAAACGTCTGGTCACCACCACTGTTCATGAGTGAAAAATTGATGTAAAACCTCCAATTGGTATATGAGGTGTTGGATAAGGGTGAAACGGTACACTACCCCCACGGTTCGGTTCGGTACACGGTACATGAGCCACGGTTCGGTACATTTTCGGTACACGAATTTTTATCTTGTAAACATAATTTTGAAGCTTACCTATAAAAACTCTTTTGAATTAATTTGTTTTGACTAGAATCAGTAACTGCCATAGCTAGCAGTGATGATGATTAATCTCTTAAAATTATAAACAGTCAAGTATTTAAGGGAAAACACTTAAAATAATGTAATACTGAACACCATGTCATAGACTATTGATTTATAGTTCTTAAAATACAAATCTCCATCTATGGAAAATATCACTGTCTAATAATCTCTTCAACTGGAACTTTAGAATAACCAACAATATGCTGGAAACAAGTAAACAAAGCATTGCAAACAGTGTAGATATGATTAGAATTTTTCTAATATTGGACTGCACTGTTTGTCTATAAATATTATACAAGTTTAAACAGTGTGACATGTAGGATGATAATTGAAACTGAGCCTCAATATAAGATTTCCAACCAAAGTGCATTGCAAACAGTGTAAGCCCTGAGCAGCTGTCACATTCAAATGTCACATTTTAACAAGACAGCTTATCTTGGTCTACAAGTTTTCAATGGACTATGGTTGAACACCTCAGAGCAGAGTTTAAGTCTATTATATAATACTACCCAGCACAGTAAGGATAACAAAAGTACAAAAATGAGTCGTGCAGGAAACACCACATACAGAACAAACACTCGCCCGAACAGCAACACAAGGAAACAGCAAATGTACATAAGTAGAAAAAACAACAAGAGACGCACAAAGACAAAACAAACATGCAATAGGAAGAAGATGGAAGTACCGCCTTGGAACGGTCAGTGACAAAAGTCACTGGGGGGTTAAACCGGTTTATGGGCGCCCAACCTCACACTTATTCCATCCCCATCCTAAAAGACAAACAGTGTAAATAAACGTATCCCCTCTCCGACTAATCTACAACAACCGCGACAGCAAATACAGTGGTAAAGTGCATGTATAACGAAAAACCATTTAAGTGAACATACTGTATCCACCTATCGCTAGTGTACTCAATGATTGAACTGCAAACAGAGTAACTGTAGAAAAGTAATAAAGGGTACGACAAAAATGAAATAGTACAGATATCCGACGTTCTCCTTTCATTTCTGGATTTAATAGGTCGCTTTCATAGAGTACTAAACCTTTCTTGTCGGCGTACATGCAAAGAGGCCAGCGTGATTGCCAACTGTAAAAGGGTTCACAACCAAACATGCAGTATGTTGTAGTACTACAGGATCATGTCCCTTTTTAATGAATTGTTTTATACATTTGATGAACAAAGTGAGAAAATGGGTATGTCCAATAATTTTACGAAGTTTGTAAATCACATCACCATAAAATTCTGGATGTGAAATACCGTGTCGCAGAAGCACCTTGAGATTACATTTATACTTGCCAATAAGCGAGAGATTTCGATAGTAAAATTTAAAGAAAGTTTTTCTTACTTTATGGTATCTATATCCTTGCTTAAGCTGTTTTTCAGTTAAAATGAGATTTCGACTGTTGAAATCGTCAATAGATGAACAATCTCTAGCAAAACGAATAAGTTGAGATATATAAACCCCGTAAGATGGAGCACGGGGAACATCCCCGTCAAGATGAGCAAAATTTACAATATTAAAATCAAAATCATCTCTTTTGTCATATATTTTAGAAGAAATCATTCCATTATTAATTTTAAGGTCTACATCAAGAAACGCTGCATAATTGTCGGATAAGTACAAATGTAATATCAAGGTGCATAATTAACCTCACTTGTCTATCATCAGTAATTTCTACAACAGTCAAGTTGCGATCAACGTGCTTAATACGGCGCGTCCGCGAAACAACGCTTACATGACATGTTGCCATTCTGCTCTCAGACTGGCCTTCCCGAAAGCCAAAATACTTCCAAACTTTCGACCAGTAGCTTGTTGGTACATCTTTCAATTTGGGAACGGTTTCAAACTTTCGTTTCGCTCCGGAGAAACCATGTATGTAAACTATGAGTAATGTACTTAACGCGTAATCTAACTGGATATTTTTTATAGAATGAACCAATCAGAGAACGGCTTTTATAATATTACGGCAGATTCGTCCCTAGACATTTCGAAATGTTCGGTACGTACCGTAAAGTGGAAATAAATACCGAAAACCGAACCGTAAATAAAAAAAACGCGGTACATGTGTACCGTAAGATACCGTTTCACCCTTATTACCAGTACCACGATCCCGTAAATCGTTTGAAAACTACTGTGTCTGGCCATTTCCGATTTGGGTGCGAATGTCAGAGATATGTCTCTGCTAATGTGTAGAGATCAACGACGTTCTGATCATCAATCGTTAGCCTTTCTCCGTTACATCGTCTGTAGGCTACATAGCGTTTCTGATCCGACACATTCAACAAATAACTGTTGTGTTCAATAATTGTGTTGATTTCTTTTTTGCGGAATTTTTAAGATTCCGGAATCGGATTGTAAGCTAAGCACTGCGCATATATGATCACTATTTATAAATTATCACTATTCATAAACCAGAGCAGTCGCCTTTTCGATGCTCAGAACATATTCTTATGCATTCAATGTATTTCACTGCGAAATAATCTGAATTTTCCCTAAAATCATAAAAGTTTAATCTCGAAACAATTCCATCTGTATTTCGACAGTTTGTACAAACAAAAAATAGATAGTGCTCATGCACTAGCTATAGCTGTTGTCACGATTATCGCCCTTCTCTCAGGGGAATTCCCGCTAGGTAGAGCTCGTGCAATAGGGTTTTCCGTGAAAGTTTGAGTCGCAATCCATTTTATAAGGATTTCGGCAAAGCCGAAACCCTAAAAAGACAAGGACTACCCCATGGGAAATGGAATGGTTGAGCGCTTCAACTCCATTCTGCACAACATGCTTGGCACTTTAAGTCCTTCAAAGAAAGTGGATTGGAAGGCGCACGTGCCAACTCTAACCAATACCTACAATGCGACAGTCCATGAGAGTACAGGGGCCTAACTATTTTTTCTGATGTTTTGGCGTCATCCTAGGTTGGCCATTGATGCTGTTCTTTGGCTACCCAATGATGCTGTTACGGCAGACGAAGGCTGCGATTACGCAGACAACTGTAGGATATGCTTACCGTAGCATACAAGAAGGCATCGGAGGAGGCATAAAAAGTGTTGGACGCCACATACTGGTCTATGTTGCTCGTGTCCGCCATGTTAAACTCAAGGAATGTGATCGCGTCCTTGTAAGGAATGTTGGCTTGAAAGGAAGACAGAGGCTAACTGATAAGTGGGGACATTCAACTTATGTTATTAGTCGACGTCCCATACCAGAGACACCTGTCTATGAAGTAAACTGTAAACTGTAAGTCTACATGAAGTCTACAAAGATGGTGTTAAGTCACGTAAAAAGAGACTTCTACACAGGTATATGTTGCTACCATTCATGGGCCTGCCATGTGTTGTTGAGCCGGATCGATCAAGTAGTAAAAAAGGAGGCATTAAATAATGACAGTGATCAGTCTGTTTCTTCAGATAGCAGTGGGAAGTATGTCATTCTTATGCGAAGAGCTCCTGGTACTTCTGGCCTAAAGCCAAGTTCCGTGGAAAGACAAGATGCAAAAAGCATTTATTTTTCGTCTGAAGCAGACAGTGGCGAGGACATCACTCTCACACGCAGGGGGAGAAGGGTAAGGAAGCCACCCGATAGGTTTCAGTGTGGGTAACTCTGATGAGTGTAATTCATAAACTTGCCAATTAACTGCACACGTCAAACATAGCATACACATGCAGAATAATTTCATTAATATTCGGTACTTGTATACAATTTATTCACCATTTTGTTTAGGTTTGTATTGTAATGCTTACATCTTACAAGTGGGCAATATTGACCTTACGTTTTGTATATTATAGTTGATATCAACAAATCTAAGTTGTAGCTAATGTCATTTCCAGGCATTACGTTCTCCATTGAATGCGACGGAGGGCGAAATCGGCGGACACGTCCTACGTTATATATCGAGTTGTTTTTACTTCATACAGGATCCAGGATCTAGTGATGTCGGGTCGACATTTTCCGAAGAGGGGAAGCATGCGGCGGGAACCTTTTAGCATGATTTAATGTTGATGTATTTTGTTTAGAAAAAAGTGTGCAGTTAACTTAGTTGCGTTTTCTGTATATTTGTATACCCCACCTTACTTTATAACTATTATTTTCCACATAGCCCTGTTATATTAGGTGTAATATCCTTAAAAAGAGCATAGGTTAGCTTCAACTTCATGACTGTCCCTTTAAAATTACTAACACTTCACGTGCACGTCCTCTGCTTTGCTTCGGCGCATTCGCCAATCTGCTGTTGGCTTGTAAAGTTCTGTGCTTTACATAAAGACGTTGACATTGCTACTTAGCAAATGTATTCATCTGTATGTTTCAGGTTTGTGATATTGAATTGTTTTTCTATTTAGTAATTCAGAGTATAAGTAATATTTCATTGTTAATGTTGTTAAATGTGTTTTATAAGTAATGATTGTTATGTGTTGAAAGGCATTCGCCAATCTGCTGTTGGCTTGTAAAGTTCTGTGCTTTACATAAAGACGTTGGCATTGCTTCTTAGTAAATATATTCATCTATATATTTCAGTCTCTGGATTTATGTCTACTCCTGGTTTGAAAACCCTTGGTGGGAAACAAGCAGACAGGCGACAAAAGCCTACCCCATAATTATCCGTCTGCGACATATATTATTGACCAAACAGATCGATAAACTGTCGCTCTTGCACGTTTTCATGTTGAGATTATGTCTGGGTTTCCACCAGAGCTACAGATAAATGCACGTACCCAAATGCTAAAACATCACTTCTCTACCAAACTCTATACAGTGACCATTCGAGACGATTCTGAAGTATGTCACAGTTTAGGGTTTAGTGGCGAATTGAAGAAGTTATTCTTGAAAATGTTTTACGCATCTTAACTGGACATCTGCTTACCAATATACAAGAAAGGCTGTCTTAATTTCCAGTCTCTTGTGAATGAGAATAATGAAAATAATCCGTTGCCTGAGAAAACTTGTATACGTAGTTCTGAAATAATTTAATCACTAACCTTGCAATCAAGGTCCATGCTTATAAAAGTTTTTCAAGTTGAATCTGAGTTCGTTCCCAAGCTTTTGTTTGATCAGATTTGAGCCAAAGGCTGACCAATTAAAAACTTGAGAAAGAACTCAGACTCAACTGAAATGTTTTATAAGCATGGAACCTTAACACTTAAAAAGTGTCGTGGAGTGCATTGGTTGCACAATCAACTTGTAAATAGTGCAGACCCTGATGAGACAGCTCCTGCAGGAGCTGTCTCATCTGGGTCTTCACTATTTGCAGGTACGTATATTGACGTGAATAGCAAGCGAAGGGTTAACACTTAAAAATTACAAATCGAACGTTTGCTAACATTTTGTAATTTCGAATGTGTCTAACTTTCTTGTATTTGTATCTGCTGTTCTTTTGTTCACATTTTTACCTGCAATTATTTCCATGAGTTTATGTACAACTCACAACTCACTTTTAAGTTGAGTCTGAGTTCGTTCTCAAGATTTTGAGTGGTCAGATTTGAGTTCTCAAACTTTTGATTGGTCAGATTTGAGCCAAACGAACTCAGATTCAACTAAACGTTTTATAAGCATGGATACTGGTCTCCTACTGTAATAATGACAAAACTGTAGAACCTGTATTAAGCGGCCATTCGTTAATTAAACATAGGAATCTTAAAAATCAGGTACATGCAGTTGCTTAATGCAGGGCAAAAGTAATGCTGAAAGCTCAAACAGGATCTTTCTACATTACTTTTGATCTGCATTAAGCTACCTGCCGTACAGACCCATAATTAGAACTCTTTTTTTATGACCGCTTAAGACAGGTTTTACTGTATTGTCGTTCCATACCGTATATACGCTGAGTGATAAACAAACAAATCAAGCAAATATAACCAATGTCTCTCACTGTCCGATGGTGCTAGTCTTAAAACGGACCAATTAACAAAATATAATAAGTTATTTGGCAAATTGTTCGATGATACTATTGTTCAAGGTTCTAACTAGGACAATAGTTCAATTCAACCGTTGTGATATTTTGCACAAATTATATAATATACATACAGAGTAAAGCTGGATATATATTCAGTGAACGCTAAATAAATGGAAAGGAAAGTTCTTCTTGTGCGTGTTGGCCTTTTTTATACTGGACAGGGACAAATACAATTTAAAAGTTAAAAGATACTTACCTGTAAGTTGAAGTTTGACTGTTATTTCATAGTCCATAAGTGACTGAGGGATCACTTTAGATAAAAGTCAGGTGATGTGTGGTCAAACTTTGGGGCAAACAATGGATACATCAAACACTTGGGTGGGTTACACAGAGTTATGTAATAACCGAGCGTAACTACACTAGAAAGTCTCATTCGCCGGCGAATACTAGACCCTGGTATAGTAATGTGAGAAAATATAAGTATATGAAAAGAACTTCTGCTGTAAGGGATGGCAGGTGATCCTTCAGGCACTTATGGACTTATGAAATTACATTCAAACAGGTGTTAAGTGCTTGTGTGGCGGTCGTAAAACGTCGCCCCGTACTTCATTCTCAGTGTTGTTATACCTTCTGATCCTTCGAGATCATGAATTTCAGTACTTCTTGTTCTGAAAGTTGAATACCGCTTAAGCCGGTGCTAGGGGGCTTGAGCAGTGTTGCACTTTCAATTACTGCTCATGAACAGACTCAATAAAACCGAGTCTGCCATTTTCTCTTTTTCTGTTGCAATTTTTGCTTTTGGGGGATCACCACCCTTCAGAATTTCAACTTACACAACTCTTCCTAATATTTTAATCAAGGATAAGCTTACTAACTTAATCCAGAAAGTATTTGCCCGGAAAAACATCATTATTGGCATGTAATGCTGAAAAAGCTTTCTTTACCGACGAGCAAATGAAATATTACACCAATTGGACTTGCTCAGAAGTTTGCGAAGCACTAACCTTTCTTTTGGATAACATATTTGTACGTTATGGGAATGCTATATACCGTCAGGTAATTGGTATTCCTATGGGTACGAATTGTGCACCACTTGTCGCAGATTTGTTTTTGTACTGCTATGAGAGAGATTTTATGTTGCGTTTGAATCCTCAATCACAAGAAGATGTTATAAAAGCCTTTAATGAAACTTGTCGATATTCGGATGATATTTTTAACTTAGATAACCCTTTCTTTAATGCTCTGATTCCTACAATTTATCCTAAAGAACTCAAATTGAATAAAGCTAACCCGTCAGACAATTATGCAGCGTTTCTTGATCTAGACCTTAAAATTAATAATGGAATGATTTCTTCTAAAATATATGATTTTAATATTGTAAATTTTCCTCATCTTGACGGGGATGTTCCAAGTGCTCCATCTTACGGGGTTTATATATCTCAACTGGCAGCCGTAAAACGTCGCCCCGTACTTCATTCTCAGTGTTGTTATACCTTCTGATCCTTCGAGATCATGAATTTCAGTACTTCTTGTTCTGAAAATTGAATACCGCTTAAGCCGGTGCTAGGGGGCGTGAGCAGTGTTGGACTTTCAATTGCTGCTCATGAACAGACTCAATAAAACCGAGTCTGCAATTTTCTCTTTTTGTGTTGCAATATTTGCTTTCGGGGGATCACCACCCTTCAGAATTATTATTCGTTTTGCTAGAGCTTGTTCATCTATTGACGATTTTAACAGTCGAAATATCATTTTAACTGAAAAACTGCTTAAGCAAGGATATAGATACCATAAACTAAGAAAAACTTTCTCTAAATTTTACTATCGAAATCTCTCGCTTATTGGCAAGTACCAATGCAATCTCAAGGTGCTTCTGCGACACGGTATTTCACATCCTGAATTTTATGGTGATGTAATTTACAAACTTCGTAAAATTATTGGACATACCCATTTTCTCACTTTGTTCATCAAATCTGTTAAACAATTCATTAAAAAGGGATATTATCCTGTAGTACTACAACATACTGCATGTTTGGTTGTGAACCCTTTTACAGTTGGCAATCACGCTGGCCATTTTGCATGTACGCCGACAAGAAAGGTTTAGCACTCTATGAAGGCGACCTCTTAAATCCAGAAATGGAAGGAGAACGTCGGATATCTGTACTATTTCATTTTTGTCGTACCCTTTATTACTTTTCTACAGTTACTCTGTTTGCAGCTCAATCATTGAGTTCACTAGCGATAGGACAAGAGATACATCATAAACAGTATAAGGAATTTTAAGATAATTTAACATAATAGAAACATCCCATGTAACTGAATACTTTGGTAAAGATGGTCGCTTATTAAAAACACCTTTAAAAATATTTTCACTTATACATAGTTTCCAAATGTGTCACCCTGCACATTAACAAATGAGGACAATGCTGACCTAGCAGTATTCAAACTACTATACCCTAAACCTTTGTGAAATAGAAAGGTAAAAAAATCAAGCACTATATTTACAGATGGTGCAATTGGATCAGTCTGATTTGAAGCACAACATTGCAGCCATTGGTTGATATAACTCCTGTATTGAGTTCTGGTGGAATCTCGCCATGAGGCAGATATGATGTCAATTGTGTACTTTGATAGTCCTTGACACGATGGGACTTTACGGCGATCCAAAGAGACCGAGTCTAATCTTTCTGAGATAATGTTGAGTATTCGGCTATTGCGGTAGGTACAGAAAATCCCCCGTTCGGGGAAGCACAAAACATTACTCTACTATGAGAGAGAGAAAGGTCGGAAACCATGGCTGAGTAGTCCAGATGGGCGCTACCAGAACACCCTCTGCTTGATCGTCCATAGTCTTCCGAAGACACACTTGCAGTATACTGAAAGGTGGGAATAAGATAACATAGTTCAAATAGTGCCCAGTTTACAGAAAATGCATCCACTACATAAGTACTTGATTCAGGTGAATGTGAGATATATATATATATATACGGCAGTATACTCCATTCCAAATCTATGCGTGTAGAGCGAGAAAGTTTACCGGCATCTTTATTAAAATCCCGGGAATATGGGCAGCTGACAGCCAGATATTTCTATCTTTACACCAAAATCATATTTGACGAGCTAGCGAGTTCATTTGGGCCTTTCGTCCTCCCACTTCGTTAATATATGAGATTGCCACCGTAGAATCTAAGTAAATACGAATATGAGAGCATTTGATCATAAAGACTAAATTGACAAAACAACCGGCTTTCAATTCGAGATAATTTATATGACATATCTGTTCTTCATGTGACCAATTACCACGAGTATTGATGCCTAATGTTTCATTTACACCTCCCCATTCTTACATCGAACTATCTGTATACAATAGAATGTCAGGACGGCCTTGCGAAATGAGCTTTGAACAGTTTTTAATATTGTCAATTCACCACTGCAAAATAGTTCAGCTGTCTGCGGACAACTGCATTTTTGCATCATAATTGCCCTTATATAGTTTCAAAAATACGTTATTCTCACTTTTTAAAGATTTGTAGTACAGCGCAGCAAATTGAACACATGGATTGCTTGCGACAAGTGTTCCAATTACTTGAGCATTATCACGAATAGTAATTATTGCTTTCCGCAATATTTTCTGACATGTACGGGGTAGATTAGTGGCTTTCTCCTCTGTCATTTTGATTACCATCAACACTGAATTTAATACGAATCCTACAACTGTTATTTCTTGTATATGTATAAACACAGATTTATCAGGATGCACATTCAAATCCAATTAATCCATCAGAGAAACAGTTTCCCTAATATTAAGTGCACAGTTACTGTAAGCATCCCCTAATAAAAACTTGTCATCGATATAAGCAACATTTGCATAACCTTGTTTTCTAAGAAACGAAAATACCGGTTTGAGGACTTTTGTCCACACTCTAGGGGCACTTGCCAAACCATTAGGCATACACCTAAATTGATATTGATATTTATGACCTTTCCAAAAGAAACGAAAGTATTTTCGGTATTCTGGCGCAAAATACACAGAGTAAAAAGCAAGCTTCTTTGAGGTCTATACTGCCAAACCATGAGTATTGTCTGATTAAATTTAAAGCACTGCATAGTGTCTCTATTTTGAAATGATGACAATCAACTGTTTTATTAACTTATTTCAGATTGAGAATAACACGAATGTTGCCCTGGTTTTAGGTCTAAAGAAAATGTTTGACACAAATTCCGATTCGTGAGAGCCAGCAGGTGAGACTGGTTCTATTGTTTGTCTTGTAAGCATTTTATGAATTTCTAAATATATCAAAGCTTCATCACTGGCATTAAACTGAATAAGTTTTGGAAGAAAATGTTGTTTTGGTAAGACTGAAATTCTATCTTATGTCCTTTAACGCAATCTAGAATTCACTTATTTGATGTTATAGAGCTCCATTGTTCATACAAAAACATCTCTCTCCTAAATTAATTATCCTGTGTGTTTATAAGACAGAAGTTATTCACAGATGTCCTTACATCTCCAAGTCGTATTAATTGTTCTTGGGTGGAAGTGGCAGTTTTCCCGTCATTGAGCTCGCGTCTTTCCTCCGGAATGGAAGGTAATTACGGCTCGATCCTCGGTGTAAAAAGAGTCCCGATTAAATTTTAGTGTGCCAAACCCTCTGGAAAATGTCATTTGTTTGGAAACCTTAGGGTAGAAATTCCCAGAAACTTGCTCCCTACTTTGGAGACTTCACGGATGGGTTTGAATTGTTTTTCTAAGTCATCTCCAAGTAAAAAATCGGTAACCGAGTTACTGGGAGAATATAGCTTTCGGTAGTGCTCGTGCAGATATGGCTTAAGCAATTCCCGTCTCCTTGTGTTCTTATTAGCATTTGCGAAACATAATAATCTCATGGAGCCCATCACAAGAGCCAAACAATATCTGCGATTCCCAAGTGGAGTGTCGTCGGCAGACAATTTGTCAATCAATTGTGTTAACGGGACACAGGCCTTCTGAATGAATGTTTGAGTTTGTTGAAGTTTTATATTAACATACCTCGTATGCCCTTTTAGTTTGGGCCGCAATTCCGAATTAATGTTTGGCACCGTTAAGTTTAGACAGTTCTGTGGTGTTTGTCTGCCACCAATTTTGTTGTTTCTCATAAAGTTTCGTTCTCCAACCAGCGTTCACAATTTTCGCTGCCGTGTCGGATACTGCTGGTCCCGTCTTTTCGTGTTCTTCGTAGAACATGTGTTCACTGGCAAACAGATCGTGACAGTTGTTGTTACAGCTATTCTCAGTCCCCACTTGTTGCATGAAGTTCTCTCCTTCAGCAATAAATGAATCGTCATCCGATTCTTCGTCGGACGACGGGCAGTGCGACACTGTCTCACATTTCTTAATGGAAAAGTAGTAAAGTCAAGCAGGCAAAGCCACATGCAAGACGCAACCACCATCAAAACACCGATAGACAGCATGACACACACACACACAACCACACACCCAAACGCACGCACACACACACGAAATGAACACAGAAAACACCAAAAGAGACACAAGAACCAGGGACAAACGTGAACAAACCACAAACACAAAGACGCAAGGCAAACAAAAGGAAGGGTGACAAAGAGAGTACCGCATTGGCACGGTCAGCAGCAAAAACACCACTGGGGGTTTAAACCGGTTTACGGACGTCCTAACCTCACACTTCTCTCAAAGTCACCCTAGCTTTACAAATATTGTAAATAAAGGTATCTCCGCTGGACTTACCCACAACATAGACGACGGTGAACACAGGACAACATGTAAAACATAGCATAATAACTGTGACAATCCGTCAAATATGTACTCAATGACTTTGCTGAAGTCAGAGCACCTGCAGGTTAGCCGTTAAGGGCACGACAGGGAAAAAATAATACATGAGTCTGGTAAGCTCCTCATAAGTTTCTTATGTATCAAGGTCACTGATTCAGTTAATTTATTGATCATTAGCTGATTCTGCATCATATAGGCGTGCAAAGTTTCTCTCGATGGGGCCGCCATTGCGAATCTCGCATCTCGCGAGATCGACCTGTATGCACCTTGGGCGCATGCTCTCCGGCAAGTGTATTATGTAATTCAGGAACTGATAATGGCAGCGAAGTTTCTAAACCTTTTTGGCACTTTCTGTGCTGATGTGTCGAAGAACCAGATCGCTTGCTACTGCGTGTTCCACATTGAATTGCGCTGCGTTTGATCGGTCTTGACCTGTCTATACCAACAGCACTAATGTCTGTCTCAATTTCCGACTGCAGACCCGAATGTTCGCGAATGTATAAGACAGTAGAATTAGGGCTGATTTCAGCCATCGTTTGTTAATCGGCGTGCCGCACTATCACCGAAAATCAATAAGTCCCCCTACTCTCAGATTGCTGAGGTAGTGAAAAAATCCCAACACGTTATGCAATAGGCCAAATATTTATGGTAAAATTAATATCAATTATGAATTAAAAAGAAATATGTACAAGCGATAATCCAAATGAATAAGATTGTATAACAAACAGCTGACCACCATAATCTCCGTTGAACTTCGTACTGCTCACACATCACGTGACTCATTATCTCAAGGGATCCTGAGGGGCACTTATGGGGGAAGTGAAATTACAGTGCAATCTCTTTGCTAAAAGCAATGTTTTAATAAGTTTACCTCTTTACCTGGGGAGTATAGATCACAATATGGCGTAGTTATATATTCTGTCGATTGAATATGAAACTATTGGCAAGTAATTTTACAGTGATTTCGATGCATGTGGTGTACCGGATTTACATGTGTTTTTCGTTGTTTTGTACTTAACTTTTCGCATGCTATGTGCGTTCCATCGACATATGCAAACAGCTTGGATCTTGATTAGACACCAGGACCCAGGCTGTTTGACTCTCGGTTAAAATGTTTGTCAAACGTTTGATCGACTCGGAATTCAGTTATCCCTATACTACATGAATGTTTATGTAAGAAATAATGGCTTAATGAATAATAATTTGTTTGAAGTGTTAACCCTTCGCTTGCTATTCGCATCAATATACCTACCAGTAAATAGTGAAGACCCAGATGAGACAGCTCCTGCAGGAGCTGTCTCATCAGGGTCTGCACTATTTACAAGTTTACTGCGCAACCAGTGCACTCCACAGCAGTGATTGCACAGCGAAATACTTGTACACAGTGAAGATATATGTAATTGTACAACAGGGCACGGGTAAGGAAGGAGAAATGTGTTTTAAAATTCAGCAAGAGAAGGGTCGAAATGGTACATAAACATAAGCATATTTGACACCGACAGAAACTGTTGAATCAAATCTATATAATTTCACACGTAAACAGAGCAGACCCTGATCTGACGAGCTCCTACAGGAGCTGTCTGATTTAGATCTACTCAGATTGCAAATGAAAGGCTTAAAAGCGTATATATGGAGGGTTATGTCTTCAGCACGATAAAGGTTGAGTGAGATCGTAATTCTTCCATGCGTTCAAAACTAAATTTAAATGTGGTCTCTTTCAAGTCGAAATATGGGGGAAACATCGTTTACATCCAGGTTGTTTGACGCTTGGTCAACTGATCCAGGCTGTTTCAAGCTTGGCCAACTAATTCTCAAAAGCTCCATTGAATCGGACGTAGTCAGGATTGAACAGATACATAATTTAGTAGACATTATTTTTACTACTAGGTATTGGGTAACAATTGTTTCATCTGGACTGTGTTACAAATGACTGCTTGTATTGCAAGGACTACAGTAAAACCCCTCTAAAGCAACCACCTAAAAGATGTATAATTATGGGTGGTTGAGGCAGGTGGTAGCTTAATGCAGACAAAAGTAATGCAGAAAGCTCCTAGAGGAGCTTTCTGCATTACTTTTGTCCTGCATTAAGCAACCACCTGTCTATAACGAGTCATATTTATTCATTAAGTGGTCGCATTAGAGGGATTCTAGTGAAAGTGATACAATAGAATCACATGAATTATTAACAGTTTACCTGTTAAACATTCATAAAAGGACTTTTTGTAATTACATGCATGTGTGAACACATGAGTTCTTGTTATTGGTAGAAACTGTAGAGAACTGGACAGACCCTGATAATACGGCTCCTGTCTGATCTGGGTCTACTTTATTTTTCAAGGCGTGAAAAGGCGATTATATGAAGTAAAAAGTTAAGACTTCAATTAAGAAATGAATGACGTGCTTCCGGTGTTCATGAGGTTATGCAACGCATAGCTTTATGAGCAAAGTTAGTGAAGCCCGAAGGGCTTCACGTGAATCTTTGCTCGTAAAGCTATGCGTTGCATAACCCATGAACACCGGGAGCACGTCATTTATTTCTTATATTTATATTCCATTGTATTTCTTATATTTAAGAAATGAATGACGTGCTTCCGGTGTTCATGAGGTTATGCAACTTTCTTTTTAGAATAAGGTTATATAAGGACGTTGCAGGGCGAATGTAAATATTCACACTTGCTGGCAGGCTTGAAATGAGCAGCTGTGAACGATCGGTGCACTTAAGAAGACGTTTTGTATAAAATACTAAAATATGGAAAGGAACTTGACGGTTTTCGTGGCAATATTTGGAAGTCTCTGTGTTTTGTTCGAGCAAGTGTTATGTCAGAGCGGAACTGAAGCCAAAGCTTTGAGAACCCAACTGTTTACCACGGAAGGATACGATTATCGAGTTAGACCACAAAATGACCAATCTATACCGATAAGTAAGCATATTTATACATGTAGTTTAGAAAACAAAATTTAGTAAAATCCCAGTTGATCAAGAAAACATTGAAATGTATAAGAGGAATAATTTTTTATGAAATACTTTGTAAACTATTACCTACGAAAGCCCGGTGGTGACATTCTAAGTTCCTTTTCATTTCTACTACTTATATCATCATGCTTTGCTATTTATTATCACCGTCACAATTATCATTATCGTTGTCATAATGGATTACCATTGTCATTGTTTTGTTATTTTATTATTAATATTATTATTAATAATATTATTATTATTATTATTACTATATCATTATCATCTTTATTATTATGTTATTTTATCATCATCAACAAAATCACGATCATCGTCACCATTATCACCATCATCATCATTATTATCATCCTCATCATTATTGTTATAGCTATAAAACCGTTACATAAATGTTTCAGACGTATCTGTGAATTACTATTTGCTAAACATTAACGAGCTGAACGAGGTGAAGGAGACACTGAAGACAACCGGCTACCTGTGGATCACCTGGGACGACGACTTTCTGGTTTGGAACTCAACAGATTATAGTGGAATCACCTATCAGCAATGGCCACAGGTCAGTATACAACACAATACCATTGTGTAAAACATACACCATAAGCTTACATACAAGTACAAATACAAATGTCCATGTACATCTGACATGGAAAACCAGAAGATCTAGATTATATTTTCCTTTATTCTATGCCACTCCGGGATATCAGGTCTTTTCGTCATTTTAGACTGGCGGAAACCAGTATTAACCATTCTCTTGCTGAATTGTAAAATACATTTCTCCTTCTTTACCCATGCCCTATGGTATATTTACATATATCTTCACTGTGTACAAGTATCTCGCTGCGCAATCACTGCTGCGGAGTGCACTGGTTGCACAATCAACTTGTAAATAGTGCAGACCCTGATGAGACAGCTCCTGCAGGAGCTGTCTCATATGGGTCTTCACTATTTACAGGTAGGTATATTGACGTGAATAGCAAGGGAAGGGTTAAGTATCGCAAATAGGATTCAACAACCGTTCCAATGCCACGTCCGATTTAACATGTGTGTGTATTAATGCGCAATAGGCGGATCCATAGGTCTAATATCATATTTGCAATACAACAAAATACCACTTAACTACTATTTGAACCAGAACTGTCGATCCGCCCCTTAGACTACCTGCACAGGGATGTGCCCGAGATTCTAGGTCAAATGCTGACGAGGAGTTAAGCGGTTAAAATATTAGTGCCCCTTGAAATCCTCTTATCATAATGAGAGTGATCCGAAGCATTCCTGTATATTTGGGAAGGAAAAGTTTAAACTAAAATATTTGAAAACCATTATCGAAACGGGAAGAGAAAATGAGCAACTTATAGGGTTGAAACGGTAAAGTGAATGGCATGATTCAACCGTTTTCAGAACGTTTCACACGCGCTTGAATTGACAGAACTTTGGTCCAAAACAAAATGTATATTTTGTCATATTGATACAATTTTTAATTCTTTATATGTCGTCCTTAAGTCTCGTCTAATTATTTCTAGGTTGCAAATACTGTCATCAGTAGAATTGTCGTGTTTCTAGAGGGTGATCCTTCACAATTGTGATGTGAAATACGGCATAAGGTTGGCCAAGTTTTTAGTATTGCTCTGTTGTATTTACAGGCGTGTATTGTCTGTGTAACTCTGAAATCAGTTTTCATGTAAAGCGATACTGTTTTCGAAATCTTTCTCTCGGTGGTTACCGATACTTTCAGATAAATATAAATACAGTAGAACCAGCCCTAAGCGACCATCGAAAAGAGGTGTAAGTATGAACCTATATGGCAAGTGGAAGCTTAATGTAGGTCAAAGGTAATGCTGAAAACTCACATATGTAGCTTAATGCAGGTCAATATTGATGCAGAAAGCTCATTTCCCTGCATTAAGCAACCATCTGCTTTTTAAAACTCCTATGTTCAATAAAAAAAAAATGGTCGCTTTTAAAAAACAGGTTCTACTGTAAGGGCTAGTAACTTTTGCGTTTACATTGCATACCTCTTCTGTGTAATTTTATGGCAAGCTGTGGCATGAAATGCGTTCCAGTTGTCACGCTGATGTTGTAATTTACAGTTGAATAGAAAAACATGTTTATTTTTATTATCATCTCAATTATCACCAAGGGGGTCAGTCTGTCCATCCGTCTGTCTGTCCACCCGTTCGTCGGCAATTGCTTTAAACGACATCTCCTCTGAAATCGAATGTAAGAACGTAACCAAAATTCAGATAAATGATCTTGGTATGAAGCTCTATCAGCATTGCTAAAAGAACCCGGAAGAACTCTGGTTGACATGGCAACAACAAAAAATCATTCTCCAAACCCAGGGGTCAGATTTGAATGATACATGACAAAAGTAGTCCTCTGATCAACCTGTGCCTTTTTCAAAAACAAAATAGTGTTGATATCTAAAAAAAACATGACTGATCTTTTGGTGGCCGCTTAAGATAGTTTCTACTGTAATTTGATCCGGAAACATCATCATACACTGCAATCAAAGCGTTGAAAGACTGGCGGAAAAGTTTATTATTGATCTGTAAGATAGGCTGTAGCTGGAGAGCTACATAATGGTTTCTGCATTACATTTACCTTCCACCCTGCAACCAGCATCGTTTTAACACTCATATGTTCAATAAATGAATGACCGATGAACACCAATGGGAATGGCTTGCCATAATGTCGCATACTGCTCGACCACCGGCCATATTACAAGTAACAACAAGTATTTAAGTAACTGTAACATTTGTATAAATAAAGATCCGATCCAAACCCTATTAAAAACGCAGAAGAATCTCCATTGATAGCGACAGTGACCGACGTTCGATCAAATGTCAAAATTTAACAACATGAAATTAATGCTCATGTGAAGTTTTTGCAACTGTACATTATACAGTTATGCATTTATTACTTAACGATAATTCCCCGTGTTCTGTAATTTTAGGCTCATTGAATAGTGTTTTGAATAAAGTTAAAGAGGAAACTCTTTATTATTTTGTTGTCATCTTTTTCCACAAAGAACTTTCTTGGTCCCATATTTCTTTAAACAGTTTTTCTAAGTACCTTGATGTTGTTTCAATATCTGATTTAATAAGTTCTGCTATTATTCAGTGTTTAAGCCCCTCCCCCCACCCCCTACAATTTAATCCTTCGTGATTGGGCCAGTTTCATTTTCTTCTAATGTGTAAACTCCTTCAACAATTATATTGCCTGTGTTGGCTGTGACCTAAAATGTATCTCTAAGTGTTCTTGTCACATCTTCGTTCGTTCTTCCTTCTTGGTTACTGAGAACTTTAATAAAACCGAGTCTGCAATTTTCTCTTTTTGTGTTGCAATTTTCGCTTTCGGGGGATCACCACCCTTCAGAATTTATAATCTTCACAACAGCAGGTGTTAAGTGCTTGTGTGACGGCCGTAAAACGTCGCCCCGTACTTCATTCTCAGTGTTGTTATACCTTCTGATCCTTCGAGATCATGAATTTCAGTACTTCTTGTTCTGAAAATTGAATACCGCTTAAGCCGGTGCTAGGGGGCGTGAGCAGTGTTTCACTTTCAATTACTGCTCATGAACAGACTCAATAAAACCGAGTCTACAATTTTCTCTTTTGTGTTGCAATTTTTGCTTTCGGGGGATCACCTCCCTTCACAATTTATAATCTTCACAACAGCAGGTATTAAGTGCATGTGTGGCGGCCGTAAAACGTCGCCCCGTACTTCGTTCTCAGTGTTGTTATACCTTCTGATCCTTCGAGATCCTGAATTTCCGTACTTCTTGTTCTGAAAATTGAATACCGCTTAAGCCGGTGCTAGGGGGCGTGAGCAGTGTTTCACTTTCAATTACTGCTCATGAACAGACTCAATAAAACCGAGTCTGCAATTTTCTCTTTTTGTGTTGCAATTTTTGCTTTCGGGGATCACCACCCTTCAGAATTTATAATCTTCACAACAGGAGTTGTTAAGTGCTTGTGTGGCGGCCGTAAAACGTCGCCCCATACTTCATTCTCAGTGTTGTTATACCTTCTGATCCTTCGAGATCATGAATTTCAGTACTTCTTGTTCTGAAAATTGAATACCGCTTAAGCCGGTGCTAGGGGGCGTGATCAGTGTTGCACTTTCAATTACTGCTCATGAACAGGCTCAATAAAACCGAGTCTGCAATTTTCTCTTTTTGTGTTGCAATTTTTGCTTTCGGGGGATCACCACCCTTCAGAATTTATTATCTCTAATCACTGATGGTGTGCTCATTTTTTCATTACTGAGGATTCTTGCTGTTTTTAATATGGCCATTGTAGACTGTAGTTTCGGTCTATGAAATAAGAATTTCAGTCTGATTCCTTCTAACATTTCTCATACTTTGTTTGACGTATCTATCTGTTTCTTATGTTCTACTCTCTCTCTCTGATTTGCAGTTGTTATTTTTAACGTTGTTTTTTCACATCCACCGGGTTCACCATAAATTTCTAAGTATCAAAGGTTTCTGCCCTTTCTCCTTGATACCTAGAATCATATTGATAGTCTCGATTGAGCCTTTAGTCAGGTTTTCTCACAAGTCCTCTTCTGATTCTGTTTGGTCTAGAATTTGGAATGTGTGTTGCAGCTCGATTGAAACAGCACGTTTTTAACTGGTAGCAGGAGTTTTGATGTGTCATATTTTTCTTCTGTGTTGCTAATTATGTATGGTTCCTCTGTTGTTGTTATTTAAGTTGCTTCTGAGTTTGCTTCTGATGAGTTCATGCTCACCACCAGTATCGGCACTTCTCATAGCCCTAGTGTCTAAGACTTATGTATTATGTTTTGAGACAAATGTATGATCAATCTGAATGTCTTTATGCTTATCTGATGAGATCCAAAGAAACGTTGTGTCTTGGCTTGTGTGGAAATATTGTTCCCGTGACTACAAGGTTATATTTCGCATACCTCCATAGGAACAAATGCTCTATTTATCACAATGGTTTCAAATCTACACATTTCTAAAAGTATCATTTGATGCTCCTTTTCGGTAAATTTATTCAAAGAGGTTGTGTCTAAATAAGTCTAGGAGGGAATGAGTTAAAACGAAATAAAATATAACTTGACCATACATGGTGTCAAAGTCTTGTATGTAGGTCTGACGAATAAAATATATGTTATGTTATGCTTGTACATATGCGATTATTGAGTTCAAAAGTGACTGTTAGCTCATATCAAGCCGACATCGACCAATCGAGTCGTCATCGTTTTTATTTTAACAAGTTTATATACTCAGCTGTTGACACACATATTCACTGGAATGTCATACTTTATAGTGTTACCCAAGGAAATAAACATTAGCCCTTTCAATCCTGACTTATAAGAGTGGAAATGTCCACTTAGCAGGAAAGGTTTAATGTGGTAGAGGAAGTTGAATTCATACATTGTATCAAATCCATTACCCCCGATGAAATCAGTTACAAAAAGTACATGTATGAGTCATGCAAGAAACACCGTATACTAAACACACAACAACCCAAACAGCACCACGACTACAGACAGCAAATGTACATGTATATCAAAGACACAAAAAGACACACATACATAACAAATAAACAACAAAGAGACGCACAGACATAACAAACAAACAATAGGACAAACAGTGTAAATAAACGTATCCCCTCTCCAACTAATCTACAACAACCGCGAAGGCAAATACAGTGGTAAAGTACGTGTAAAACGAAACTATTTAAGTGAAACAAACTGTACCAAACTCAATGATTGAGCTGCAAACAGAGCAACTGTAGTAAAGTAATAAAGGGTACGACAAAAACGAGATACAACTATCCGACGTCCTCCTTCCGTTTCCGGTCTTAATAGACCAGAAAAAAATTATTCCAGAATTTTTTTAAGTCTTATCACAATAGAATTTTACATGTTCTTTTATATACGTTAAACAAGTAGTCAAAAGTATAGATAATTTAGTAGTTGTACAAGGGCTAGAATTTGCAATAAAACGCGCTTTATATGTTTTGTTATGTAGTTTTGGTAACCAATACATTGTAGGAAGTTTATTTTGTGTAATTTTAATATCAGTTCCAAGTGGTTCTGTATATGGTTGGAGAGAGAGAGAAACGGTTTGGGAGTGACTGAAATATGCGTGCAAGAGTTACGTGACTACTTTAGGTACGTGACTACTTTAGTTACGTGACACGAGTTAACATGCAACACTTCCCCTAGCTCCCGCTCTCATTCTGGCTCTAGGTCTACTAGCGAAGTCATCTATTTCCTATAACTATACTTCGTCACTTTATCAAATAGGCTGCATTTTCCGATCAGCTGGTGCGTTTACTTGGTTTATATAATAGCTAAATTAGTCGCTGGAATGTTGTAGTTTTACATATTTGTATATTCATACAGTCATGTTTCATTTACTGAATTTCTTTTACGAAACGCTCGTAATTTCTCAAGTCTCTGTTTTCGTCACGGCACCAAAACTTGTGGATAGTTATGAACTACTCTACGCGTTGATATCCATATTTGACCTTTAGTATATATTCGAGCAAAACTGTATGACATTACGTCATTATTACAGACGACATAATTGCATAACATTATGTAACGTCATGTAACGTTAATTTTCCCGACACTGCGTTTGTTAGAAATAATCGTTTTTATAGGAGTGAAATATATTCACTATCTTGCTAAAATACATGTAGATCAAGGCGTCATGTATAGCGACAGTGACTGACAACCGCTTTAAATAAATCTACCGAAAAGGAGCATTTACCAGCAAAAAGCTAAACGATAGAATTGTGTAGTTTTGAAACCATTGTGATTAATAGGGCATTTGCTCCTATGGAGCAAATACTCTATTTATGACATTGGTTTGGTTTTAAAAAGTATATTTTACAGAGGCGTCAAAAGGTGTCAATATGGGGGAGTGGGTTAGGTAAAACAACATATGTATAGTTGTGGGTTTCGTTGTCTGTGTTGCACTTGTTTAGCTGAAAGGTGAATGTTGGTGTCTCTGTTTTCATACTATTCAAGACAAATCAACTGTAATGCAATCTGTCGAAATTGAACTCGCGTATCGCATCAGAATGTTAGGAGTCCCAACGGCCTCGTTGATAAATCAAAATACCATAAATAATAAATTCATGCTAAAGAACATATGACGGTAAGGAAATTTACTACCAAACAGAGCTGCGTGGCAAACACATCAGAATAAATGTACAACGCCCTCCGCCAGCATTTTTTCTGCAGAGCGTTCATGCAAACGGAAATCCTTGTTTAATTCAGGCAATGCCAATAAGATCTAAAAGAAAATTAATGTAAGCATACACCAATAAGTAAATCCAACTGAACGTATAGATTGTATCAAAACATAGTATAGACTTGGATGAATATGTCTACGTCAGTTACCCCCTATCCCTACATCCCCTCACACACACATACACGCGCGCGCGCGCACGCACATCCACCCATTCATCCATCCACGCACAAATCGGACTTCCGATCATTCATACCTTAGATGCATATGGTGGAATGACATGCAAATAATTGTAATATTTTATTCGCAGGATGAAAATGACGCCGATAAACAAACCTAACAGACAATAAAGAATTAATTAAAAGTAGTATAAGTTTAGACAGATCTACTGCATTGGAGTTTGTATCAGATGATATAAATATTTTCACAAATACCTTCACCATCGAAGTCGAAGTGGCCGCCATATTATTGTAATGGATATGGAGAGGTTCTGATTAGATTTCCTAATGCATAAATACTTTAACTATATTGCAGGGCGACGTTTGGAGACCAGATGTGACCTTGAAAAATTCCTACACAGATTATAAAGAGCTTGGCGCCTCCTCTTTAAGAGTTACTGTTTACAATGACGGGATAGTCACGTGGTACCTGTTTCAGGTAAAGCTGATATGTGTTTAATTTGGTTTATTATCCTTTCGTCAGTCATCTTTCTTTGTCTGGGAGTCAGAGGTCGATATCAGATGCGCATATCAATGAAAAAGTAGTAAAGTCAAGCAGGCAAAGTCACATACAAGACGCAACCACCACCAAAACATCGATAGATAGCATGACACACACACACGCACACACACACACACACACACACACACACAACCCACACACACAAACACGCACATACACGAGATGAACACAAAAAATACCAACAAACACACAAAGACTAGAGATAAACAATCCACACATGAACAAAAACACAAGTACAAAGATACAAGACAAACAAAAGCAAGGGTGACAAAGAGAGTAAAGCCTTGGCACGGTCAGTAGCAAAATCACCACTGGGGGTTTAAACCGGTTTACGGACGTCCTAACCTCACACTTCTTTCAAAGTCAACCTAGTTTTACTTTTACAAATAGTGTAAATAAAGGTATCCCCGCCGGACTTACCCACAACATAGAAGACTGTAAACACATAATAATATATAAAACATAGCATAATAACTGTGAAAATCCGTCAAATATGTACTCAGTGACTTTGCTGAAGTCAGAGCACCTGCAGGGAAGCCGTTAGGGGCACGACAGGGACAACGTAATACAAGAGTCTGATAAGCTCATCCCGTACCTTAGTTTAAGAGTATACCATCATAGAGTACTACCCTCGGCCTGTCATCGCGCAAGCAAAGAGGGGAGCGTAGCTACCGACTGTAAAAGGGTCGATAACCAAACATGCAGTGCGTTGCAATATAATGGGATCATAACCTTTCTTCTTAAAGGTTTTAATGCGTTTTATAAACAAATCATGACAATGGATATGACCCCGAATTTTCCTAAGATCGTAGATAACATCCCCATAAATTCTGGTTGAGAAATGCCTAGTTGCAAAACATTTTCAAAAATATATATGTCGCAGACGACAATCTCAGTCGGTTTCAGTTCATAGTTCAATGTTCATGACAGGAAAACTGCAATGCTCTGCTATACTCAGCAATGCACAGTAATACACTGCGGAACAGGGACTCTGAAAATACATTAAACAAGTCCCGTGCAAGTATGACATCCTGTGTATATAATAACAAGCTTACAAATAAAGGTTCTAATGGAACCTGTCCTTAAACTGCTTGCAAAAAACAAGGCTATTTCCTTATCGTATTCTATTTGTCATACTGTCAACAAATACATCATAATAGCAACGATTAAAAGGATATTTACAATGTAAATGGAAAAGTAGTAAAGTCAAGCAGGCAAAGCCACATGCAAGACGCAACCACCACCAAAACACCGATAGACAGCATGACACACACACACACACACACACAACCACACACCCAAACGCACACACACACACACGAAATGAACACAGAAAACACCAAAAGACACACAAGAACCAGAGACAAACGTTCCACACATGAACAAATCACAAGCACAAAGACGCAAGGCAAACAAAAGGAAGGGTGACAAAGAGAGTACCGCCTTGGTACGGTCAGTAGCAAAAACACCACGGGGGTTTAAACTGGTTTACGGACGTCCTAACCTCACACTTCTCTCAAAGTCACCCTAGCTTTACAAATATTGTAAATAAAGGTATCCCCGCTGGACTTACCCACAACATAGACGACGGTGAACACAGGACAACATGTAAAACATAGCATAATAACTGTGACAATCCGTCAAATATGTACTCAATGACTTTGCTGAAGTCAGAGCACCTGCAGGTAAGCCGTTAAGGGCACGACAGGGAAAAAATAATACATGAGTCTGGTAAGCTCATCCTGTATCCAAGTTTAAGAGTATACCATCATAGAGTACTACCCTCGGCCTGTCATCGCGCAAGCAAAGAGGGAAGCGTAGCTACCGACTGTAAAAGGGTCGATAACCAAACATGCAGTGCGTTGCAATATAATAGGATCATAACCTTTCTTTTTAAATGTTTTAATGCGTTTTATAAATAAATCATGAAAATGGATATGACCCCGAATTTTCCTAAGTTTGTAGATAACATCCCCATAAAATTCTGGTTGAGAAATGCCTTGTCGCAGTAACGTCCGTAGATTGCAATTATATTTACTAATGAGAGGTAAATTTCGATAATAAAATTTAAAAAAAGTTTTCCGAAGTTTGTGATATCTGTAACCTTGCTTAAGAAGTTTATCAGTTATAACTAAATTACGTCTGTTAAAATCTTCAAGCAAAGAACAGGCTCGGGCAAACCTAATAAGTTGAGAAATATAAACCCCATAAGATGTAGAACGTGGCACATCCCCATCTAGAAAAGGATAATTAACAATTTTAGAATTAAAATCTTCTCTTTTATCGTATACTTTGGACGAAACTTTATCATTTGTAATTGAAAGATTCAAATCTAAAAATGAAGCATTAATGTCAGATTGATTAGCTTTGTTTAAAGACAGTTCTTTTGGGTAAATTGAAGAAATCATAGTATCAAAATAAGGATTATCTAAATTCAAAATATCGTCTAAATACCTTGAAGTTTTATTAAAAGCATTAACAATATCGGTCTGTGTATCAGGTTTTAAGCTAAGCATAAAATCCCTCTCGTAGCAATACAAAAACAAATCTGCAACAAGAGGGGCACAATTTGTACCCATGGGTATACCAACAACTTGACGATATATGGTATCCCCATAACGCACAAATATATTATCTAAAAAAAAGGTAAGAGATCTACAAACATCAAAGCAAGTCCACATTGTGTAATGTTCAACTTCTGAATTCGAAAAGAATGAACGTTGAACATTACAAGCAATGAACATTTTGTTTTCTCTGGCAAAGGTTTTTTTTCTATTAATTTAATAAGTTTATCCTTTATAAGATGGTGAGGTAGAGTAGTATAGAGTGTAGAGAAATCATAAGAGCTCAGTAAAGAAATATTATACTGTTCATTTTCAAGTTTTGTTAAAACATCATTTGAATTTTTATGGACTAAAAAACATTAATACCAGAATTTTCATATATTTTATCACAGTAGCGTTTTAAATGTTCTTTGATCGTAGTAAGACAGGACGTCAAAAGTATAGATAATTTAGTAGTGGTACAACAGCTAGAGTTGGCAATAAAACGCGCCTTATAAGGGTTTTTATGTAGTTTCGGAATCCAGTACAAAGTAGAAAGTTTATGTTGTTTTATGTTAGGACCAGACTTAAAATTATTGCACATTTTTACATGTTCCGAGACTATATCTTTTTCAAGTGTTTGAACTGTTATATAAGTTTTTGAATCAGTTAGCTCCTTCTTTAAACATCAACATAATACAATCTTCAAATAACGATTACATTGTTTGATGCCTTGTCAGCAGGAACAAGAACATAATCTGAATGAAAATTAGAAATGTTTTTCTTCAAGTAGCGAAATGTAACTCTAGGTCGAGGTGGTAAAAGATGGTAATTTGATTTGTAAAAAGTTATACGCGTATCAATAATATCGAAAATACATTTCTTCCAATCCGAAAGGGTATTAACATCAGCATGTTCTCGTCGACACCATTTGATGCAGAATTCTTGAATAGCTTCAGCAATGTGAGTTCGACAAGCGTCAAAATCAATAAGGGAAGGTAATCTATATTTAGGTCCTTTAGTTAGGAGGGTCCTGAGACGTTTATCCTTAATGATATCAAAATTACCAGTAATGACATGACCAACTGGTATATAGCAAAAGCTAGAAATGCTACAATCTCAAGAAATAGGGGTATTAACATCAATATTTAAGTCAGAGACAATTTTATTGTAGTTAAAAATAACATTTCTAATAGGTTTATTATATTTATAACAGATGATAGGTGATTCAGAGTTGATGAAATATTTGGGAATAGTATCGATTACATTCTTATCACGAAATATACTTTGAATATCAATAAAATCGATACCTTTATTTAGGAACTGAAGTTTCAGAAAATGTCTTTTATGTTCAGATTCTTTATCAATACGTGGACGAAGAACATGCTGTGTGTAACTTTGTATAAGTGAGGCAGTATTAATTAACGGATCTGTACGCATATAGATTTTATCAGCCTCTTCGTCTATGGACTTAAGACAGGAAAAGGGTAAAGACGATAAACGATAACATAGAATGTTTACCAGTTTGTTTTAGAATGGTATGTAAATCATGAATAGATATATTACGACGTAATTCATATCATTTTTTATCCTATCTGGAACACATTATCTCATGCTGTACACAGTGTCATGTACGAATAGAACGTAGACCCTTTTGTTACTTTACATGTGCAACTGGATGTCTCAAACCATAGAAAACGTTACAATAACAACATCTACAATATTCCTTACCAAGTTGTGGACTCGAGTCCGACTCACACTCTGCTCACTCCTCCGTGTGGTTCCAGTCGGTAGGTTAGCTGTAAGTTAACCGAAATGTAAGAGTACATGCTTCATATTAATTTCATAAATGACAGTCTTGCGAAGAATAGACGCGAAAGTGAAAGTAGAACCGGGCGAATCAAGCGAATGACGAACACCGTAAACCATTTCTTAGACCAACGTGGAACAACGGCGAACACTAACCAAATACAGAAGTGAAGCGATAAACCAATGAACCACAAATTTCAATTCAACAGCTAGGAGACTTCTGACAGACAACTAACAAGACACTCACTTGCCGCTCTTCATGCAACACATGAAATGCACAGGTCACATGATAAACAAAGTGATGAAAAAAACAATCAATGACCCTCGTTCATATAAATCTTGTAAATACCTCCAAAGGAAAGTTAGATCTTTTTCCGAATTTTCGATCACTTGGCCTTTATCAAGAAACACGTCTGCATGAATTCAACTAAGTGGTCTGATTTATGATAGGAAATGAAAGATGTTGACGTCGTCCATCCACGGACGATTCGACGTCATCTTCTGAATGACGTGACCTCGCTTCCCGGAAAAAAACACCAACACCATTCATCTACCTACAGCAAGATCAAATACTCATAGCGACTCAATAAACGCACAAAAATTGACGAAAACACTGGCAACTAACTTACGTATTCAAAAACAAACCGAAGAGGAGGGTTGAGACAGAAGACATTAATTTGTGTTAAAAATAAACAAGTTGGCGGGACATTGGTATACGCTGACTGAGAAAATATTAATGTTTTATGGGATGTCCCCTAAGTATAGCGTTTAAGACGTTTCAGTTTATATGTGGGTATGTATCATTAAACATTTAACTTAATATTACATCCCTGTGGTATTTTGGTCCCCATCTCACGAGCTAGTAATAGTATACCAAGACTGTTTCACAAATATACAGAATTATTTATTAAATATTGATACTAGAGTTATGGCCCTTGCAATGCTTGTTCCATATGTGAAAGTTCAAAACAATTGAACCAGTAGATATAGAGACATTGTCCGGGCAGAAAATATGAAAATGGAAATAACTCCCAAAATGTTGATGCTCAAGTTATGGCCCTTGTGTATGACACTTCCTCTCGTTATGCTTGAACCATGTGTGAAGTCAAATGGATTCGGCCTTGCAGGAGATTTGGCCCGAACTCGAAGCGTGACAGAAAAACAGAGCGTGGATATATGAAATGTGTTGATGCTAGAGGTATGGTCTGTATGCATGACACGTTCTCTTATCATGCCTGTTCCTAATGTGAAGTTTCAAATCAATTGAACCAGTAGATAAGGAGTTATTGTCCAGACAAGAAAATATGAAAAAGGGGAATAACTCCCAAACTATTGATGCTATTGTTATGGCCCTTATGCATGAAACTTCCTCTTATCATGGTTGTTCCATGTGTGAAGTTATAATGAGTTTGGCCTACCTTTGTAGGAGATATGGCCCGGATACGAAGCGTGACAGACGGACAGACATACAGACAGACTCGAGTAAACCTATAGTCTCCCAACCGGTACCGATATTGTTCTGAATTCGCTAAAAGTGCCAATTCTGATCATCAGAGGGCTCATAAAGAATGCCTTAATGAACTTGTTTGTCAATATATCATTATCAAAATGACAGATTTACAGGGTCATATAGATATTGAATTAGTATTGTCCATGTGGTATAACTAATGCTGAGGCCACATTCATCCAAGTAAAATTTGTCAAAAAATGATTTAACGAATGTATCGGTCAAGTGGTCTTGACCAAAATAACAGGTGCACAATCAGCTTGAGAAAGATTCAAAGAAAGATGACCGATTAATGCTCCGTGCAAAACCGGACAGTCTGGTGAACGGACGGACAGACGGATCAACAGAAAGAGTAGTCTTCACATAATTACAAAATGAATTGCACATCAATGTGTAGAATGTAACGAAGTTAGATTGAGAAAAGCAAATAGTTTCCGTTAGTTATTAAATATGGAAATATAGTCAAACAGGGAGAGACACCGCACCAAACACCATCCAACAAGAAAGGGTATGGCCACAAGACAAAACATAACAGGACGCATATCAAGACGAAAAACATTAAACATTAAGCATATTAAATAACAAAATTGACCATAGGCTGAAAGCAGGAGTACCGCCTTGGAACGGTCAGTAACTCAAATAAGCTACTGGGGGACTTAAACCTGGTTTACGGGTAAATGTTCTCCTAATGACTTATAGGTAGTATGCAGTGAAAAAAGTATTGAAATAAAGAATGTCTTCATTGACAAATGTTTAGCAGTTAATACAGAGAGCCATATACGAAAGGACACGGCACCAAACACCATCAAACAAGAGACGACACAGCCACAAGACAAAACTTAGCGGGGCGCATATTAAGCCATAAAACATTACGTATATTAATAACAATGTTGGCCATAGGGTGAAAGTAGGAGTACCGCCTTGGAACAGCCAGTAGCCAAAAATGGCTACTGGGGGCATAAACCTGGTTTGTGTGTACCCAACCTTACACTTATCCTACCTTCACCCAAGTCAAAATGTAAAATACCCCCCCCCCCCCTCCTGTAGACAACTACACAACACGAGTAACGTTGTTAGGACTCTTTGCCTAATTTAGAGCAGTATATGTGAAAATATCCATAATTCCAAGTAGACTGGTTTATGATTTGTTGACAAAAAACCCGGAAAAGGAGTTTTAAAACCAGTTAGCAGTTAATAAAAAATAATACATGAATTAATAAATGCTCGTTTCTTGAAACTGTAATTTTTAATTTGACTGCCATACAACTATATTCCATAAGTTATCATAAAAAATATACAACTGTAATAAAGCATTGCTTACATCTGATTAAATAAACTCAAAAAGCCATATGGTCAGTAATTGGGATTTTACTCCAATTCCGATTTTCCATTTCGATTATTTTCTCAACACATAGAGGTGACGTAAAGATTTCCCTCGCCTTTATGGTCGAATGTACACTGAGCCGTTTATTTCCAGACCCCACAATGCCTTTCCAGTAGAATACGGCCTTGCAAATGCTTGCCAAGGTGAAAAAACAAACACATACATTATGTATACATGTATATGAATTGTTTGAATGACAGCTTTCACATTATCAAAATAATCGTTGTGATTGAATAGACTCTGGTCGTTATGATGGCTCCTCTTACCAAAAATGTCATGTACAGAAACAATGTGGTCTTACCAGATAAGATTTATTTTACAGAATCGATATTTTGTGCACTTATCCTCTCTTAAAAACCGTGGAATTTGATCGGGGAAAAGTCTCTACTGATGCACTGGGAATAGCTCGTTCATCGGCAAATGTAATCGGATAGACAATGATTAATTCTGAAACAGGTCCGAGTCGGTAAATAGCAGGTCCGATTCGGTAAATATCAGGTCGGATCCTATCCAATTCGATCCGATCCGGTCCGGTTCGGTGATTCGTAACACCGCAAAAAAGTAGGTCGCTCTTCCACGCTGTAGGGTAAAATGTTACTCAGTTGAAAAGAGGTCATACCAAAGAATTACAATTAAAGGAATTATATTATTCAACAGTAGAAATGTACAGGTAATAATAAAATCATACTACTCAGTCGAGTGTCTATTTTAGCTGTACAGTGCTCCCTCTCTACAACGACACCCTTTGGGATACGACGATTGTATGTGTTGTTCAGAGGGAGTTGTTATAGGGAGGGAAAATCAAACATAATTAGCCTGTTTGCAGATCCCCAGATAAAGTTATTTCGAGAACTAAAACCGTTATGCCTCAACCAAACCCTATGTTGTGACGATTCTA
The DNA here is from genome assembly GCA_963576725.1 of Azorinus chamasolen. Taxonomy (NCBI): domain Eukaryota; kingdom Metazoa; phylum Mollusca; class Bivalvia; order Cardiida; family Solecurtidae; genus Azorinus; species Azorinus chamasolen. Next base: position 11,394,061 of record OY755238.1, on the reverse strand, counting down.
AAGAGTGGTCACAACATAGGCTTTGATGGAGGCATAAACAAAATACGATGGAAAACATTGTTTCTGGAGCCTTGTTGTTTCGGAAACAGTGACATGTGTAAATGTAAGGAGGGAATCGTTATTGAGAGGGCCGTTGTAGGGAGGGAGCATTGGATAAACACATGGTGGAATATAAGCTGCTTTAGGAGCTTTCTGCATGACGTTTATAGTTGCACCTGTCTTAAAAACCGATAATGATAATTGTTTGAGTGCTTTAGCGAGAGTTTACTGTACAAATTTCCACCTGATTATGAAATTATGGATGAATTTACACTAGTTGTAAAGGTAGGGTGACTTTGAGAGAAATGTGAGGTTTGGACGTCCGCAAACCGGTTTAAACCCACATTGGTGATTTTGCTACTGACCGTGCCAAGGCGGTACTCTCTTTGTCACCCTTGCGTTTGTTTGTCTTGTGTCTTTGTACTTTTGTTTATGTGTAGAATGTTTATCTCTGGTCCTTGTGTGTTTGTTGGTGTTTTCTGCGCGTGTGTTTGGGTGTGTATGTGTGTGTCATGCTATCTATCGATGTTTTGGTGGTGGTTGCGTCTTGTATGTGACTTTGCCTGCTTGACTTTACTACTTTTTCATGAGCTAAGCCTAACACAGAACGACTGCAAGTTTGGGAATCAAAAGTGTTCCAGAGGTATAGATAAGATGCGTTGATTTAAACATTTTCAAGAATAGCTCCTTTTTCCACCAACCCTCTGTAGACACGTCTCTTCGAGACGATTCTAAAGAGTGGTCACAACACAGGGTTTGGTGAGTAATGACGAATTTTATATTTGGGTAGGAGTTGTCGGATCATGATCTGCTCTTTTTTCCGATGGAATTATATAGAATTGATTCTAAAGTTTCTGTAATGACCAGATCTTCCCTTGTTTAGATACAATTATAAAACGACAGCCAATGACTGTTCGTGATAGTAAATGATATTCCCATAATAACGGGTTTAATCAACGTGTGTCTATTTTTTACAGGTTTTCCAATCTACGTGTTCCGTTGATATAACCTATTACCCGTTCGATACGCAAGAATGTTCCTTAACGTTCGGAGCGTGGAGTTACACAAACAACGAGGTATGACCCCTAATTTGTTTAGTCTAAATTCTGAAGGGAGGTGATTCCCCGAGAGCAAAAACTGCAACACAAAAAGAGAAAATTTCAGACTCGGTTCTATTGAGTCTGTTCATGAACAGTAATTGAAAGTGCAACACTGCTCTCGCTCCCTAGCACCGGTTAAGCGGTATTCAATTTTCAGAACAAGAAGTTCATTCTCCAGCATTCTCATTAAAAAATGATTTTGCGAATCGCAGCAGGCGATTTGTTTTGCAGACGATGCATGCTTATATGTGATTGCATACTTTACCTTTAGTCTGTAATGGGCGGATGAGTGATAACCTATGCAAACAGTGTGGATCCAGTTGAGTAGGTTAGTAACTGCTATAGTAGCCATCTGATCGTGATCTTTAGACACAACCTCTTTGAATGAATCAACCCAAAAGAAGCATTTACTAGAGAAAAAGAAGTTTTTAGAATTTTGTAGTCCTGAAACCATTGTGATAAATACAGCATTTGCTCCTTAGGAGCAAATGCTCTATTTATCACAATGGTTTTAAAAAAGTGACTTTGACAGGGGCGTAGAAAGGCGTATTTATGGAGGAAATGGTTAATAACTCGTTACCAAATTCAGCTGATAAATTTTCATGGGGTCATAATTTATAACATGAATAATAAACAAGTAAAGTGTTAATGGAAAGGTAGTAAAGTCAAGCAGGCAAAGCCACATGCAAGACGCAACCACCACCAAAACACCGATAGACAGCATGACACACACACACACAAACGCACACATACACACACGAAATGAACACAGAAAACACCAAAAGACACACAAGAACCAGGGACAAACGTTCCACACATGAACAAATCACAAGCACAAAGACGCAAGGCAAACAAAAGGAAGGGTGACAAAGAGAGTACCGCCTTGGCACGGTCAGTAGCAAAAACACTACTGGGGGTTTAAACCGGTTTACGGACGTCCTAACCTCACACTTCTCTCAAAGTCACCCTAGCTTTACAAATATTGTAAATAAAGGTATCCCCGCTGGACTTACCCACAACATAGACGACGGTGAACACAGGACAACATGTAAAACATAGCATAATAACTGTGACAATCCGTCAAATATGTACTCAATGACTTTGCTGAAGTCAGAGCACCTGCAGGTAAGCCGTTAAGGGCACGACAGGGAAAAAGTAATACATGAATCTGGTAAGCTCATCCTGTATCCAAGTTTAAGAGTATACCATCATAGAGTACTACCCTCGGCCTGTCATCGCGCAAGCAAAGAGGGAAGCGTAGCTACTGGCTGTAAAAGGGTCGATAACCAAACATGCAGTGCGTTGCAATATAATAGGATCATAACCTTTCTTTTTGAATGTTTTAATGCGTTTAATATACAAATCATGAAAATGGATATGACCCCGAATTTTCCTAAGTTTGTAGATAACATCCCCATAAAATTCTGGTTGAGAAATGCCTTGTCGCAGTAACGTCCGTAGATTGCAATTATATTTACTAATGAGAGGTAAATTTCGATAATAAAATTTAGAAAAAGTTTTCCGAAGTTTGTGATATCTGTAACCTTGCTTAAGAAGTTTATCAGTTATAACTAAATTACGTCTGTTAAAATCTTCAAGCAAAGAACAGGCTCGGGCAAACCTAATAAGTTGAGAAATATAAACCCCATAAGATGTAGAACGTGGCACATCCCCATCTAGAAAAGGATAATTAACAATTTTAAAATTAAAATCTTCTCTTTTATCGTATACTTTGGACGAAACTTTATCATTTGTAATTGAAAGATTCAAATCTAAAAATGAAGCATTAATGTCAGATCGATTAGCTTTGTTTAAAGACAGTTCTTTTGGGTAAATTGAAGAAATCATAGTATCAAAATAAGGATCATCTAAATTCAAAATATCGTCTAAATACCTTGAGGTTTTATTAAAAGCATTAACAATATCGGTCTGTGTATCAGGTTTTAAGCTAAGCATAAAATCCCTCTCGTAGCAATACAAAAACAAATCTGCAACAAGAGGGGCACAATTTGTACCCATGGGTATACCAACAACTTGACGATATATGGTATCCCCATAACGCACAAATATATTATCTAAAAGAAAGGTAAGAGATCTACAAACATCAAGGCAAGTCCACATTGTGTAATGTTCAACTTCTGAATTCGAAAAGAATGAACGTTGAACATTACAAGCAATGAACATTTTGTTTTCTCTGGCAAAGGTTTTTTCTATTAATTTAATAAGTTTATCCTTTATAAGATGGTGAGGTAGAGTAGTATAGAGTGTAGAGAAATCATAAGAGCTCAGTAAAGAAATGTTATACTGTTCCTTTTCAAGTTTTGTTAAAACATCATTTGAATTTTTTATGGACCAAAAAACATTAATACCAGAATTTTCATATATTTTATCACAGTAGCGTTTAACATGTTCTTTGATCGTAGTAAGACAGGACGTCAAAAGTATAGATAATTTAGTAGTGGTACAACAGCTAGAGTTGGCAATAAAACGCGCCTTATAAGGGGTTTTATGTAGTTTCGGAATCCAGTACAAAGTAGAAAGTTTATGTTGTTTTATGTTAGGTACCCTTTTCTCCGTGAATATTCATGTAAGTAAATATTAATTACAGTATTTGTTGTAACACATGGACACGGGGGTTGATGGATATGGCTATGTCATAAGCAAATAGAGTAGAGCCTGATCAGACGTCTCGTATAGGAACCGCATGATATGGGTCTATTCTGTTTGCAAATGCATATATAGGCGTATTTATGGCGTAAAAGAGTTAACCCATTCCCACACATTGACGCATTTTGGCGCCTCTGTAAATGTCACCTTTTGAAACCCTTGAGATAAATATAGCATTTGCTTCATAGGAGCAAATACTCTATCACAATGGTTTAAAAATTACACAACTCTAAACTTTTCCTTTATTTTAAAAAATTCTACTCTTCAGTATATTTATTCAAATAGGTTGACTCTAAATTAGCCTATGACGTTATTGGTTAATGACATTGCAGGTGAATATGCAGAGCGGTTCGGGGGGAGTAATCTTGGATGAGTATGTAGAGAGCTCAACCTGGGACCTAGTGAGTGTCAGCGGGAGGGTCCAGAACGATGATAACGGCGACACAGAGATATATTTTATCCTAAAAATCAAGCGGAAGCCTCTCAACGCTATCATTACCCTTATCCTGCCGGTGATTATGCTGTCCATCCTTAACCTGTTCGTCTTCATGCTGCCGTGCTCTAGTGGCGAGAATTCTGGCTATGCCGTAACAGTCTTTCTGGCTTTTGCGGTGTTTTTAACGATCGTCGCCTCTTCCCTGCCAGAAAATTCAGAATCTGTTGCCTATTTCTCTGTCTACCTGATAATCCAGACTGCCCAGAGTACATTGATTACCATATCGGCGCTGGCTCAGATCAGGGCAAGCTCTTTTGACAATGAGAGGAAAATTCCAGGCATTCTTCAGTTTCTTACACGACTAATGAATTGTCAATTACATGTATGTCAAAAGAGGTCGCAAAAGAATAAAGTGGAACCGCTCCCTGAAAATACCAAGGTGGATCACACGGTAAAGAAAATACATTCAATTAAAACAAAGAAAACATCCCAGAAAGGCTCTAGTCACGAGGTGCAAGATGACGGGCCCGAGAGCATGACTTGGGAACAGGTGGTCAATGCTCTAGATTGGTTGCAGTTTATTGTATTTACAGCAATTTTCATTGTTTCTACGACAGTCTGTTTTGTTATTACAGTCAATAATTGACATTTTCTTTCAATATACAATTGAACTTCGATATCTCGAATTCGGGTTACTCGAACTTCGATATCACTCAAAGTAAAAGTTCGGTTCTTCCAAAATTTACAATGCAGACTTGTTCTAAAATGTATCACTGTGCATATCTAGAAACATACGTGACAGCTTAATGCAGGTCGAAAGCATTGCTGAAAACCTATAGGAGCTTTTAGCATTACGTTCGACCTACATTAAGCTGTGAACTTGAGAAATTGTTCAGATTAGAAATCAGATATCTCGAAGTAAGTTTATGGTCCATTGAAATTCAAGATATCGAAATTCAGCTGTAATTGTATGAATCCGTATTAGGTGAACTGTTTTAAAAAAGATATTCAAATGTTTTCAGTTAAAGATATTCAAGTGTTTTCAGTTTGTATAAGACATTTCTGCCACGGTTGTGTTTATTTGCAATTATGGGCTGACTATGGTGAACTTTAGTTTAAATGTCTTTTTTTCTAGCCTGATTTAGTACAAATTTGAAATATGTCTGAAATTGGCTGCAACCGATTGTAATATGTAAAGAGACAGGACCTCCAGCAGTAAACCTATGTTTTCCATTTATGGAAGAACTGACCCTGTACATTGTTACAAGTGTCAAGTGGGGAACACAATACACCCTATTGCCTCTTGGCTAAGGTAGGCGATAATTACTGACATCATGGGTGTCTTAATTTTTCGTCTTTTTGTAATTTTCCATTACCTTTCAGGGAAGGAATGTGATAGTTACGATTTACAATAAAACCTCTCTAAACCCGAATTCTACTAGAGAAAAGGTTAGATAATTTAGACAGGTGGCTGCTCGATGTAAAGTGAACGTCATGCAAAACCTTCCTACAGGAGCTTCCGCATGACTCTCGCCCTGCATTAAGCTGCCACATGTCTCAAAAAACAATATTTATACTAAATTTAACGTCTGGTTTAAGGGATCTGTACAGTTCTTTAACGCTGACATGCAATGTGCATTGACACTGAACTATACTGTATACTGTGTAGGCTTTCCAAAATTATATCATGATAAGGCGTACAGTAGAGCCCCTCACATCGTCTTTAAACGCTTAATACAGTGCTCCCTCCCTACAACGACCCTTCCAATAACGATTCCCTCCTTACAACAACGCATGGCACTGTTTCCGAAAAAACGAGGCTCCAGACACATTTTGTTTTCCATTGTATTTTTATGCCTCAATCAAACCCTATGTTGTGACCACTCTTTAGAATCGTCACTTTGTGACGATTCTAAAGAGTGGTCACAACATAGGGTTTGGTAGAGGCATTACGGTTTTAGTTCTCAAAATAACCTTATCAAGGGATCTGCAAACAACTAATTATGTTTGATTTTCCCTCCCTATAACAACTCCCCCTGAACAAGACATACAATCTTCGTATCCCAAAGGGTGTCGTTGTAGAGAGGGAACATTGTACAGAGAACCTTCTATATAACGGTCGTCCTGCATTAAATTACCACTTGCCTTTAACCCTTTCCTAGCCAATTTCGAATTGTCGTCTGCAAACCACGTTTGTAAAATCTTTTTGTAAAATAAGTAAATGGGATAAATAAATGCAAATTTCAAAGGAATGAAGCACATATATAGAAATAGAGAATGAGACAAAAGTGAAGTCCCTGATCAGACGCGGCGTCTGATCTGGGACTGCACTATTTGTCGTGGTGCATTTATGCAACATTGGCGGTGAAAGGGTTAAGACCAAGAAATATACATATCTTTTTTGATGATCGCTATACTGTTTTTATTGTTGTTTTTTTGTTGCCAGTTGCATTTTTATGCCTCAACATTATATGTATAGACATATACAAGCAGTGTTGCACTGACGTTTAGTTAAGTTGCATACAAGCGTTGCCCCAGCGAACATTACATACTTCTATATGCAAAGTCCATTATTTAGATGATGTGTTTGTACGCATTTTAGTGAATAAAGTGAATGTGACTACAGTTGCTTTATGTATTTGTTTTAGCCCTTTCCTGTTAAATAATCATATAAGAAATAATTACATTATTAATGTTTATTAGCTGAGTATCTATAATAGCATATATACGCAGGATGTTTTGGTATCGGTAGAAATTGTAGAGTCAGATTTATTTTAGTTTCATAGGCAAACAAAACATATCCATCTGATCTGAGTAAGGCGTAAAAACGTTAATATGAGGTGTATTTATGGTGTACATGTAACGGATACGGGGGCCTCAGTGCATGTAAAGGGCTATTTCATCATGTAAGGGCTTTTATTAACGTAGAATGTCAGATCAGGGTCTGCTCTGTTTGCTAATGGAATTTTAATCTGATTCCACATTTTTACTACTGCCAACTCTTTTCTTGTTCACATGGCATTATCAATCGAGGGCTTGGTGCAAAACTATTCTAACTCCTTCACAAAGTGAAGGAGTTAGAATAGTTTTGCACCAAGCCCTCGCAATATTAAGCTACTTATATCAATACATTCTTTATTCATGAGATGAATATCCATTGACCAATGGCTTACACACTCAAGTGTTAGCCTTAAATCGTCTGTAAAATCGATGACTGATTAAATATATTCTGAAAATGGACGATCCTTCTAAAGCAAAAGTAGAAATGCAAAAGAGAAAATTGCAGACTGGTTACTGGTACTTCCGAATATGCCATGTTTTTAAGAAACTACAGGCCGAATGTTAAACCGAGTCATGGCGATACGCCGCGTGTTTTACGGCAGGGTCCATTATTTTAGCAAATATCAACCAGGTACAATTAAGTAGAATCATTCTGTTTGAAGCAATTAACAAAGCGAGGATGGTAAAGAATACGTTATTTAGTTCATGTGACATCTGAACTCCTCGGAATCTCTTAAGCGTGTTGTGTATGCTGTTGATGTTTACTGAACTTCGATATTTCGAACTCGGATATAGAGGATCTGTCGCGAGTTGTCTTTTAAGATCACATGTTCCTAAACGAGCCTTAGAAAATGTCATTAAGCGAGCCTTGGCGAGCTTAATAACATTTTCTTCGTGAGGTTAGGAACATGTGATCTTAAAAGACAACGAGCATTAGATTCTTTTTCTCGCGTATCAAAAAAGTGTATTTTCGCCGTTTAAATGACATGTAAACATATGTTTCCATGGTTTGACGTCATATATGACGTCATACGTTCTAAAGTGATCTTACACGTGTTACAGATAAGAAAATCTTTACCTGTTGTTCTAACTCGGAGATAAGGGAAGGTATGTGAGAAAATTCGAACTTCGAGATAACTCGAAGTAAAAGTTCGGTTCTTGCAAACTATACAATGCAGATTCAATCTAAAATGTATCACTGTGCATATCTAGAAACACATGTGACAGTTTAATGTAGGTCGAATATAATGCAGGTTTCAAGCTACTGTGGGAGCTTTCAGCAATACTTTCGTACTGCATTACGTTGTGAACTTGAGATATTGTTCAGATTAGAAATTTGATTAAGAATTTGTATGGTCCCAACTATATATACCTAAATGGAAAACAGTCATACAGAGAGCGTTACACACAAAATAATTAAAGGGCACTGTACAAGAAGATCATCAAACACGAAACAAAAAAGCGACGAAATGCACAAAAATACATAAAACTTTTATCATACAACAAAGTATCCCATAGCATGAAAGTAAGGGTACCGTCTTGGATCTGTCAGTAGCAAATAAAGGTTACATAGAGCTTAAACGAGGTGTGTGGGTACACCCAACCTCACGCTTATTCCGCCTTCACTCTGGTCCAAACGTAAAGTAATACTCTTCCTCTAGACAACCCTACAACAGCAGTAACGATGTCTAGACTTAACAATATTCAAATAAATTGTGAAACAGTAAAACAAGTGACATCATGAAATAAGTGATGAAGTAAACACGAGGCATTTCTCCAGACATTTAAAATTAAATCGCTGAAATCGTTGAAAGACTGGTGGGCTGATGACGAGGTATCTCCGACTTTCCCAGCGTATGTAAGCTCCGTATCTGAATTAAACACGTACCGCTACCCACAGTGTAGTTGCCACGTGACGCATATCGGCCAAAACCTAAAGTAGCTCGATATCACCAGATTAGAATACACAAATATGAATTGTTCCTAGCTCAACCCCAAAAAGACACCTTTATTAACAATATTTAAATTTTTGTCCCCCAGATTGCAATATAATGTTCAACAAATAGCAATATATGAACTCCCGAGCTGCCTCAGTAACAAGGTTTTGCTTGCAAATATGCCCCCTGACCCCCCCCCCCCCGGAATAAATAATATATTTTCTATTCAATTGTATTTACAGCATCAGATTGACAACTGCAGCACATTTCATCCCATAAAATTGCACAGAAAAACAAGTACGCAAAGTAAACGCAAAAGTAACCGGCCTTTATATGTATCTTTAACCGAGAGGAAAAAGTTAAAAACAGTTTCGCTTTACATGAAAACTAATTTTCAGTCTTACATAAACGTCTATAAATGCAACGGAGCAAATACACTAAGCCAACTAAATTGATTTCCCAACCCACGCAGTGTACCTAAGTTTACAATCTAAAGTACTGAAATCTGAGTCAGTCCTGTGCCATATTTCACATCACATTTGTAAAGAATCACCCCATGAAAAACGACAATTCTACTAGCGACAATATTTACAGACCTAGAAATATTTTGGACTACTTTTGTCGGCGTACATACAATGAGGGCAGCGTAACAAACTTCCAACCGTGAAAGACTTACACACATAGTCATTCCTAATCCTGTCAATCGTAATCAAACTTGATACAGTGAACCCCTCTTAACCGGACGTAACAATTAGCATCACATTCGTTCTGTAAGACAGATGCCGGCTTAAAATGGAGCCACTTGCCTAAAAAGATCAAAAATTGTCTTTACTAATATTCTATTTAAGATGGGTTTACTTTATTTGCAAGCAAGCTACACCCAGGTCAGATGTTGGGTTACTAGACGTTAGATCTGGATCCGAGCTGTTTGGCACTTAGAAAATAATTTATGGCAAAGACCTTAATGAAATGAGAGCTTTTAGCAGCAGATAGTTATTAGTATCATATTTTGTTTTGATATATTTAACAGAGCTACAGTTAAAGGTGCGTACCCAAATACTAACATCGTCATCTTTCCACCACACCCAATACAGACGTCAGTGACCACTGTTAAGAATCTAAAGAGTGATCACAGTATAGGCTTTAGTGGAGAAATAAAAGGTCTATTCATGAACATGTTTAAATTACGCATCGTATTTGGACCAATAAAGATGCACTAATTTTCATATGTAAACCTGAACACTTCCTCCAAACCTCTTTCGTTCATAACCCTATCAATTTGTTCACTTTGGGAAACAGTTAAATGATTTTTCCAGTCCCCAATGATACCTTTCCGACATATGACAGATCTGCCATGTTCGTCAAGCACCGCTGGATGGGGTGACAGGCGGGACATCTCTTCCCGAAGAGTCTCTATTGTTGTCTCCTCAATTATACTTTCTAGGTACCTACTATCCCTATTAAAATTAAGGAATTGGTTGAGCCTTTCGAGATTTGTAAGATTATCTTTTTTCAAACTCTCATAGAAGAAAACTTCTATCTGTACATTTAGTTTTCCCTTCGATACATCCTGTAGTATCCCTTTCCATGTATCTAAATAGTCCCAAAAGGAACCCCAAGGAATAACCCCAGACATAAATGATTGGAAGAACTCGTCAAATGTTTGTTGGTTAGCTAACATTTTAGCGTCCCTGTAATGGTAGTAGTACGAAACTACAACATCCTTCGGGTTGCGTATGAGTAAGAGCATTTTCCCACCATTTCTTATGTGATTTACAGGCAATCGGTTTGGCTTCATGTGCGTAAAGAGCAATCGGGGGGATTCGATTTCCTCTAGTTGTAATTCAGATGCCAGTTCAATGAGCATATCCGCTTTTCTGTCAGCAAAATTTGGATTTTTCAGTTTCCACAACATACTAGAAAACCAGTTTACGCCGCATTTAGGGTACGAACAAATAAGAATATCACCATCCTTGTACGGTAGTTCACGGAGAAGGGTCAATGCCGCTATAGGGTCCACCAAGTTCGGCAGGATTACGTCATCATCGTATTTTACCAACGGAAGACCTTGGCCATTGGCGGCTGGCATGCGTAGCATTTCTGCCATCTTGTCTTTGTTTGTTGACTGTGAAGCTGAAGAATAATACAGTGAAACCTCTCTTGACTGGACGTTCAAATTAGCATTTATGCCAGTCTGTAAGGTACGTGGCAGCTTAATGCAGCGTGAAAGTCATGCAGAAATTACCTTTCTCCATGGCATTCATTCTGTATTAACCCTTTCCCTGTTCTATGTTTATTTCATTTTTAGTACTCGCTGCATATTCATGGCCAAAATAGTTATAATGAAATATGGAAGGTGGAACATTGTAGCCATTTTAGAATGTAAAGACACAGATCTTTCAGATTCTATTAGCAAACAGAGTAGACCCTGATCAGACGGCTCCTCTAGGAGCCGTCTGATCTGGGTCCACTCTGTTTGCAAATGCGTGAAAACTCGTTTATATGAGGGAAAGGGTTAAGCAGCAGCCTACCTAAAACGATCTCAAATCGTCTTTACAAAAAAATCCGGTTTTCAAAATGATGGACACATAAGTACAATGTAACACGTTGATTCCTCAAGATTCAAACTGTTTGGCACACATGTTTAAAAGAACTGGAGAAAAGCTAATTTTGGAACTTATACAGATGGCATTTTTCTACAAACTATAGATAACTTTTTGCCTGATAGTGACGCATCAGACCTTTCTTACAGGAACTGTCTGAGTATATTCTGTTCTATGTGCTTTTTTAATTATATAGATATGATTCCTGATTTTCTACCAAGGAAAATATATGGGTCCATATGCCAACATAAAATTTCAGCTAATAAATATATTTTTATTGCATGAATATCCATCAGCTAAATAGTTAAACTGTACGAAAGAACGCGTACTAATGATGACTTCCTTTGTTAACCTTAACCCTTTACACAATAAATACGCATTCCTACGCCATGTAAAAATAGGCCATATAGATATGATTATATATTCTGCCATGACCAAACTTTCCTGTGTCCATATGCTATTATCAAAAACTAATCAATATTCATGAGGTCATTATTTCTTGCATTGATATTAATTGAGTAAAGTGTTGATAAAATGTGTACCCAGAACTGTTGCCAAGACGGGGCTGCGTATAAGAGTGTACTGATATATAAAAAAGCATCTTCTATGATAGAACATCTGCCAAGACACAACTGTGGCTAAGGATATAGTGATATATAAAATAGTATCTCTATTTGGTAGGCTACTTATAGAACAACTGCCAAGACAAGGCTGTGGATAAGAGTGTAGTGATATATCAAGGAGTATCTCTATCTGGTAGGCTAGTTATAGAACATTTGTCAAGGCAGAGTTGCAGACATAACAGGCGTACTGATACGTGAATATATCTTATTTCAATGCCAAACCCTATATAATTGTATTCTTATTAGAATTCGCCTCTTATACGCCTCTTAACCCTTCGCTTGCTGAATTTTAAAATACATTTCTATTTCTTTACCCATGCCCTGTTGTATAATTAAATATATATTCACTGTGTACACGTATTTCCCTGTGCAATCACTGCTGTGGAGTGCACTGGTTGCACTATCAACTTGTAAATAGTGCAGACCCTGATGAGACAACTCCTGCAGGAGCTGTCTCATCTGGGTCTTCACTATTTACAGGTAGGTATATTGACGTGAATAGCAAGTGAAGGGTTAACCCTTTCCCTGGTCTATGTTTACTCCGAATTTTAATATGCATGGAAAAATAGTAACAATGAAATATGGAAGATGGAACATTGTTGCCATTTTAGAAAGTAAAGAAATCCATCTATTAAATTCAGTTAGCAAACAGAGCAGACCCTGAACAGACGGCTCTTATAGGAGCCGTCTGAGCTGAATCTTCTCTGTTTACAAATGTGTGAAAACACGTTTATATGAAGGAAATGGTTAACCCCTTCCATAATATTGAGGTACCTGAAACCATTGTGATATCTGGAACAAATGCTGTTTAACCCTTTCGGCGCCAAATTTCTAATTGTCGTCTGCAATCCAACTTTGTTAAATCATACAGTAAAATAAGGAAATGAGATAAATAAATGCAAATTTCAAAGGAATAAAGCACATATATAGAACTTGAGATTGAGACAAATAGTGAAGTCCCTGATCAGACGCCGCCTTGAAAAGGCGGCGTCTGATCTGGGACTGCACTATTTGTCGTGGTGGATTTACTCGACTGTGGCGGTGAAAGGGTTAACACAATAGTTTCAAAACAACACAATTCTAATAAAAGTTTGCTTTTTGTAGTAAATGCTCATTTTCGTAGATTTATTCAAAGAGAGTGGGTCTAAAATGGCCATAAGGGAATATGTTAACTCTACAAAGTGTAGTCGATGAAAATGCATATACGTCGATACATAGACTCAGAAATATCTTGTAGGTACAGTTATTTTCTGTGAGTCCCATTACCATTCACCCACTCCATGATTCAAGATGTCGGTGGTGATGCTGATGATTGATGATGATGAATTATGCCCCAGGTATGTTAAATCCAATATTATACACCGTATACTATTTGATCCAACCTATTTGTAAACAAATTAATAGTACCGCAAAATATTTGTTTCTCAGAAGATGGTAGATCATGTATACAAAGAATCCACACTCACCTTCTAATTCCGTTTCAAATTACCACTGTGTATACACACGGCCTTCAATTCTTTATCATATGCATGCGATTATGCATAGTCGTATCTCCTATATCTAGTTTATGTAGATGTGGTAAGTAAACTTTATCTGTGCCTCGGACTAGCAAACCATCCTTGAATACAGTATCTCCTCCCTACAGTGACATCTCAAACGATGACGGCTTAACCCTTTACCTGATAGAAGCGGCTTTTAGCGTGTTTGATTTATTCCTCCGCTGAAGAAAATAGTTCAAATTCATACAGTCATGAACATATTGCATAATAAATATTTTCTATATCCTAGTAGGTGGTAGCTTAAAGCAGGCTGAAAGTAAAGCAGAATGCGCCTTAAGGCGCATTCTGCTTTACTTTCAACCTGCTTTAAGTGGTCATATGTCTTCAAAACTAGAAACAGGATATTGGGTAAAGGGTTAATGCAGGGAGAAAGTTATGCAGAAAGCTGTTCGGGGATATTTTTTCAGTACAGTAAAAACTCGAAACTACGAACTTAAGTAAGTAAGTAATGTATGTCTTTATAGGCAGGCGGCTACTTAATATTTGGTGAAAGTCGTGCAGAAAACTCTTCTAGGAGCTTTCTGCATGACTTTCATCCAACATTAAGCTGCCACCTGTGTTGAAGATAAATAGTATCACGTTCATGTATTTGAGTGTTCGAATAATCGAGTTTTACTGTGCATTCGTTCTGCCTGAAGCAGCCACCTGTTTTTAGAGTTTAATATTTTCCCGCGAACAGCGAGCTTCTGCAAACAGTCTGGATCCTTATCAGATGCCGAGTTACTCGGCGTTTAATTAGAATCAAAGTCGTTTGACACTTGCTCGGTAGTTTCTTTATAAGCCTTATAAAATCAGAAGAGCATGTAGTTCAAAATGTAACCAGTCATTTTTTTCACAGTTTTTTTCACATTAAGTGTTAAACAACCAATGTGTAGGTGATTTACTTACAGTCCCATTTACAGTAACACCCCTCTAAACCGGACGTTATATTTAGTATGAATATTGGTCTTGGAGACAGGTTGCAGCTTAATGCATGGTGAAAGTCATGCAGAAAGCTCCTCTAGGAGCTTTCTGCATGACTTTGACCCTGCGTTAGGCAGCCACCTGCCTAAATGTATCAAAATTCTTCTCTATTAAAATTCCGGTTTACAGAGGTTTTACTGTTTATGTACCACAGGTGTCAGTAGGAAGATGCGCCGACCATTAGCCAACAGTGTTGATCTAGATCAGCCACTGTGTTTGAAGCGTGATGGTTGAACATGGTCTCAACTATATTGAAATTCAACCATGACGTATATATGTGTACAGTCAGGTGTCGCTTATGCGACAACATAATTTATTACAATAGGAGTCTGAAATCGTAGGCGGTTGCTTAACGCCTTACCTCATAGGCTATTTTTAGATCCAACCACTTTGAATAAATCGACCGAAAAGGAGCATTAACTAGAGAAAAGATAAAGTTTTAGAATTCTGTAGTTTGAAACAATTGTGATAAATAGAGCATTTGCTCCTACAGGAGCAAATGCTCTATTTATCACAATGGTTTCAACAGGTGATTTTTACAGAGGCGTAGAAAGGCGTAGTTATGAAGGAAAGGGTTAAAAGGGAAAAAATGATGCAGAAAGCTCCAAGGAACATTAAGAACATAACAGAATAGAACACATTTTATTCAGACTTGTATATAGTACTTTGTTTATTGTACATGTAATTGTTTAATAATGCCAACGTGAGATAGATACATATAAACTACAAGTACATAATATATGTATGTAACTGTATATTTCACCTACCACCCAATCAAGAATTAGACTTCTAATTGTTTTAGTATCAGCGAGAATTGATTATGTTGACTATGTTTGTTTCTACAGTAAATCCCTCTAAACCGGAACTCTAGTAGAGAATAATTGAGAATAACTGAAACACTTTTAGGAAGGTGGCTGCTCAATACAGAGTGAATATCATGCAGAAAGCTCTTAGAGGAGTTTTCTGTGTGTCTTTCATCCTGAATTAAACAGTCACCTGTCTCAACGATCGATAATTATATTAAATCGAATGTCCGGTTAAGAGAGGTTTTACTGTACATTGATTCGGATACGCAAATCGTCCAAGTACAATCAAACTACGAGCTATCTCCGGATGACTTTACAGCCAAAATTACCGTGTCGCGAGTTCAGAGTACAGAGTATTATTGATCTGAGTCTACAGAGTCTGTCAAAGTAAAACGATCTTGTGTGAATTGATATACCTTTATGGAAATACAGCCTATAAATATTCATGGCGTCATTATTTCGTCCATAAATATTCACGAGGGAAACAGTTGAATTACAGTATACTTGAGCAAATAATTTGTCAACTTTTCGAATCCAAGTAGGAAGCTATGTCGGCTATATAGATTTTTTTCAGGCATTTTCTGAAGAAAAAAAACGTTTACAATTATGTTCGTATGTCATAATAAAATTCCAGCTAATTATTATTCATAAAGTCCAACTTATTTATATGTATATTCATGAGTTAGTGTATATTCATGAGTTAGAGATTAACGGTAAAGAACCAGGTACATTATTTTACTAGAAGTGAAGTATTTTACATTCGCGATCTATGAGTACCCGTATTATTTCCCTTCTTAACGGAAATGATTTAAGGAACGGTTAACTCCCTTAAACCAGCAGCTGCATTTAACTCTTTCTCTGTAAAATTTTGTCGTCTGGCAACTTTTCGTCTGCTGCAATTTTCGTTTGGTTGATTACCGCAGTAACAAACCATTATTCGGCGTCCCGAGGGCAACAGTTACTTTAACCCTATCACCGCCACAGTCGCATAAATGCACCACGACAAATAGTGCAGTCCCAGATCAGACGCTGCCTTTTCAAGGCGGCGTCTGATCAGAGACTTCACTATTTGTCTCAATCTCTATTTCTATATATGTGCTTTATTCCTTTGAAATTTGTATTTATTTATCTCATTTCCTTATTTTAATGAATTATTTAACAAACTTGGCTTGCAGACGACAATTAGAAAGTTGGCGCCGAAAGGGTTAAATAACGCTTTGTATCTTTGCATCGTATCCTTGTTAGACTAAAACACCCTTTTGACATGCATGTAAATATGATACACGTGTCTATAATAAACGAATTTAGATAAACATATACTTTAGAGACATGTGTAATAGTGTCATGTAAATATAAGATTTAGCAGCAGGCTAGAGGGCGAATCTCTGTTTGTAAACAACCCCGTCGATTTCGCGCATGCGCAGTTAACTGGTGGGCAAAAACACCAATAACGGCCTATGTAAAGGCTAGGCAACAGTTAGCCTACACATCTTTTAACGACCGTGTTGGTTTTGAATTGTTGATTTCTGTACATTTACTGTATCCTCTGACTATAATGACAATTATGTTTTAGTTTCTAAGGATAGATACAACAAGAAGCTTGAATAAATCGGCCCTATAAACTACCAGCTGAACTTTGAAAAAAAAAAAAAAAAAAAAAACCCGATCCCTTGATCTGGCCTTTCTTTGAAATGGGAGACATTCTTATATATTTGTTGGACATGCCTGATATTTCGAATAATTTAGATCAACAGTATTTAAAATTTTAATTCTCGTTTTATTTCAATAAGATCTAGATATTAAGTTATACAGTCTCATGTCGTTCATTCGTGTGTTGTAAAATGTCTTTCTGGCTACTGTACCGTACCGTAGCAGATCTAGTAAAAGTATTTAAGATTAGATCTAGATCATAGCAATCTATACTATCTTTAGAACCATATTTCACAATGCACTACCTTTTTCAATATACATGTAACTAAATCGTTGGGATTTAATTGTGCTTAGCCATAGATCTTATTAGTCAAAACATAGTTATCTTCTATTGTTCGGGAAGCTGTTTAACAAATCATTACTTTAGACAATTGGCACATAGTTTGGTAGTTGTCACAATAGAAGCATTCCTGTTACGTAATAGTTCATAACTTTGTTGATAAGACAGTGTGTGATAGATGGCAGTTCCGTGATCGCTGACCCTTGTCCCCTGCTGAGAAATTAGGGGATTTACTGACCATCTGGCACCTTTGATCGTTACTGTTTTCCTAGGTCTAGTTAGTAAATTAGCAGTATTTCGGCTGAGTAAGTAATGTAATAATATAGTCTCCAACTGTCTAACACAATTCATTTTTAGTATTCAAAACAAATAGTGTGTATTGTTAGAATCTTTGAACTCGGTGAATGAAAGTACTGACATTCGCAAAATGTAGACCCAGACAATATATATAGCTAAACAAGCAACCCTCTGACCAGGGTCTTCACTGTTTATTATTCAAAATCATATACATGTAGCAAATTTAAGTCTTATTATATAATGAATGGGATCTACAGTTAAACAATGACGGGTCATTCCACCTTAAAATTCAAGCATTCAAAGATGTAACCCTTTCTTTAATATAAACGTGTGTTCGTGTATTTGCAAACAGCGTAGGCACAGATCATACTGGGGCTGCTCTGTTTATTTATGAAATTGTAATAGGTCCGACTCTACAGTTTCTACCAACAAAACAATCCTGTCTACATATGTCATTAGAAACATTACCTTATAAATAGTCATGATATCATTATTTCTTACATGAATACTGAGCAAGGAAAGGGTTTGTGTATTTTACCAATATTTAACTTTTTCTGATTATAATTTTTTACTGTGCATTACCCATACTTTGAAAAGCTTATATCTTTCAATTCCACAGGTTGTCATGTTAAACTGTTGTTATTTTAGTTAAATAGTCGGCAAATAGTTTATTGTAGATCTGTCGTGTTATTTGTTTTACAACCGACTCCAAATAAAGATGTTTGTATCGTGTAAATTCATCTTCCAGAATCAATTTTTGGTTCATGACTATGTTTTTACACGTACTATCGATGTAATTATCATCAACGATTGCACCATAATCGTTTGTTATTGATTTAAACAGAAGTTTTCAAAGTGCTGTCAATGTTTCTGTTCTTGTTTACATATCAGCTGTCAGTCTTTTTGCCCACCAAGCTTTTCTCGGCTGAGATAACAGGTGCGCGTGACGTCACGGCGATTCGCCCTAGACGCACGCGCCTTTAATTAGGAAATGACCATTTAAAGTGTATCGACTGAGATAAACTAAAGGCCGATTATACAATTTGGTTAACATTTCCTGGTTCACTAACTGTATAAACAGAGAGCTAAATTCTGGTTTAAGGAAGGCTGCTTCAGTCTGTGGGGAGACTGGCGTTAGACTGGCTTGAGTCTGGGTTTAGAAGTCGGAGAGAATACTGCTAGCTCTCATATAGCTAGGACTCTGAAATAAAGCTGTCAACCGGATAATCGAGTTGTTTTACTATCGCTATATCACACACGAACGAAGTTTCTCATGAAGAATACATCTTAGTCATCACGGAATATCAGCCAAATAACCTCTCTAAACAGGACGTTAAAGATAATATCAGTGCTGTTCTTTAACCCTTTCATCCAGGGTCCATGCTTATAAAGCTTTTAGTTGAGTCTGAGTTTCGTTCTCAGGCTTTTGATTGGTCAGATTTGAGTTCTCAAGCTTTTGATTGGTCAGATTTGAGCCAAAGGCTCAAATCTGACCAATCAAATGCTTGAGAACGTTCTCAGACTCAACTAAAAGTTTTATAAGCAGGGACCCATAATGACGCCTTTTACGCCTCTGTAATAACCACTTCTTGAAACCATTGTGATAAACAAAGCAATTGCTCCTATAGGAGCAAATGCTCTATTTATCACAATGGTTTCAAACTACAAAATTCTAAACTTTTACTCTTTTTCTCTAGTAAATGCTTCTTTTGGGTAGATTATTTTGGGTTGATTCATTCAAAGACGTTCGGCCTAAAATAGCCTATGGAGGAAAGGGTTAAGACAGATGCCAGCTTAATGCTGAGTAAAAGGCGCGCAAACAGAATCCAAATGAGCGATCTGTGTGACTTTCTCCCGTTCTGTGTGACTTTCTCCCTGCATTAAGTAGACGTCTGTTTAAAACGATATTCAAAGAAATTAAATAAGCAATTCGCCGAATTGATATTCGCCTCTAAACGAATAATGACCTCAGTTTTAACCCTTCGCTAGCTATTCACGTCAATATACCTACCTGTAAATAGTGAAGACCCAGACGAGACAGCTCCTGCAGGAGCTGCCTCATCAGGGTCTGCACTATTTGCAAGTTGAGTGTGCAACCAGTGCACTCCACAGCAGTGATTGCACAGCGAACTACTTGTACACAGTGAAGATATATGTAATTATACAACAGGGCATGGGTAAAGAAGGAGAAATGTATTTTAAAATTCAGCAAGCGAAGGGTTAAAATGGGTTATTGAAATGCATGATACGGGTACTAAACATTAACATCGTTTCTAAATATAAATCTAAACCGTTTCTGACATCTGACTCCGGACGGATGAAAACACTAACGGACGCATGCACGGATAGATAAACTCTAAAATGATCCTGAGGCATGACTGCGAATGAACAGAAAAAAGGACGGACGCAAAAACTGATGGACTGACACTCGGACGCACGAAAGAAATTATACAAGGACGAACAGTATGGGAGTTATAAATAGTAGATAGTTATTTAAGGTACCGTCTGCTAATAACTGAAATAGTGTTGATCGGACGTAAAACCCATCTAACTCACTCATTTAGTTCTTAAAAGTTGGGCGTGTTAAACAGTAGATAGGTCTTAAAATGAAGTTTTGTTTTGTTTGTATATAGATGCACTAATGTCCATATGTAAACCTGAACATATTCTCCAAACCTCTTCCGTTCATGACTCTATCAATTTGTTCACTTTGGGAAACAGTTAAATGATTTTTCCAGTCCCCAATGATACCTTTCCGACATATGACAGATCTGCCATGTTCGTCAAGCAACGCTGGATGTAACGGCAGATGGGCCAACTCTTCCCGAACAGTTGCGATCGTTGTCTCCTCAACAATTCTTTCCAGGTACCTCCTATCTCTATCAAAATTAAGGAATTGGTTGAGCCTTTCGAGATTTGCAAGATTATCTTTTTTCAAACTCTCATAGTAGAAGACTTCTATCTGTACATTTAGTCTTTCAGCCGATACATCCTGCAGAATTACATTCCATGTATCTAAATAGTCCCAAAAGGAACCCCATGGAACAACCCCAGACATAAATGATTGGAAGAACTCGTCAAATGTTTGTTGGTTACCCAACATTTTAGAGTCCCTGTAATGGTAGTAGTACGAAACTACAACATATTTCGGGTTGCGTAAGAGTAAGAGAATTTTACCACCATTTCTGATGTGATTTACAGGTAATCGGCTTGGCTTCATGTGCGTAAAGAACAACCGGGGAGACTCAAGTTCCTCTGTGTGTGCCTCAGGTGCAATTTCAATGAGAATATCCGGGGTTTTTCTGGCAGCAAAGTCTGTATTTTTCAGTTTCCACAACATGCTGGAAAGCCAGTGCAAGCCGCATTTAGGGTACGAACAAATAAGAATATCACCATCCTTGTACGGTAGTTCACGGAGAAGGGTCAATGCCGCTATAGGGTCCACCAAGTTCGGCAGGATTACGTCATCGTCGTATTTTACCAACTGAAGACCTTGGCCATTGGCGGCTGGCAGACGTATGATTTCTGCCATCTTCTATTACTGTGTTGACTGTGATGCTGAAGTATAATAATGGCATTTAGTAGGCTGGGCAAATAAATAACATATGTTGTTTCATCATTTAAAAGATCTGGAGCAAAACCACTAATTTTGGATTTTTTATAGATGGCATTTTCCGCAAACGAATAGTACATTAAACCCCTCTAATGCGACCACCAAAAAGGGCATAATTCACAGTGGAAAAGGCAGGTGGTAGCTTAATGCAGGACGAAAGTTATGCAGAAAGCTCCTATAGAAGCTTTCTGCATAACTTTCGTCCTGTATTAAGCAACCATCTGCTCATGAAGACAGCCATGTTTGTTCATTAAGTGGTCGCATTAGAGGGGTTTTGCTGTATTTCTTCAGACTATAGACCACCCTTTGCCTGCTAGAGACGTATGTTAACGTGTAGACCAGATCAGACGGTTATTTGTGATTTGTTAATTACATTGATATGATTCCTATGTATTCATATGTCAATATAAACTTTTAGCTAACAAATACAATGTTTGTTTTCGCAGGAATATTAAACAGGTAAAGCGTTAAATTGTTAGAAAACAACACGTATAATATAGATTACTCCCATTGACTCTATAAATAGTCTTTCTACGAATTTGCAAACGGAGTAGACCCAGATCAGACAGCTACTGGAGTATGGTCTGTTCTTATTGCTTTTGAAATAATATAGATATAGATGTTATTTTATGGTCAAACTTGCCAGCGTTATTATGCCATTATTAAAAAAACATCTAATCAATATTCGTGATGTCAGTATTTCTTACATGAATAACATTGCAATTTGATCTGGGTCCGTGCTTATAAAACGTTTAGTTGAGTCTGAGTTCGTTCTCAAGTTTTTGATTGGTCAGATTTGAGCCTTTGGCTCAAATCTGACCAATCAAAAGCTTGAGAACACAAATCAGACCAATCAAAAGCTTGAGAACACAAATCTGACCAATCAAAAGCTTGAGAACGAAACTCAGACTCAACTAAAAGCTTTATAAGCACGGACCCAGCTCATGGAAAAATATATAGGGTCTTCTTCCATATAACCTCAATACAAACAAGCAAATTCATGGAGTAAATGGTTACATAAAGTGTGTACATAGTACTGATGACAAAACAGAGCTGCAGATACGAGTGCACGGATATACAGTGAAACCCCTCTAAACCGGACGCTAAATTTAGCATAAATATCGGTCTTGGAGACAGGTGGCAGCTTAATGCAGGGTGAAAGTCATGCAGAAAGCTCCTCTAGGAGCTTTCTGCATGACTTTCACCCTGTATTAGGCAGCCACCTGCCTAAAGGTATCCAAATTCTTCTCTACTAGAATTCCGGTTTAGAGGGGTTTTACTGTATAGTGCACGGATATATAGAATGTCATTTTATATTTGGTAGGCTACCCAATGTGGTAGGTTAACCCATTCCGTCATATCGACGCCTTTTGACGCCTCTGTAAAAGTCACTTTTTGTAAACATTGTGATAAATAGAGCATTTGCTAGCCTCCATAGGAACAAATGCTCTATTTGTTACAATGGTTTAATCCCTTTCCCTGTTCTATATTTATTGCGAATTTCAATACCTACCGAATATTCATAGCAAAAAAAGATACAACCAAATATGGTAGAATGAACATTCAACATTGTAGCCATTTTTGACAGTAAAGAAGCATAGGTTTCAAATTTCATTAGAAACAGAGCAGACCCTGATCAGAAGGCTCCTATAGAATGGTTTCAAAACTACACAATTCTAAAGTGCTCCTTTTTTCTAGTAAATACTCCTTTTCAGTTGAGTTATTTAAAGAAGTTTAAAATGACCTATGAAGGACTTGGTTTACTCTGTAAAGTACCAGTACAACCATTGCAAATGCATCTACGTCGATACATTTTACAGCAGTGATAGACTCCTCAGTATCTATTAGCAATCAATGATGTAGATAAATACGTGGCGACATTATATAAATATCACATCCTATGGAGAGCGACAGCACGTACTGTCAACCCGAGGTTGGTTATGTCCACCAGGGGGTTAGCCGAGGTGAACATTACCATACCGAGGGTTGACAATACGTGAGGACGCTCTCTATAGGATGTGATATATATTTTATTATATCGAACAGCACAATCAATATCGTCAGCAAAAATATTTATTCAATGACAACAATAAACAGTTTGAAACAAAAGTTATAGAGCTACTCGCTGCTTAAAAATCGCGGAACAGCTTCAAATTTCTATTCATTACACGTTATAAGTACTGGCGGAGTCCTTTTCACTGTCCAATCTTGACGGATCCTCCTTCGTAATAGTCGTATAACGCGAAATTTCTCAAATATTTAAAAATAAAAAAAATTGTCAAAATGACGTTTGTTGATCAAATTGCAAGCGTCAGATGACGTCAGTCGATAACGTCAATCGCATGACGTCACACGCGCAATTTAATAAGCGCTCATGATCCAGATGTTCCGTGCCTAAGGTAGCGGAAGACAGTATTTTTCCGACAGTAAGTTTTTCCCCGCTGGGCCTGACAGTATTTCTATTTCACGGTTGCATATGGGAGATTAACATCGTAAATGAAATCGAAGTATAATAAATAGAGCTGGCTGGAGGAACAAATAATTTCCGCTGCGTCCCTCAGACACCACTTACCCACTCCGCCCACTACACTCAAGATGTCATTATGGTCATGATGATGATGTTGATGACCTATGATGATGATGAATTATGACCCTGGGTCAATATTCATAAAGCTCCTTAGGAAAATTTTAACCTTAGAACAACTTAAGGAGATATTTTCAGTCTACATCTAAAGCAAAATTATAGAGCAAATTTCCCTTTAATTACTTTTACCCTTTCCTCCATAAATACGCTTTTCTGTGCCTCTGTAATAACCACTTCTTGAAACCATTGTGATAAATAGATCATTTGCTCCTACAGGAGCAAATGCTCTATTTATGACACTGGTTTCAATCTACAAAATTCTAAAAATTGACTTTTCTCTAGTAAATGCTCCTTTTGGGTAGATTCATTCAAAGAGGTTGAGTCTAAAAATAACCTAAACGACCTAAATTCTTGTTGAAGCACATGTATGCGATTATGCATAGTACTATGTTCTATATGGGTTATGTCGAACTGTGTTGCCAGGTGCGGATCCAGGATTTCATATTGGAGGGCGGGGCGCAGATTTTTAAAAATTGGATGGCATCACTAGTGTCTTTGTAATGCATATTGAGAAAGGGTGTAATTAAGTGAGGGAAACAAAAAATCAGATTGAATCATTGTTTTATTGATTGTTCTTAGATCTAGATCTAATAAGATTCTGAAAAAAGTTTCTTGTTGGGGTTTTGTGGCGGGGGGGGGGGGGGGGGGGGGGAAGGGGGGCATTCTCCGGCTCCGACCCTCTAAATCCACACCTGTTTGTGCCTATGGCTAGAAAACAATTCTTGATATACAATACAGCCTCTCCACAATGATCACTGAAAAATAGTCTAATACTGTGCCTTTAAGGCAGATGGTGTCTTATTCTTAGACAAAGCAAGCGCACATCTGATTTTAAAAGAAACCTGGGTGTATATCCATATATTAATCATTTCCTTCGCATACACGCATTTCCATGCCTTTGCAAATAGGGTAGACCCAAATCATACATAAGAGCCGTCTGAACAGGGCTTACTCTGTCGGATTATGAAAGAAGAATAGACCCAACTCTACAGTTTCTACCAATACCAAAAAGCCCAGTGTACATATGCCATAACAAGGATTCAGCTAATAAATTATGGCGTCATTATTTCTTACATGAATATTCAACGGGGAAAAGTGTTAAACCTTTTCCCGGAAACACCGACCTTGGTTCAAGGTTATAAAACCGCTGAGTCTGAGATCATTCTCAAGTATCTGATTGGTCAGATGCTTGAGAATGATCTCAGACTAAAGTAATTGTAAAAAGTTTTATAACCTCGGGATCTTGTCGCATTTGCAGATTGAATCTTAAACTCGGTGTCTATCAGAACCACAGCAGTTTGATACTACATGTAGGTCAATACATGAAGTTTCTTAACTCATTCACTCCTAGGCATTTTTTAAATCCGACCTTTTTAATTAATCTACCAAAAAGGAGCATTAACTAGAGGAAAGGATTATTTTAGAATTGTGTACTTTGTGATAAATAGAGCATTTGCTCCTATGTGAGGAAATGCTCTATTTATCACAATGGTTTCACAATGTGAATATTATAGAGGCACTAAAAGTCTTCACTAGGGGATAATGTGTTAAATTAAACGCTTGTGCATGACACTTGCTTAACCCGTTCCCTGTTTTTTCAAATATTAATACCTACTGAATATTCATGGACAAAATAGTTATAGTGAAATATGGAAGGTTGGATATTATAGCCATTTTAGAAACTAAAGAACCAGATCTTCCAAATTATATTAGGAAACAGAGCAGGCCTTGGTCATACGACTCATGAAGGAGCCGTCTGATCTGGGTCTGCTCTGTTTGCAACTGAATGAAGTTAAGTTTGTATGAAGGAGGGGATTAATAGTTTCTTTATCAGCTCGGAAGTTGTCAAAATTGTACAGATCCGAATCTGAGCAGATGTAATTTTTTCACAACGTTGTAAGTGTTAAATGGCCAATGTTGAAAGGATATACTTACAGTGCCTCCTATATATACAGGAGAACGTAACCCATTCCCTCATATTGACGCCTTCTGACGTCTCTGTAAAAGTCACTTTTTGAAACTATTGTGATAAATAGAGCATTTGCTCCTACGGAGCAAATGCTCTATTCATCACAATGGTTCAGAACTACTACGAAATTCTAACATTTTCCATTTCTCTAGTTAATGTTCCTTTTCGGTAGATTTATTTAAAGAGGTAGGGTCTAAAAATAGGATATGAGGTAATGGGTTAAGCGGTCATCAAAACAGAGGTCTAATTGTGCATCAATAAGGCAGGTGGTAGCTAAATGCAGGTAAAAAGTATTTGTTTCCATTAAGCTACTACCTGATTTAAACATCTAGAATTGTACTTCTTTTGAGTGGTCCAGTTAGCGGGGCCTTACTGTTATTGCATATCTTGAAAACGATACTGTAAAAAACCTCAAAACCGGAATTCTAGTAAAGAAGAATTTTGGATACTCTTAGGCAGGTGGCTACTTAATGCTGGATGAAACTCGTACAGAAAGCTCCTAAAGAATTTTCTGCGTGACTTTTACCCTGCATTAAGCTGCCACCTGGCTCCCAGACCGATATTTATACTGAAGTTAACGTCCGGTTTAGAGAGGTTTTACTGTACACGAATTTCCACCTTCCATATTTCGCTATAACTATTTTGTCCATAAATATTCAGTATAGGTATTGGAATTTGGTCTAAATATAGAACAGGGAAAGAGTTACTAGAGCCATATGTTACTCATTTGCAAAAACTGTCGACCCTTGTCAGTCAACTCCTGTAGGAGTTTGGTCAGAATCTGCTGCGTTTGTGTATGAAATAATAAAGATAGGATTTTATCGGATTCTTTTTGCCATGGCCAAAATGCCCAATGACCATAAGCCATGATAAAAATGCACTTCATTTAGAGTCATGATGTAATGATATCTGATATGAATCAGGGAAAATATTTTAGCGTACCAGTCCAATAATGCAGAAAGCTGCGTGTACACTCGAGCAATATAATTATTTGAATCAAACTGATAACCTCTGTCTGCTGTATAGCTCTTTTCAGGCATTTCTGCAAGGATTTCATTATGTTAATATGCCATAATAAAGCTCCACCTTCTTATTTTTCATAAGTCATAATTATGTACATGAATGTTTATTAATTAAATTATTAACGGTAAAGAACTAGGTACACTATTTTACTACAAAATAAAAATAGCTAGAAATGAAATATATGTACCTAAAGCTCGCTAATCTATGCGTGTTTTTGATATTATTTCCCTTTTTAACGACATGATTTAAGGAATGGTTACCTCCCTTAAACTAGGTGTTCGGTTTTCCTGACTAGTGTTTAACTTTTTCGCTGCCAGTTTTTGTCTTCAAAAAACTTTGTTATCTGTTACAATTTCCGTTTATTTAATTTCCATCCATTTTCTTGTAAAATATAACTTCAGTAACAAACAATTACTCGGCGTCTGGTCTGAATCCCAACTGTTAAGAACGAAAGAAATGCACCAGACGAAATAAAAGCAGACACTTCCTGTTTGACTTTCTGCATTACTTTCATCCTGCCTTAAGCTACAGCATGTCTTTGTGACTCAGAAATGGACTTCCTTTGAGTCGCCATTTATAGGGATTTGTGAAATACAGCATAATCCCTCTAAACCGGAATTCTAGTAGAGAAACATTGAGGTGACTGCTTAATGCAGGGTGAAAGTCATGCAGTAAGCTCCTAGAGGAGTTTTCTGCATGACTTCCATCCTGCATTTAGTTGCCACATGTCTCCAAGACCGATCTTTATACCACATTTAACGTCTGGTTTAGAGGGGTTTACTGTATAACAAACAAAGCAGTCTAGACCCTGGTTATACAGAATGTATTTAACATGGCGGTCGTTCAGGGTCTACACTGTTTGTAAAAGCACTCGAATATTCCCATGAGTCGGATCTAATCAAGCACACTCATGTAAGATCTTCTATTTATAAGTCGAGACTAGTGTTATTACAGCATATATTTATTTATTTCAATTCATTCAGTGTACAGTAATACTAATCTTAGGCCATGATCTACAAGTTATAAAAAGGTTATACATAAGAACATGCGTAAAGCGGTCGCATAATGAATAAACATGGAGGTCTACTGTTGATTGCTTAATGCAGTATGAAAGTAATGCAGAAAGCTCAAGAGGGAGCTTTCTGCATAACTTCCATACTACATTAAGCATAAAGCTAACACCTGTTTTTATAGACTTATTTTTTGTGGATTTAATGTATTCGACAGAAAGTCGAACGAAGGAAAAAGCACCATCATCAAGAATGTAAACAATAATTACATGTCCATTACAAATACATGTACATGTACTATGAAAACTAAAAATAAATAAAACATAAAAATATAAAAACAATATCAAAAACAACTTAAAACTGATAATTATTACTACACTGATACATATAGTTTTCTACACCAAAGGTAATTCGTTTTATTTCACTTGACTCTTTACCTCATGAACATTCATGTAAGACACTGTATAAACATTTAACCCATTTGCGCCCAGTGGATTCTTCCATGTTTATATATTGGATTTGTCTTTTTTTTATCTAAGGGATTCCTGGCCTAAATTTTCAATTTCGTTTTGTTTTACATTGAGATTTCTATCAGCAAACAGTGTAGACTCTGATCAGACGCCGCATTATGCGACGTCTGATCAGAGTCTACACTGTTTGCCTATGTCCCATATATGGGATCGTGGGCGAAAAAGGGTAAGAAAACTGAAGTTTTACAATTATTATTATTATTATTCCATAAGCAAGCAGAAAATACCCTGATCAGACGACTCATACAAGAGCTATCAGATCTAGGTCTACTCTGTTTGCAAAGGCATCAATAGGTATCCCTAACAGATAAACGATTAATTAGTAGTGAAATATCTTAATTATTTGCAACAAATGTAGCTTTTATGCATGTGGCTGCTTAATGCAGGATGAAAGCCACGCAGAAAGCTCCTAGATGAGCTTTCTGCATGACTCACCATGCATTAAGCTGCCATCTGTCTCCAAGACAGATATCTGTACTAAATTTAGCGTCCGGTATAGAGAGGGTTTGCTGTACTCTGTTTGAACAGGTGTCTCTATCAGATAGAGGGCTGAAATGCTATAAATATTATAACACACAGCTATATAAGTAAAGAGCATACATAGCACGTGCATCAGAGGTCCAGGTAAGAGGCGTACATTAAAACATTTTCAAAAATAACTTCTTTATTTCTCCACCAAACCCTATGTTGAGACTATTCTTTAGAATCGTCTCGAAGAGACGATTCTAAAGAATAGTCACAACATCGGGTTTGGTCGAGAAATGACGATTTTAGTTTTTGAATACGGAACTTTATCTGTTGCTATGCAACACATACTTTTATTTAAATTTAGCTACACAGTAGCTGTGTAGATCTAAGCATCCTGTTTTAGCACCCCAGATTCAATACATCACACGCACACATAACCAATTATATTAGCCATTTATTTTGCAACGTTTCCCTTACTAAGGGAATAGTCCGCATTGGCAAACAGTGCAGATCCAGATTCGAAGGCCCATGAGAGAGCCCTCCTATAAGGGTCTGCTCGGTTTGCTAATTTCCAACTGATACATCGTTCAAGGATATTGCTGGAGAAACATCCCGTCAAATGTAATTTACAATGATTCACAATTTATACAGTAGAACATGCTTATAACGACCATATGATGAAATAAGAGCACCGCATATGGGTGCCAACGCTCGTCTGTCAATACATCTTAACCCATTACCTCATAGGCTATTTTTAGATACAACATCTTTGAATAAATCTATCGAAAAGGAGCATTAAGTAGAGAAAAGGAAAATTTTAGAATTTTGTAGTTTGAAACCATTGTAATAAATAGAGCATTTGCTCCTATAGGAGCAATTGCTCTATTTATAACAATGGTTTCAAAAAGTGACTTTTACAGAGTCGTCAAAACTCGTCAATATGAGGGAATGAGTTAAATTTTTATTTCCTAAGTCCATAAAGGGGCATAATTTTGTAAAAAAAAAAAGCCATACAGAGTTATGACCCTTGGTAAGATTGTGCCACTTGTGACGATGAACAAGTGTGTGAAGTTTCATTAGATTTGACTGAATACTATGAATACTAGAAGTACTATCGCTACAGAAGTAATAGCCAACGTTAAAGTTCCCGGGCGACAACTATGAAAACGACGACGACGATAAAGCGGACGTGAGAGTTTTATCATTAGCTCGTATTTCTTTCTTCCTAAACAGACGAACTAAAAGCATGGCAGTGTATAAGAGCGGGTGGTTGCTTAATGTGTGACAACAGTAATACAGAAAACTCCTAGAGGAGCTGTCTGTATATATTTCCTGCATTAAACTGCCACCAGCCATAAACTATCCCAGCTTTAGACTTACACTTTGATTGTCGCTGTAGACAAGTTTTACTGTACATGTATTTCGGTAAGTTTATATAGAACATGAGGCATCAATGGGCAAAACAGTATCAGCGTTCAGCTACATGTAGCAGTGAGCAAATTAGTGTAAACTTGACAAAAAGGTTAGATGCATGACACACCGTCGAGTAAGGCTACATCATATCAACTTCCAACGTCTAGATGTCTAGATCATATTTAGAAAGACATGGAAAATGGAAGAAAATTGCACAGTTCTACAGGGGCGCCATTTTAGCGTCATTTAGCTCATTCGACCCAGGAAGCACATGAACGGTCATTTGCAAACAGTGTAGACCCAGATCAGAGGGTTCCTAGAGGAACCTTCTGATCAGGGTCTGCACTGTTTCATTCAAAATCCTCTAGTACATTTAAGCCTTTTCTACTGAGTGGACTCTATAGTTAAACCTTGATTGGCTATTCCACTCTGATAATTCAGGGTTGAAGGATTTAAGGAAGATTCCAAGTATAAACAGCGTCACGTGACCCGTAGTCATTAATTTCACGCGACCATGAGTTACATCTCTATATCATTTGTTCAAGCAGTATTTCAAGCGGACTCGATTAACATAAGTTAACCATTAATCTGCTGAACAATTAAAACTCGCTCCTCTTTTTCTGAATATTAATTAACCCTTTCCCTGTTTTAAGTTTATTTCAAATTTCAATACAACTATATCCTAATGGACACATTTTTTTAATGTTATATGGACGGTGGAACACTGTAGCCATTTGAGAAACTAAAGAGATAGATATTTCAAAGTCCACTAGCAAACGGAGCAGACCCTGATCAGACGGCTCCTATAGGAGCCGTCTGATCTAGGTCTACTCTATTTGCAGCTGCATGAAAACACGTTTATATCAAGGAATGGGTTAAAACTTTGTGTCAAAACTTATCACTGAAGAAAATTATTTTTATGATAAACAGTATACACCCTGATCAAAGAGTTCCTTCGTCACAAATTTTATCGGGGTCTACACTGCTACCAAAAGGACTTATATACTCAGTTCCGGCACATTAAGTGTCAGTGGCATAAATATTACTGACGAGTCATTGTAAAATATTGACCTCTTTGGAAGAACACATGTCAGACATCTAAAAGATAATACTGTATTTTTACAATGAATGAAATACTTGCGCGCTGATTGATCTCTCTTAAATGGTACAGTAGACCCTCTCCACTGAGCGACACAGGTGTCTTTAACCCATTCTTTCCTACTGGCGCCTTTTTGTGCCTCTGTAAAACTCTTTTTTTTTTTAAATCATTGTAACAAATAGAGCATTTGCTCCATAGGAGCAAATGCTCTTTTTATCACAATGGTTTCAAAACTACGCAATTTAAAGATATTAACTGCTCCTTTCATAAGATTTATATGAAAACGACGTGTCTAAAAATAGCCTATGAGGGATGGGTTAAGCTAACACCTGTTTATGAGTTTTCGCTTTAGCGGGTGTTGACTGTATATTGCACTGTCCGTTCTGCTTAAAAAGTAACTATCTCCTTATTGCATATTCACGAAGTGCGATAAAATCCTTCATTACTGTCGGAAGCGGAAGTTTCGGAATTCGGTCAACGATTGTCGCATCACCGGTAGCACGATTTAGGCCCATGCGTATAGACTTTCTGCAGATCTCTTGGAGAGAAAATGGCTGGCTTGCCTTTCCGCGCAAGAATCGTAGGATTTCGATTTCATGGCGCCCTCTGCCGTTGTATCCTGGAAAGGCAAGACGTAGAAATGATAAGGAAAACGTGGGTATCCTTCTGGCGCACTGCTCTACTTCATCCGGCGTCACAAGATACCCCGCTGTCACTAGAAGCTTTACAACATAATCGTCACACTTCGTAAAAGCTTCCACAAGAACACTACGATTGCTCTTTTGATTTTCTGGTAGGATGCAGCCATGGTAGATCAACTTGGCGGCTATTCTGCTGTTGAACACGGAAATGGCGGAGGTCAGTGGGTCCCACTGGCCGTCATTGTAGCTGAGCTGACAACCACTGTCGATTAACATACTGAGAATGGGCTCCAGAGAAGTGTATGATGAACGGTGGGCAATTTTGTAATAGAACACGGCACTAAGAAACGGAGAGGATTTACAATTGGTTATTGCTGTTACATCAGCACCATCTTTGACCAATTTCCTTGTAAGACTTTCGTTTCCTATTCGCGTAGCTTCGTGAATAGGTGTCCAACCAGAATTATTTGTAGCATTCACGTCGGCCCCTAGGTTGCTGAGCATACAAGAGATCGTCTCCAAGTTGGCACGGATTGCTCTGTGAAGCGGGGTATTTCCATTTGAATCTTGTGTTCGAAAATTGCAACCGTGTGATATGAGACAGGCGGCAATGTTACCATTGTGATGGTCACAGGCAACGTGTAGCGGCGTGTGTTGTCTATTGTCTATTAAATCTATGTCCCACCCAGCTTCTATAAGCGGGTACACTATCCGCATATATCCATACTCCGCCGCCCAGTGAAGGGCCGAACGGCCATCACTGTCAACGAAATCTTTCGAAGCACCTTGAGAAATAAGAATCTTCACCTTGGTGTCCTTTCCAGATTTTGCTGCTTCCATAAGTTGTGTATCATCATCGAGATCCGACTTTTCAGCGAACTTGTCCTCATGTGCATCTTGGAAGAGTAGTTTCTTTCTCTGTGATACTCTGTTCAATCTATTTTTCGCGAATAGAATCCGTTCTGAAAGACATAGGCGTTTGATTGGTCCCCTCGGAAGACACGTACTTCCGCCCGAGCTGGTTCCAGGTTGTGGGTCTTGTACCCGCGATGAGCTTGCACATACTTCCGTCATTTTGGTAATGATAATGGCAGCCTAACAGGATGACCAGAATTTAGTAAGTGAATAAAAGTATTACCAAGTAGCCGTATTTCAGCCTGGTCACGGTAATCCAAACAGTTATCTAATCATTTCATTAATGTCTAGTCTCTGAAATGTAAGTCTATACACGGCTGATATATTAAGTTTACAAGATCGTAATATTACTTCAGCAATATCCGTACAAAATTATCTGATTCCCGCTTTGGAAGATTATCAGCTCAATTATGTATACTATAAATTTGCACACCTTCTTCCTGAGATTCCATTTCCGCAGATACAGTAACTGTAGGGCAATTTAGCTGTAGATTTTATCGAAGTGCCTTTACGAAACCAAGTGTCACCACTAAACGCGTGTACGAAATGCCAGTCCATTAAACTCCGAGAAAATTCCTTAAAACGGCATTCTGGACAACAGTAAAGATGAGAAACCACTTGCTCCCGTCTGACCGTGGAAACATTTGTGCAGGTTACGGTAATTGCCTCCGATGAGTATCTGGCAGGTCGGTCGGTAAGTAAACAGAGGCCAATTACTGTAATCAAGCAGTGGCTACAGTATACAGGTAATCCCCATGTGGTCTCAGATACGCTAGACGCAACCACTGGCTACCGGTATCACTGTGTCAGTCTGGAAAATATAAAATAGAAAAAATCATTAGCAAAGAAATATCCACATTTTGTAAGTGGTTCATAATTATGATTGTAACCGCTTAATCCATAAATATATGTTAACGAAATGCATGACACTTTGAATATTAATTAAATTAATGTTTCATCATATCACATGGAAACAGGAACTTTCGGCCATAACAGAATCCTTAGAACCACATCTATACTATGTCATAAGGACATGAGCCGACTGATATGGGTCCAATCTATTTGCAACAGCGTAGAAATGAAAGGAGAATCAATGGAGTAACGGGATCACTCCAAGAACATCTGGCAGTGAAGCAATCATAATTATGCTGCATTACTCATTGAACTGTATCGAACTGATTTACGGCAAATAGTTTTACCGATTCGATAATCAGCCTATATAAGAATTTCTTTAACCCATTCCCTCCTAGACTAATTTAAGACCAAACCTCTGAATAAATCTACCGAAAAGGAGCATTTACTGGAGAAAAGGAATTTTATTTAGAATAGTGTTGTTTTGAATCCATTGTGATAAATAGAGCATTTGCTCCTATGTAGCAAATGCCCTGTTTATCACAATGGTTTCAAAAATGACTTTATAGAGGAGACAAAAGGTGTCAGTAGGAGGGAATGGAGGATAACTTAACGAATAAGCATTTCTGTCCTTGTAAGCAGGTGGCTGCTTAACCCATTCCCTCATATAGACGCCTTTCTACGCCTCTGTAAAAGTCACTTTCTGAAACCATTGTGATAAATAGAGCATTTGCTCCTTAGGAGCAAATGCTCTTTTTATCACAATGGTTTCTGTACTACACAATTCTAAAAAACATCCTCTATTAAATGCTCCTTTTCGGTAGATTTATTCAAAAAGGTAAGATCTAAAAAATAGCCTAGGGGGTAATGGGTTAATTCCGGACAAAAATAATGCAGAAGCGTTCTACAGGACATTTCTACAGGATACGTTCGTTCTGCATTAAGCTACCACCTGTTTCTACCACCCAGAACTACATCTCTTTTTGGTGGTCACATTAGAGATGTTTCAATGTAAAATGAAAATTATTATATATTGTATTCATGTCCAAAATTATAGAAGCAACATCAAAGTACAGTAAACCCCCTCTAAACCGGACGTTAAATTTAGTATTAATATCGGCATTGGAGACAGGTGGCAGTGTAATGGAGGGTGAAAATCACGCAGAAAGCTGCTATAGGAGCTTTCGGCATGACTTTCACTCTGCATTAAGCAGCCACCTGTCTAAAAGTATCTACAAATTCTTCTCTACTAATATTGCGGTTTAGAGGGATTTTACTCTAACCAACAAACGACGAACCCCGTTTACTTCATGAATATCCATATGTAGGAAATAATTGCGTCATGAATATTCATCAGATGATATCTATGACATATGAACACAGGACATTCAGCAGACGGCTCCAACAGGAGCCTTCTGATCTGGGTCTACTATGTTCGCAAAGGGGTCAAAATGCGCCTCTAATTAGGTAATGGGGTGATCACCGTTGTAAGCATATTAGGTCTGAAAAAAAGTCGTGATGCATTAACCCTTTCCCTGTTAAAACACATTATCTCCTAGTGACGCATTTTGCGCATCTATAGAAGTCACTTTTAGAAACCATTGTGATAAATAGAGCTTTTGCTCCTATAGGAGCAAATGCTCTATTTATCACAATGGTTTCAAACTACAAAATTCTATTTTTTTTTCCTTTCCGCTAGTAACTG
The DNA here is from genome assembly GCA_963576725.1 of Azorinus chamasolen. Lineage (NCBI taxonomy): Eukaryota > Metazoa > Mollusca > Bivalvia > Cardiida > Solecurtidae > Azorinus > Azorinus chamasolen. The sequence goes on along the minus strand of OY755238.1, from coordinate 11,358,378 downwards.
CTCCTTTTCGGTAGATACATTCAAAGAGATTGGGTCTAAAAATAGCCTAGGAGGGAGAGTAAAATATCCATGTAAGAAAATTTTAATAATGAAATCATGGATGATTGTATTGGCTGCAGTTTTATATGCAAGTGTACATAGGATGTGTCGGTGTTGGTACAAACTGCACTGCCAGGTATGGTTTTATTTCATAAGCAAACAACGCAGACCCGATAGTAGCCGTCTGATCTGGTGCAACTCTGTTTGCATAGGAGTGAAACGCGATTATTTGAGAGAAATAGTTAATAGATGTATTGGCAGTTGTTGTTTCAAAGCTCGGCTTAGTACTCTAATCAACCAGGCATTAGACTTCTCGATGTAAATTCAGTAAAACACATCTAAACCGGGGATTAAATTTATTATAAATATCGACTTTTGAGACAATTGGCATCTTAATGCAGGGTGAAAGTCGTGCAGAAAGCTCCCCTAGGAGCTTTCTGCATGACTTCCAGCCTGCATTAAGGACCCACTTGACTAAAAAGTAACTAAATTATTATCAACTAGAATTTCGGTTTAAAGGGGTTTTACTGTATTTGTTGTGATTTAAAATCAAAACACCCACGTAGCAGAACTATAAAATTGTTTACTGCACAATTTACATCAGCTGCAGTAAAATCTCATCTTCTAACCCTTTCCCTCATATAAACGTGTTTTCACGCACTTGCAAACAGAGTAGACCCAGATCAGACGGCTCCTTGAGGAGCCGTCTGACCAGGGTCTGCTCTGTTTGCTAGTAGAATTTGATATCTCTGTTTTTGTGCTTTCTAAAATGTCTACAATGTTCCACCTTCCATATTTCTTTATAGCTATTTTGTTAATGAATATTCAGTAGGTATTGAAATTTGAAACAAACATAGAACAGGGAAAGGGTTAAGAGATTACTTACTGGTTAGATTTGACTGGCAGTTGTTAAATGCAAGGCAACAGTCATGCAGAAATCTCATACGGGAGCTCTTTGCATCACTGTTGTCCTGCATTAAGCTACAATCTGTCTTCGATGCCAATAATTAGACTTGGTTTTGCTGAAGACATTTCTACTGCATTTTGTTGATGCTTATGATAATATTGCCGTCTAAAGCCGAAACACTTGTCTGTCAAGAAACACGCGTTATCTTATATTTATCTCCCTTGCACAGTGAGGCGTCGACTACCTGGCAAGATTTAGACTGCCATTCCGACAAGGTTGATTACCCTCCCGATAAGAATCAGTTTTTTCCCCGATTAAAAAAACAGTGTCCGAAAAAAATAATGTACGTCAATAGTTCAAGTATGTTTCAATCCATTTATTTAAAACCAAAAATATCAAACTGTCAAACAGTTGGATCCCGGCGCGACGTCAAATGTGGATACAATCGGTATGTGGATGTACATGTACACGTAAATCAAATTTAGCCAAATCTTGTTAAGAGTTGATAATTCTAATTTTCGTCTGCAAAAATGTCTGTTTTAAGTTTTCACAGTCAACTTTCCATCATTTTCTTCTCCAAAACTTTGGTGGTGTGTCAAATAGTTTGGATCCTCATGAGATGCCGAGTTACTCGGTGTCTTACCAGGAACTGTTGGCAAAGGTAATCACATATTTGCAGCTTGTCTTGTGAGTCACTATCTGACGACTACGGCAGTGAAAGATTTAACCCAAATTCCATTTTAATTTTTTTATCACCCTGCAAATTGAAAGCATATATATCTCTTTTCCTTTGAAATGAAGTCTGGTTTGCATGAAAACGCTGATAAGCACGGTTGTTTCTGCTAATTTTAACCCTTTACCTGTTCAATATTCATGTAAGAAGTAATGACATAACCAACATTTATTAGCTGAACGTTTACAATGTACAATTTACGAGGGCATTTCTTACTTCAACAAAAACTGTAGAATCAGATATTATATATAATGTAATAAGCAAACAGAGCAGACCCTGATCAGACGGCTCCTATAGGCTCCTGATCTGGGTCTTCTACTCTGTTTGCAAATGCTTGAAAAGGCGTTTACGTGAAGGAAAGGGTTGCACACGGTTGAGACTTTACGTACCATAATAGTACTGTACATTAAGACAGACAGACTTAGGCAAATACAGCAGACCCAGAGCACACTGCTATTGAAGGAGCAATGATACCAGGGTTTGCATTAACCCTTTCCCTCATATAAACGTGTTTTCACGTATTTGCAAACAGAGACGACCCAGATCAGACGGCTCCTATAGGAGCCGTCTGATCAGGGTCTGCTCTGTTTGCTAACATAATTTGATATATCGATTTTTTGACTTTCTAAAATGGCTACAATGTTCCACCTTCCATATGTAATTATAACTATTTTGTCCATGAATATTCAGTAGGTATTAAATTTCATAATTAACATAGAACAGGGAAAGGGTTAAGCGCTACTGTGTCAGGATATCTAAAGTTATCAAAATAGTACCCACATTTATCTATTCCATTTTACAACACTATGAAGAGTGAAGATGATGTGTCCGAATATTAAACCTGCACTAAGCTGAGATGGGATGCCGGGTAACTTGGTGTCTCATCAAGGATCCAAACTGCTCAACATTCTTGCCAAGAGTTTCTGAAAAAATCTGGATGAACCGGATGTATGAAAAACTTGCAATAAATTAGAAAGTTGGCAGATTTATAAGTATGTTTACAGAAGACTAATGGTTAGCTGTACCGTTGAAAGGTAACAAAAAAGCAGCAAAGGCATGAAATAAAAGTACAAAAAAGTTTTCCTAGTATTCGCTCAATTGACCCTTAACCCTTTACCTGATGAATATTCATGTGTAAGAAATAATAACATTATGACTATTTATTAGTTCAATGTTTATAACAGTACATAAACACTGTTTTTTCCTTGGAAGAAACTATAGAATCAAATCTATATACATTGTAATTCCATAAGCAAACAGAGTAGACCCTGATCAGACGGCTCCCACAGGAGCCGTCTGATCTGGGTCTACTCTGTTTGCAAATGCATGAAAACGCGTTTATATTATATTAAGTAAATGGTTATGTTCTGATAAAGTTCCATCGCCATACCTCGTGAATCAAGACCGTTAGATGCAATCAGAGACCATCTATTGAGTCTGTTATCAAGTGACAGATCTAGATTATGTCTGCGAATGTCAATTCGTTAATGCACTGTTGCGCAAAACCAGTATAACTGTATACAATAGAGTCTGTCTTAACCTGTAATAAAAAAATATCTAATTATGTGTCAGTACGGTATGTAGCTTAATGCAGGTCAAAAGTAATACAGAAAGCTCCAAGAGGAGCTTTCTGTATTACTTTCGCCCTGCATTTAGCTGCTTTTAAAAAAAAACAAAAAAAAAACAACTCAATACATGAATGGCCGGTTACTTTAAGACAGGTTCTATTGTATACAAACCCCTGGCATGAGTCTATATGAGCTACGCCACAAGAAATTAGGCTTTCTGGGCTATGCAAACTGTGTAGATCTACATTTGCCGTGACATCTAGAACCGCGACGTCTGATCTTGGTCTACACTATTTGACACTTAGTAGCATATGCAGCCGAACTTGTAAAACGTGTAGACCCTGATTACACTCCTATAGGAGCTACTCTGTTTGCAAATGCGTGTAAATGCGTTAATATTAAGGAACGGGTTAAGAGCTTGCGCCGACGTGGAGTTGATCTGTTGATCTAGACCCAAACAGAATGAAATATCTGGGAGACTAGCACACTCGCAGTACTTTCCTGCAAGCATCAATCTTCTTTTTTCAGTTTTTTTGCCAGAGTAGCAAGCATCAATCTTCTTGTTTTTAGTGGTTTTTTACCGGAGTAGCAATGAAGTTTATTTGTTGTAATATATTGTAATCGAAGAATCTTGTTTTAGTTGTGCGTCTGACAAACGTTGATTCATAAACCATCACAGAGTTGCCTGTTTTACTGTAACGTGTTTGAAAGTTAAAACGCAATTGCAAAATTTTACCCCTTATTCCACTCATCACGACCGGACTGGCATTTGCAAACAGTGTTGATCCAGTCAAAACGCTGAGTAGTTCGGCCTCTCATCAGGATCCAAGCTGTTTGGCACTAGGTCAACAGTTTCTCAAAAGCATGATCGAATTGAAAGTAGTCACAATTCCACCGGATCCACATTTGAGCAGTAAATATTTTTTACAGTGTCGGTAATGGTTGACCCTTTCCTTCATATAAACACCTTTTCATGCATTTGCAAACAGAGTAGACCCAGATCAGACGGCTCCTATAGGAGCCGTCTGATCAGGGTCTACTCTGTTTGCTTATGAAATTATATAGATATGATTTTACATGTTCTGTCAATACCAAAATATGATGTCTATAATTGCCATTATAAAACTAATATATTATGCATGATGTCATTACACGTATTTCTAACATGAATATTCAACCGTACTTACATGAGAAATTACAAATCTTCCCTGTGTTGTCCGTTCCTGTATTAGTCCAATTCTAAAGCAGCATTTTGTACAATTTAACAGTATCTTGGTGTATTAAATTCACAAACTTTTCGAAAACTAGTACTGGTTCATCTATAAGCATGCTGCTTTGTTTTCAATTTCAAATGCTGTCTTTATACTACGTAGAATGTGTACGCGTATATTTAGTTTTGTTGAGCAATTTGGATTGCCGATATTAAACAATATCAAACAACAGGAATATAGAAGTATACATGCAGTACCTAACAAAACGGCATGTTTAGTTGAAATAAGTTATGTGAGAAGAAAAGAATACGATGCTCGTAGTCAGTTTGTGCAAACTGGTATAAACACCTCGTCTTGCATGGAAAATGGCAGACTCGCATCATACCATTTTCCAAGATTCATTTAATATCAGTTTGTACAAAATGACTTGTGCAAACCGATATTGAACTCCTCTTTGAAAATGTTATTAAGCTCGTCATTTTCCAAGACTACGTTAATATCAGTTTGTACAAAACGACTACTCGCAACATGTCCTATACATTGTATATCCATAATTGCATTTTGTGCATGGGCCGGCGGCCTTTATATTTCACACTAAACGTTTGACTTTGACTTTGTATATCCATAATGGGTTAGGCATTGCATGTAGCCTGTATTCATCAGACAAATGATTAAGGAGTTTCTCGAGCTTGAGGGCTTTTAATGCCAGACTAACTACGGGTGTAACTAGCGATATGCACTTGTGCAGGTGCGTAAATCAATCTTAAAGGTGAGAACATCATACATTTGTAATTGCCAAATGGAACAAAAATCTCAGTCTAAGTGGGGTAGACTTTGATAAACGTTCTGTCTTGTCGTGTGAGCTTTAACCCATTCCCTCATATTGACGTCTTTTGACGCCTCTGTAAGCCATCCTTAGTAACCTATAGGAGCAAATGCTCTATTTATCACAAAGGTTTCAAAGCTACACACTTCTAAATTTTCCCAGGGCAACATGCCCCGGATCCCTATAGTCACGGTGCGTACATTCCACGCTCCTGCTAGCCCTAATGAGTTTGTGCTAATTAATTGGCTGAGCATATGATATTGTGCTTATGTATTTCTCATATCACTGGTGTTTAGAAATGAAACAGGTGCACAGTCTTCCGTCCCATAATCTGTCGATTTGGTTACAATAACTCCATTCAGTATGGACGGCTAAAACTTGCTAGATGGATTTTAGAGGAATGATTTTGAATGACAAACAGCACAGACCATGATCAGGTGATTCCTCTGGGAGATATATGATCTAGGTCAACACTTTTTGCAAATACAAGTGCACGTTTGTCCCGTATTCGAAGGGATATTTTTTTATTTACTGAATTTCGTACAAATGTCACAGAATATTGAGCATACTATGAATGCGTGAATGAAACTCTTACACAATACAAGTGTACGCCAAATCGCAGGGTCATTTATCACATAATGATAATTGTTCTTGCAGTGATTTTTAAAACTCCCCTATGCCTTAAACTTCCGTCGCAGTAAATGGTCGCGTATCACATACCAGTGTGTGGTTCTCTTTGTTCACAGAGCCGTTCTCCACCTGGGTTCCAGGTGAAACGGGTCTAAAATAGTTCTAGTTCGAAACGCAGAATTACCGTATACACTTAATAATCGCCCCTCCCCTCTTATCGTACGCGTTCTAATACTTAGGTTCTTCTAAAGCGGAGTTTTGTATAAAATTCGGCGCTAAAATTAAAGCAATATTTCCAGCAAAAAATGCCTAAGCGGAATTGCTCATCCGGGTTCACTTCGAAGGTTAATTTATTACCGAAGTTTGCGAATGACAGCAAGTTGAGCAATGAGGAAAACTGGGCGTATAACAATCAAATTACATGTAATCAATTTCAGACAATAGGACGGTGTAAGAGTAGAATTTAAAAAATATCTTTTCTACGGAAACAGTGTACACCCAGTCAAACCATGATGTCATAGAAACTGCGTCTGGCCAGGAGGTTTATGAAAAGGTTAAAAAGTTGACCTTGTAAATTCTGAGAGCTACCAAACAAGTTGTAAGCCAGTGGGAGCTTTTAGATTTCTTCGCCAAATGATACCTTGTTGGCACTTATTAGAATCGGTTCGGAGAAAATCAACAAGATAGCATTTGGTCTCTAATCTCTTTCCCTATTGAATATTCATGTAGGAAATAATGCCATCATTAATATTTATTAGCTGAATTTTCATAATGGCATATGTACACAGGATTTCTTTCTCAGACAGGCGCTGTAGAATCAGATTTATATCATATAACGGCAAACAGAGCAGATCCTGATCAGGAGCCGTCTGATCTGGGTCTACTCTGTTTGCAATGGCGTAAAAGGGGCGTAATTATGAGAGTTATATAAAACCCCTGAGTACAGACACCGGTCAGACGCCGACTCTGTGGCGTGGAATCTGGTCTTGGTCCTCTCTACTGCCAAACTTCCGAAGACATCTTTTCACGCATTAATCATTTTCCTCATAAAAATGCCATTTCACGCATTTGCAAACGGGGTAGACCCAGATCAGACGACTCCTATAGCAGCCGTCTTATTAGAGTCAGACATGATATAGATGTGATTCTACAGCTTTTGTCAAAGCAAACTATTTCCTTGAAAACTTTACCTTGTAAAAATACAGCTTATAAATATTCATGGTGCCATTATTTCTTGCATGAATATCAAACAGGGAAATGATTAACACGAGTTGAAAGTCACAGGTTCGAACCATTTTGTCACAGGAGTACAGATTTAACGATCAGCTCCACTCCCCACATACCAACCACTCTGTTCTCAAACCCCGGTGTCAGTATAATGTGACACTATGAGTGTCCCATTTAACGGGTTTATTTTCTTCTTGGCGAGTTGAATAATTAGAAAATAAAAACAGTGCTAATCTTTGACCTGACAGAAGTGCATTTTATCTCCGAGACGACTCTAAAGCGTGGTAACTGTATAGGGTTCTTGAAAATGTTTAAATTCACGCATCTTAATCTGGCCCCAAGGTTATAAAACATTTTGCTTGAGTCTGAGATCATTCTCTAGCATCTGATTGGTCAGATTCTGAGCTTGCTCAGAATCTGACCAATCAGATACTTGAGAATGATCTCAGACTCAGACTCAGAAGTTTTATAACCTTGGACCCAGGACCTTTGCTGTAGAGAAATGGGATTTACTAGGAAAAATATGGTACCCAGATAATTGCGCTACCTGGATGGCGACTAAAGAGGTCTTTCTTTCCTTTGAACGACCAGCATGGTTGCCTATCCCCAAGCAATTCGTCTTCAAAACACTTTAAATATTGATTGCATTTTTGACAAAATCCTTAATCTGAGCGCAGTATTCCTTTGACTGTTTCTTATGGAAACTCTGTGCAACAAGGCGTCCGATAAGGATCCAAACTATTTGTACGAATGTATATCAGCTATTGAAAGGTACTGTATATATACATACATGTGTTTCCTCTCTATCTCTTAGAGCTGGCAGAAGCTCAGAAGATTTTACGAAGAGATATCATATCAGCTACAGAGCAAGATTCAGTTAAATGAATCGCAACAGGATATTTCAGTGAATTTGTGAAACGAGTTCATTTCAGTTATGCCTGTGAAGGATTTATGAAATATGAGTCTTAAAATAACTCAAACTTGAAACTTTATCCTGTTTTTTAATCCTTTCAATGCTGTATTTTCAAATGGATTTTTTCTCCAAAATTCAAACAAGTCATGCTTACCGTGAATATTCAGAGAATAAGTGAAACGTAACATGACAAACATTGCAGACTATGGTGAGAGGGTTCCTATAGGAGCCCTCTCATCTGGATCTACACTGTTTACAAAAAGACTCGTGACCCGCACTGTGCAGGTTAACCCTTTCCCTCATATTGACGACTTTTGACGACTCTGTAAAAGTCACTTTGTGAAACCATTGTGATAAATAGAGCATTTGCTCCTATAGGAGCAAATACTCTATTTATCACAATGGTTTCAAACTACAAAATTCTAAATTTTTCCTTTTCTCTAGTTTATAGTCCTTTTCGGTAGATTTATTCAAAGAGATTGTATCTAAAAATAGCCTATGAGGTAATGGGTTAAACGGATAGAGAAGGGTATTAACACCGTAATTATTGAGGAACAATTAATGATAAGCCTTTTTTATTCAATATACAGTTTGGATCCAGGTATTTTGCCGAGTTACTCGGCGACTCAATATAATTCAAGCTGGTTGTAAATTTGGTTGTCGTTGTAAGGAAGGCCCGAAGAAAATAAATTATTTGGAGAACTGCAGAAGATGATACGTGTTTTTGCATATTATTAGTACTTAGTAAGCAACGAGATAATATTTAGTGCTTCAAGCAGTTATTGGATACAAAACGTGTTACTTGATTTTACCTTTCAAATAAAAATTCTTCAGCTTTTCATTTTTAAAAGTCTATTAAAGTGCCAGACGGCACAGAACCTTGTAAGATATTCGGGTCTTACATTGTATCTGGGCCCAAAAAAACTTAAAAACTATGCTTTCTTTTACGCAGTCCGTGAGTTAAACGTTTTACAATTAATAACCCTTTACCTGGTAGAAATGCCTTTATTGTGTCATTGCAAACAGGGTAAACCCAGATAGATCAGACGGAGCCCTGTTTGCTAATGATATAATATAGATCTTTGTCTACAACATGGTGGCATGGTCAACAACATAATGTCATTATAAAAAGTCTGTAATTAATATCCATAAAGTCAGAATTTCCCACATATATATTCATCAGGTAAAGTTAATATTGGCGCAAGATTAGTATTCATGCAAGAAATAATGCCATCATGAATATAAATTAGATCTACCTGAACGTTAACCCATTCCCTTATAGGTTAGTTTTAGATCCAACTACTTTGAATAATTCTACCGAAAAGGAGTATTTACTATAGAGATAAGGAAAAGTTTTAGAATTTTGTAGTATGAAACCATTGTGATAAATACAGCATTTGCTCTTATAAGAGCAAATGCTCTATTTATCACATTGGTTTCAATAGGTGATTTTACAGAGGTGTAGAAAGGCGTATTTATAGAGGAAAGGAAAGGAGGGTTAAAAAGTGGTACATGAATAAGGGATTGTTTTATCTTGGCATGTCCGTGAAGTTGGCTACTTGTTCCTTGTTCCCAGTTCGACATTCAATGGATTGTGAATGTTCAATAGCAAACAAGTAGCTAACTTCACAGTCCGTTACTTATTCGACTGTTTTCGTTTTTGTGAATAACGAACCGGGAATAAGTAGCTAACTTCACACCAAGTTCCTTATTCAATTATATTCGTTATTCTGAATAACGAACCGGGAATAAGTAGCTAACTTCACATCCCGTTACTTATTCAATTATTTTCGTTATTTTGAATAACGAACCGGGAATAAGTAGCTAACTTCACATCCCGTTACTTATTCGATTATTTTCGTTTTTGTGAATAACGAACCGGGAATAGGTAGCTAACATCACATCCAGTTACTTATTCGATTATTTTCGTTGTTCTGAATGACGAACCGGGAATAAGTAACTAACTTCACATCCCGTTACTTATTCGATTATTTTCGTTATTCTGAATAACGAACCGGGAATAAGTAGCTAACTTCACATCCCGTTACTTATTCGATTAGTTTCGTTGCTCTGAATAACGAACCGGGAATAAGTAGCTAACTTCACATCCCGTTACTTATTCAATTATTTTCGTTATTTTGAATAACGAACCGGGAATAAGTAGCCAACTTCACGTCCAGTTACTTATTCGATTATTGTCGTTTTTGTGAATAACGAACCGGGAATAAGTAGCTAACTTCACATCCCGTTACTTATTCGATTATTTTCGTTTTTGTGAATAACGAACCGGGAATAAGTAGCTAACTTCACATCCCGTTACTTATTCAAATATTGTTCGTTATTTTGAATAAGGAACCGGGAATAAACAGCTAACTTCACATCCCGTTACTTATTCAATTATTTTCGTTATTTTGAATAAGGAACCGGGAATAAGTAGCCACCTTCACATCCCGTTACTTATTCAATTATTTTCGTTATTTTGAATAACGAACCGGGAATAAGTAGCTAACTTCACATCCAGTTACTTATTCGATTATTTTCGTTTTTGTGAATACCGAACCGGGAATACGTAGCTAACTTCACATCCAGTTACTTATTCGATTATTTTCGTTGTTCTGAATGACGAACCGGGAATAAGTAGCCAACTTCACGTCCAGTTACTTATTCGATTATTGTCGTTTTTGTGAATAACGAACCGGGAATAAGCAGCTAACTTCACATCCCGTTACTTATTCGATTATTTTCGTTGTTCTGAATGACGAACCGGGAATAAGTAACTAACTTCACATCCCGTTACTTATTCGATTATTTTCGTTATTCTGAATAACGAACCGGGAATAAGTAGCCAACTTCACATCCCGTTACTTATTCGATTATTTTCGTTATTCTGAATAACGAACCGGGAATAAGTAGCTAACTTCACATCCCGTTACTTATTCGATTATTTTCGTTGTTCTGAATAACGAACCGGGAATAAGTAGCTAACTTCACATCCCGTTACTTATTCGATTATTTTCGTTTTTGTGAATAACGAACCGGGAATAAGTAGCTAACTTCACATCCCGTTACTTATTCGATTATTTTCGTTGTTCTGAATGACGAACCGGGAATAAGTAACTAACTTCACATCCCGTTACTTATTCGATTATTTTCGTTATTCTGAATAACGAACCGGGAATAAGTAGCCAACTTCACATCCCGTTACTTATTCGATTATTTTCGTTATTTTGAATAAGGAACCGGGAATAAGTAGCTAACTTCACATCCCGTTACTTATTCGATTATTTTCGTTGCTCTGAATAACGAACCGGGAATAAGTAGCTAACTTCACATCCCGTTACTTATTCGATTATTTTCGTTATTTTGAATAACGAACCGGGAATAAGTAGCCAACTTCACATCCAGTTACTTATTCGATTATTGTCGTTTTTGTGAATGACGAACCGGGAATAAGTAGCTAACTTCACATCCCGTTACTTACTCGATTATTTTCGTTTTTGTGAATAACGAACCGGGAATAAGTAGCTAACTTCACATCCCGTTACTTATTCGATTATTTTCGTTGTTCTGAATGACGAACCGGGAATAAGTAACTAACTTCACATCCCGTTACTTATTCAAATATTGTTCGTTATTTTGAATAACGAACCGGGAATAAGTAGCTAACTTCACATCCCGTTACTTATTCAATTATTTTCGTTATTTTGAATAAGGAACCGGGAATAAGTAGCCACCTTCACATCCCGTTACTTATTCAATTATTTTCGTTATTTTGAATAACGAACCGGGAATAAGTAGCTAACTTCACATCCAGTTACTTATTCGATTATTTTCGTTTTTGTGAATACCGAACCGGGAATAGGTAGCTAACTTCACATCCAGTTACTTATTCGATTATTTTCGTTGTTCTGAATGACGAACCGGGAATAAGTAGCTAACTTCACGTCCAGTTACTTATTCGATTATTGTCGTTTTTGTGAATAACGAACCGGGAATAAGCAGCTAACTTCACATCCCGTTACTTATTCGATTATTTTCGTTGTTCTGAATGACGAACCGGGAATAAGTAACTAACTTCACATCCCGTTACTTATTCGATTATTTTCGTTATTCTGAATAACGAACCGGGAATAAGTAGCCAACTTCACATCCCGTTACTTATTCGATTATTTTCGTTATTCTGAATAACGAACCGGGAATAAGTAGCTAACTTCACATCCCGTTACTTATTCGATTATTTTCGTTGTTCTGAATAACGAACCGGGAATAAGTAGCTAACTTCACATCCCGTTACTTATTCGATTATTTTCGTTTTTGTGAATAACGAACCGGGAATAAGTAGCCAACTTCACATCCCGTTACTTATTCGATTATTTTCGTTATTCTGAATAACGAACCGGGAATAAGTAGCTAACTTCACATCCCGTTACTTATTCAAACAGTTTTCGTTATTTTGAATAAGGAACCGGGAATAAGCAGCTAACTTCACATCCCGTTACTTATTCAATTATTTTCGTTATTTTGAATAACGAACCGGGAATAAGTAGCTAACTTCACATCCAGTTACTTATTCGATTATTTTCGTTTTTGTGAATACCGAACCGGGAATAGGTAGCTAACTTCACATCCAGTTACTTATTCGATTATTTTCGTTGTTCTGAATGACGAACCGGGAATAAGTAGCTAACTTCACGTCCAGTTACTTAGTCGATTATTGTCGTTTTTGTGAATAACGAACCGGGAATAAGCAGCTAACTTCACATCCCGTTACTTATTCGATTATTTTCGTTGTTCTGAATGACGAACCGGGAATAAGTAACTAACTTCACATCCCGTTACTTATTCGATTATTTTCGTTATTCTGAATAACGAACCGGGAATAAGTAGCCAACTTCACATCCAGTTACTTATTCGATTATTTTCGTTATTCTGAATAACGAACCGGGAATAAGTAGCTAACTTCACATCCCGTTACTTATTCGATTATTTTCGTTGTTCTGAATGACGAACCGGGAATAAGTAACTAACTTCACATCCCGTTACTTATTCGATTATTTTCGTTATTCCGAATAACGAACCGGGAATAAGTAGCTAACTTCACATCCCGTTACTTATTCGATTATTTTCGTTGCTCTGAATAACGAACCGGGAATAAGTAGCTAACTTCACATCCCGTTACTTATTCGATTATTATCGTTATTTTGAATAAGGAACCGGGAATAAGTAGCCAACTTCACACCCAGTTACTTATTCGATTATTGTCGTTTTTGTGAATAACGAACCGGGAATAAGTAGCTAACTTCACATCCCGTTACTTATTCGATTATTTTCGTTATTTTGAATAACGAACCGGGAATAAGTAGCTAACTTCACACCCCGTTACTTATTCGATTATTTTCGTTTTTGTGAATAACGAACCGGGAATAAGTAGCTAACTTCACATCCCGTTACTTATTCGATTATTTTCGTTGTTCTGAATGACGAACCGGGAATAAGTAACTAACTTCACATCCCGTTACTTATTCAAATATTGTTCGTTATTTTGAATAACGAACCGGGAATAAGTAGCTAACTTCACATCCCGTTACTTGTTCAATTATTTTCGTTATTTTGAATAAGGAACCGGGAATAAGTAGCCACCTTCACATCCCGTTACTTATTCAATTATTTTCGTTATTTTGAATAACGAACCGGGAATAAGTAGCTAACTTCACATCCAGTTACTTATTCGATTATTTTCGTTTTTGTGAATACCGAACCGGGAATAGGTAGCTAACTTCACATCCAGTTACTTATTCGATTATTTTCGTTGTTCTGAATGACGAACCGGGAATAAGTAGCTAACTTCACGTCCAGTTACTTATTCGATTATTGTCGTTTTTGTGAATAACGAACCGGGAATAAGCAGCTAACTTCACATCCCGTTACTTATTCGATTATTTTCGTTGTTCTGAATGACGAACCGGGAATAAGTAACTAACTTCACATCCCGTTACTTATTCGATTATTTTCGTTATTCTGAATAACGAACCGGGAATAAGTAGCCAACTTCACATCCCGTTACTTATTCGATTATTTTCGTTATTCTGAATAACGAACCGGGAATAAGTAGCTAACTTCACATCCCGTTACTTATTCGATTATTTTCGTTGTTCTGAATAACGAACCGGGAATAAGTAGCTAACTTCACATCCCGTTACTTATTCGATTATTTTCGTTTTTGTGAATAACGAACCGGGAATAAGTAGCCAACTTCACATCCCGTTACTTATTCGATTATTTTCGTTATTCTGAATAACGAACCGGGAATAAGTAGCTAACTTCACATCCCGTTACTTATTCAAACAGTTTTCGTTATTTTGAATAAGGAACCGGGAATAAGCAGCTAACTTCACATCCCGTTACTTATTCAATTATTTTCGTTATTTTGAATAACGAACCGGGAATAAGTAGCTAACTTCACATCCAGTTACTTATTCGATTATTTTCGTTTTTGTGAATACCGAACCGGGAATAGGTAGCTAACTTCACATCCAGTTACTTATTCGATTATTTTCGTTGTTCTGAATGACGAACCGGGAATAAGTAGCTAACTTCACGTCCAGTTACTTATTCGATTATTGTCGTTTTTGTGAATAACGAACCGGGAATAAGCAGCTAACTTCACATCCCGTTACTTATTCGATTATTTTCGTTGTTCTGAATGACGAACCGGGAATAAGTAACTAACTTCACATCCCGTTACTTATTCGATTATTTTCGTTATTCTGAATAACGAACCGGGAATAAGTAGCCAACTTCACATCCAGTTACTTATTCGATTATTTTCGTTATTCTGAATAACGAACCGGGAATAAGTAGCTAACTTCACATCCCGTTACTTATTCGATTATTTTCGTTGTTCTGAATGACGAACCGGGAATAAGTAACTAACTTCACATCCCGTTACTTATTCGATTATTTTCGTTATTCCGAATAACGAACCGGGAATAAGTAGCTAACTTCACATCCCGTTACTTATTCGATTATTTTCGTTGCTCTGAATAACGAACCGGGAATAAGTAGCTAACTTCACATCCCGTTACTTATTCGATTATTATCGTTATTTTGAATAAGGAACCGGGAATAAGTAGCCAACTTCACACCCAGTTACTTATTCGATTATTGTCGTTTTTGTGAATAACGAACCGGGAATAAGTAGCTAACTTCACTTCCCGTTACTTATTCGATTATTTTCGTTATTTTGAATAACGAACCGGGAATAAGTAGCTAACTTCACACCCCGTTACTTATTCGATTATTTTCGTTTTTGTGAATAACGAACCGGGAATAAGTAGCTAACTTCACATCCCGTTACTTATTCGATAATTTTCGTTGTTCCGAATAACGAACCGGGAATAAGTAGCTAACTTCACATCCCGTTACTTATTCGATTATTGTCGTTTTTGTGAATAACGAACCGGGAATCAGTAGCTAACATCACATCCCGTTACTTATTCAATTATTTTCGTAATTCTGAATAACGAACCGGGAATAAGTAGCTAACTTCACATCCCGTTACTTGTTCAATTATGTTCGTTATTTTGAATAAGTAACAGAGAATAAGTAACTAACTTCACATCCAAATACTGATTCAATTATATTAGTCATTTTGAATAAGGAACCGGGAATAAGAAACTATATACATGTATACAATGGACTCTCGTTACCACGGCATTCCTTCCAACGTTAATCTTTTGTAGCGACAGTATACTTTTAAACCGAGTTACTGCATCGTAACTCTGCAACTCCATCGTAGATCTTTATGTGTTTGCTGCGTTAAGTAATTACAGTGGAGAAACTGTTATTCTTTCCAACTTATTGCGTTTCAAACGCGTTTTAAAGCCGTTTAAGCCAATGACTTGGGTCTACAATTATAAAAAAGGATATGCTACATTCTATTATGAATGTGACTTTAGATGTTAGCACTGTAGGTTAATGGGTCTTTTCGTATTGGAAAATTATTCTATTCAAACTTTTTGTTAACAGCGTAAACCTAAATCACGTAGAAACTGTCTGATCAGGATCTGCTCTGATTGCTTAGTCCGTAGACTTATTTCTTTAGATTCGATCATGGTTGTCTAGCGTCTCTGAAGTCCCTGTAAATGAATATGCAAGAGGTCATGAAATCTTTAATAAATATTCTTAAGAGAAAAAAGAATTAATAAACACCAGTTAGCTCTGTTGACAGCAGACACCAAATTTGCTTTAAAATCAATTTCCCGATCCTTCTCGTATTATGTAAACGGCTTCACGCACGTTTGCAAATAGAGTAGATCCAGATCGGACAGTTCCTGTAGGAGCTGTCTGACCAGGTTCTGCTCTGTTGCTTATGAAATTCTGTTGATCTAATCCTATAGTTTCTGTCAGAGCCAAAGATCCCTTTGAAAAATTAGCATTGTGAAAAAAAGGCGTGTAAGAAAAAAATGAGTTCATGGAGATCGAGTTTTTGTAATGATACATGAGTACATGAAAGTTTGGCTTTGACAGTAATTGTACAACCAGACCTACCGGTATATTATTTCATAAGCAAACCGATAAGAGTTAGACCCTGATCAGTGATCAAGGAGCTACAGCAGAAGCTGTCTGATCTGGATGTACTCTGTTTGTAAATTTATTTCATTACGTTTGATATGGGTCTACTGTGTTTGCATTGACATAAACAGGCACGTTGAGTGAAGGGTTTATAGTCGTGAAGAGATTTACTCACACATAATTTTTCATCGATTTCAATACCTAAAGATATTGGCAAAGAACACATCTTGCATTTTTCTTTCGGTGATCGAAATTTTTTTTATCAGTGTTTAAAATTTTACTCCTTCTTTTATTTTGATAAGATCTAGATCTTTTACTTCTCCTTTTAATTTGGTAAGATCTAGATAAGATATATTATAACATGTATTTATACAGTCTCATGGCGTTCATTCATGTTGTGTAAAATGTCTTTCCAGCTACTGTACAGTAGGGTCCGTAGCAAATCTGGTAAAATAATTGTTGAATAGATCTAGATCAAATCAAGCTAAACTATCTAGAATTCACTTTATCTAAATTTAAAAGATCTAAATCGTCGGGATTCAATTGTGCTAAGGTATAGATCTATTTAGTCAAAATATAGATTTCTTCTATTTTTTCGTGAACTAGTGATTCAATCCAGATAAGATCCAACTCATATCCAGATCAGATTAGATCAGATTAGATCATACCATATCAGGTCAGAAGTGATTCAGATCCAGATCCAAATCAGATCAAGATCAGACGAGATCTAGATCCAGATCAGATAAGATCAGATCGGGTTTGTTCATGTAATGAGAGTAGTTGAGTAACTTAGCGTGCGCAATTGACAAATTCATGATTAACAGATGTTCGACTCAACTCTATGTCATGTTATCAAGTCACACATACGTTGTAGCAGGTTGTACACATTGTTAGTAAATAAACATTACCAGCCTAGATTAAACAAGACGTATCTCATCGTCTGATTTGAATCCAAACTGTTAAAATATGTAACCAGATAAAGATCAACAAAGTCTTGAAATAATGAAAATCTACAAAATAATAAATGTATGCTCTAAAATGTGATGTCGGAAATCTTACGTAATTAGTGTGATATAAAACAGCATAGATCGAGGTTCTCTATCTATTAAACTCTATCACCGATTATCCTTTCACTCGTTCTCCTGAATAAAGCTGTTATTTATCTAAGAGTTTTGTGACCTTTATTATGCTAAGCACGATATGACTTGCATTTGTAAACACCTTGGATCCAGATGAGGCACCGAGATGAGGATCCAAGCTGTTTGACACTTGTTCAATAGTTTCTCATACAGTTTCTCAAAGCAGAAGTAAGTAAACAATGTAACAAAGCAAGTAAAAATGAAACACATCAGAATAATTTTCAGCACAAAATGAGTTAATTTAGATGCTGTGCAGTAACTGCAAACTCCGCCCAATTAGCCGGATTAACACATCTATATAGATCTTGACTTAGACTGGATAAACATATGATCTGATCCGATCTGATCTGGATCAAGATCTGGATCAAGATCTGGATCTGGATCTCATCTGGTCATATCTAGTCTGACTTTATGTAATCTGGGATGCTATGATCTAATCGAATCTTAACTGATCTGATCTGGATCTAGATCTAGATCTGATCCGATCTGCTTTGATCAAAACAAGTACACTATTAGATTTAGATCAGAACTAGATCAGATCCAGATCAGATTTTGATCTAATATAATCGTATCTGGATCTGAGCTGATCTTGATTTGAGTTGATCTGATCGGATACAAACCAGATACAGATCAGATTCCGATCAGCTTTATATCTGATCTATTCTTATCTCATTTCATCTCATCAATTCACACGAATCTCATCAATTCACATGAATATGTATCTAGGGATTATAGAAGTCGAATTTGAAGCTGGCTGCCAGTTGCCAGCTGACTAGTCGTGATCAACTCTGTTTTGATATGTTAAGAGCGAATTTGAAGCTGGCTGCCAGTTGCCAGTTGACGGTTCGCTAGTAAACAATTTCTGAAGTTACATTTGATTTGGCAGCTGGCTGCCAATTGCCGGTTGACTATTCAAATGAGTATTTATTACCAGTCAGAGTAAATCCTTGGAATTTGATTGGCAAGTTTGCTAAAAACTGCCGGGGTGTACAGAACCGTATTCGGGGGCTTCCACGGAGAATACAGAATTCAAATTTGACGTCGATTCGAAATTTCATATCGTCCTTAGTCCATTAATTCTTGACGGATTACGACCAAAAATCGATAATAAACGTAAAAGATTGTTCCTCGTATGTTCCTCAATTTGACACTATCAACTTCTAGGTACAAAGTGTAACCGTTTAAACTCAAATGTTTACAAGTGAATATTGAATTCCTCTTTCGAAATTGCTCTGAGACGACGTCATATTTGCTCTGTGATGACGTCTCATGTCAGCAAAAATAAAAGTTGTTCCTTTCTTAATTAGGTAAGTCGGATCTCTGACTGGTAATAAATTAATTACACGGTAATTTGGCAGGGTGTGAAGTTAACTACTTATTCCTGGTTCCTTATTCAGAATAACGAAAATAATTGAATAAGTAACTGGGTGTGAAGTTAGCTACTTATTCCCGGTTCGTTATTCAAAATAAAGAAACTAATTGAATAAGTAACTGGATGTGAAGTTAGCTACTTATTCCCGGTTCGTTATTCAAACTAACGAAAATAATTGAATAAGTAACGGGATGTGAAGTTAGCTACTTATTCCCGGTTCGTTATTCAAACTAACGAAAATAATTGAATAAGTGACTGGATGTGAAGTTAGCTACTTATTCCCGGTTCGTTATTCAAAATAACGAAAATAATTGAATAAGTAACGGGATGTGAAGTTAGTTACTTATTCCCGGTTCGTCATTCAGAACAACGAAAATAATCGAATAAGTAACGGGATGTGAAGTTAGCTACTTATTCCCGGTTCGTTATTCACAAAAACGAAACTAATCGAATAAGTAACGGGATGTGAAGTTAGCTACTTATTCCCGGTTCGTTATTCACAAAAACGAAAATAATCGAATAAGTAACGGGATGTGAAGTTAGCTACTTATTCCCGGTTCCTTATTCAAAATAACGATAATAATCGAATAAGTAACGGGATGTGAAGTTAGTTACTTATTCCCGGTTCGTTATTAAAAATAACGATAATAATCGAATAAGTAACTGGATGTGAAGTTAGTTACTTATTCCCGGTTCGTTATTCAAAATAACGAAAAAAATGAATAAGTAACGGGATGTGAAGTTAGTTACTTATTCCCGGTTCGTTATTCAAAATAACGAAAATAATTGAATAAGTAACGGGATGTGAAGTTAGCTACTTATTCCCGGTTCGTTATTCAAAATAACGATAATAATCGAATAAGTAACGGGGTGTGAAGTTAGTTACTTATTCCCGGTTCGTTATTCAAACTAACGATAATAATCGAATAAGTAACGGGATGTGAAGTTAGTTACTTATTCCCGGTTCGTTATTCAAAATAACGAAAATAATTGAATAAGTAACGGGATGTGAAGTTAGTTACTTATTCCCGGTTCGTTATTCAAAATAACGAAAATAATTGAATAAGTAACGGGATGTGAAGTTAGCTACTTATTCCCGGTTCGTCATTCAGAATAACGAAAATAATCGAATAAGTAACGGGATGTGAAGTTGGCTACTTATTCCCGGTTCGTCATTCAGAATAACGAAAATAATCGAATAAGTAACGGGATGTGAAGTTAGCTACTTATTCCCGGTTCGTTATTCGGAACAACGAAAATAATCGAATAAGTAACGGGATGTGAAGTTAGCTACTTATTCCCGGTTCCTTATTCAAAATAACGAAAAATAATTGAATAAGTAACGGGATGTGAAGTTGGCTACTTATTCCCGGTTCGTTATTCACAAAAACGATAATAATCGAATAAGTAACGGGATGTGAAGTTAGTTACTTATTCCCGGTTCGTTATTCAAAATAACGATAATAATCGAATAAGTAACGGGATGTGAAGTTAGTTACTTATTCCCGGTTCGTTATTCAAAATAACGAAAATAATTGAATGAGTAACGGGATGTGAAGTTAGTTACTTATTCCCGGTTCGTTATTCAAAATAACGAAAATAATTGAATAAGTAACGGGATGTGAAGTTAGCTACTTATTCCCGGTTCGTCATTCAGAATAACGAAAATAATCGAATAAGTAACGGGATGTGAAGTTGGTTACTTATTCCCGGTTCGTTATTCACAAAAACGAAAATAATCGAATAAGTAACGGGATGTGAAGTTAGCTACTTATTCCCGGTTCCTTATTCAAAATAACGATAATAATCGAATAAGTAACGGGATGTGAAGTTAGTTACTTATTCCCGGTTCGTTATTCAAAATAACGAAAAAAATTGAATAAGTAACGGGATGTGAAGTTAGTTATTTATTCCCGGTTCGTTATTCAAAATAACGAAAATAATTGAATAAGTAACGGGATGTGAAGTTAGCTACTTATTCCCGGTTCGTCATTCAGAATAACGAAAATAATCGAATAAGTAACGGGATGTGAAGTTGGCTACTTATTCCCGGTTCCTTATTCACAAAAACGAAAATAATCGAATAAGTAACGGGATGTGAAGTTAGCTACTTATTCCCGGTTCCTTATTCAAAATAACGATAATAATCGAATAAGTAACGGGATGTGAAGTTAGTTACTTATTCCCGGTTCGTTATTCAAAATAAAGATAATAATCGAATAAGTAACGGGATGTGAAGTTAGTTACTTATTCCCGGTTCGTTATTCAAAATAACGAAAATAATTGAATAAGTAACGGGATGTGAAGTTAGTTACTTATTCCCGGTTCGTTATTCAAAATAACGAAAATAATTGAATAAGTAACGGGATGTGAAGTTAGCTACTTATTCCCGGTTCGTCATTCAGAATAACGAAAATAATCGAATAAGTAACGGGATGTGAAGTTGGCTACTTATTCCCGGTTCGTCATTCAGAATAACGAAAATAATCGAATAAGTAACGGGATGTGAAGTTAGCTACTTATTCCCGGTTCGTTATTCGGAACAACGAAAATAATCGAATAAGTAACGGGATGTGAAGTTAGCTACTTATTCCTGGTTCCTTATTCAAAATAACGAAAAATAATTGAATAAGTAACGGGATGTGAAGTTGGCTACTTATTCCCGGTTCGTTATTCACAAAAACGATAATAATCGAATAAGTAACGGGATGTGAAGTTAGTTACTTATTCCCGGTTCGTTATTCAACATAACGATAATAATCGAATAAGTAACGGGATGTGAAGTTAGTTACTTATTCCCGGTTCGTTATTCAAAATAACGAAAATAATTGAATAAGTAACGGGATGTGAAGTTAGTTACTTATTCCCGGTTCGTTATTCAAAATAACGAAAATAATTGAATAAGTAACGGGATGTGAAGTTAGCTACTTATTCCCGGTTCGTCATTCAGAATAACGAAAATAATCGAATAAGTAACGGGATGTGAAGTTGGTTACTTATTCCCGGTTCGTTATTCACAAAAACGAAAATAATCGAATAAGTAACGGGATGTGAAGTTAGCTACTTATTCCCGGTTCGTTATTCAAAATAACGATAATAATCGAATAAGTAACGGGATGTGAAGTTAGTTACTTATTCCCGGTTCGTTATTCAAAATAACGATAATAATCGAATAAGTAACGGGATGTGAAGTTAGTTACATTGTACTTATTCCCGGTTCGTTATTCAAAATAACGAAAATAATTGAATAAGTAACAGGATGTGAAGTTGGCTACTTATTCCCTGTTCGTCATTCAGAATAACGAAAATAATCGAATAAGTAACGGGATGTGAAGTTGGCTACTTATTCCCTGTTCGTCATTCAGAATAACGAAAATAATCGAATAAGTAACGGGATGTGAAGTTAGCTACTTATTCCCGGTTCGTTATTCACCAAAACGACAATAATCGAATAAGTAACTGGACGTGAAGTTGGCTACTTATTCCCGTTCGTTATTCAAAATAACGAAAATAATTGAATAAGTAACGGGATGTGAAGTTGGCTACTTATTCCCGGTTCGTTATTCAGAGCAACGAAAATAATCGAATAAGTAACGGGATGTGAAGTTAGTTACTTATTCCCGGTTCGTTATTCGGAACAACGAAAATTATCGAATAAGTAACGGGATGTGAAGTTAGCTACTTATTCCCGGTTCGTTATTCAGAAAACGAAAATAATCGAATAAGTAACGGGATGAGAAGTTAGCTACTTATTCCCGGTTCGTCATTCAGAATAACGAAAATAATCGAATAAGTAACGGGATGTGAAGTTGGCTACTTATTCCCGGTTCGTCATTCAGAATAACGAAAATAATCGAATAAGT
Organism: Azorinus chamasolen; assembly: GCA_963576725.1. Taxonomy (NCBI): domain Eukaryota; kingdom Metazoa; phylum Mollusca; class Bivalvia; order Cardiida; family Solecurtidae; genus Azorinus; species Azorinus chamasolen. The sequence goes on along the minus strand of OY755238.1, from coordinate 11,335,376 downwards.
AACGGGATGTGAAGTTAGCTACTTATTCCCGGTTCGTTATTCGGAACAACGAAAATAATCGAATAAGTAACGGGATGTGAAGTTAGCTACTTATTCCTGGTTCCTTATTCAAAATAACGAAAAATAATTGAATAAGTAACGGGATGTGAAGTTGGCTACTTATTCCCGGTTCGTTATTCACAAAAACGATAATAATCGAATAAGTAACGGGATGTGAAGTTAGTTACTTATTCCCGGTTCGTTATTCAACATAACGATAATAATCGAATAAGTAACGGGATGTGAAGTTAGTTACTTATTCCCGGTTCGTTATTCAAAATAACGAAAATAATTGAATAAGTAACGGGATGTGAAGTTAGTTACTTATTCCCGGTTCGTTATTCAAAATAACGAAAATAATTAAATAAGTAACGGGATGTGAAGTTAGCTACTTATTCCCGGTTCGTCATTCAGAATAACGAAAATAATCGAATAAGTAACGGGATGTGAAGTTGGTTACTTATTCCCGGTTCGTTATTCACAAAAACGAAAATAATCGAATAAGTAACGGGATGTGAAGTTAGCTACTTATTCCCGGTTCGTTATTCAAAATAACGATAATAATCGAATAAGTAACGGGATGTGAAGTTAGTTACTTATTCCCGGTTCGTTATTCAAAATAACGATAATAATCGAATAAGTAACGGTATGTGAAGTTAGTTACTTATTCCCGGTTCGTTATTCAAAATAACGAAAATAATTGAATAAGTAACGGGATGTGAAGTTAGTTACTTATTCCCGGTTCGTTATTCAAAATAACGAAAATAATTGAATAAGTAACGGGATGTGAAGTTAGCTACTTATTCCCGGTTCGTCATTCAGAATAACGAAAATAATCGAATAAGTAACGGGATGTGAAGTTGGCTACTTATTCCCTGTTCGTCATTCAGAATAACGAAAATAATCGAATAAGTAACGGGATGTGAAGTTAGCTACTTATTCCCGGTTCGTTATTCACCAAAACGACAATAATCGAATAAGTAACTGGACATGAAGTTGGCTACTTATTCCCGTTCGTTATTCAAAATAACGAAAATAATTGAATAAGTAACGGGATGTGAAGTTGGCTACTTATTCCCGGTTCGTTATTCAGAGCAACGAAAATAATCGAATAAGTAACGGGATGTGAAGTTAGTTACTTATTCCCGGTTCGTTATTCGGAACAACGAAAATTATCGAATAAGTAACGGGATGTGAAGTTAGCTACTTATTCCCGGTTCGTTATTCAGAAAACGAAAATAATCGAATAAGTAACGGGATGAGAAGTTAGCTACTTATTCCCGGTTCGTTATTCACAAAAACGAAAATATCGAATAAGTAACGGGATGTGAAGTTAGCTACTTATTCCCGGTTCCTTATTCACAAAAACGAAAATAATCGAATAAGTAACTGGATGTGAAGTTAGCTACTTATTCCCGGTTCGTTATTCAAAATAACGAAAATAATTGAATAAGTAACGGGATGTGAAGTTAGCTACTTATTCCCGGTTCGTTATTCAGAATAACGAATATAATTGAATAAGTAACTGGGTGTGAAGTTAGCTACTTATTCCCGGTTCGTTATTCACAAAAACGAAAACAGTCGAATAAGTAACGGGCTGTGAAGTTAGCTACTTATTCCCGGTTCCTTATTCAAAATAACGAAAAATAATTGAATAAGTAACGGGATGTGAAGTTAGCTACTTATTCCCGGTTCCTTATTCACAAAAACGAAAATAATCGAATAAGTAACGGGATGTGATGGTAGCTACTTATTCCCGGTTCCTTATTCACAAAAACGAAAATAATCGAATAAGTAACTGGATGTGAAGTTAGCTACTTATTCCCGGTTCGTTATTCAAAATAACGAAAATAATTGAATAAGTAACGGGATGTGAAGTTAGCTACTTATTCCCGGTTCGTTATTCAGAATAACGAATATAACTGAATAAGTAACTGGGTGTGAAGTTAGCTACTTATTCCCGGTTCGTTATTCACAAAAACGAAAACAGTCGAATAAGTAACGGGCTGTGAAGTTAGCTACTTATTCCCGGTTCCTTATTCAAAATAACGAAAAATAATTGAATAAGTAACGGGATGTGAAGTTAGCTACTTATTCCCGGTTCCTTATTCACAAAAACGAAAATAATCGAATAAGTAACGGGATGTGATGGTAGCTACTTATTCCCGGTTCCTTATTCACAAAAACGAAAATATCGAATAAGTAACGGGAAGTGAAGTTAGCTACTTATTCCCGGTTCGTTATTCGGAACAACGAAAATAATCGAATAAGTAACGGGATGTGAAGTTAGCTACTTATTCCCGGTTCGTTATTCAAAATAACGAAAAATAATTGAATAAGTAACGGGATGTGAAGTTGGCTACTTATTCCCTGTTCGTTATTCACAAAAACGATAATAATCGAATAAGTAACGGGATGTGAAGTTAGTTACTTATTCCCGGTTCGTTATTCAAAATAACGATAATAATCGAATAAGTAACGGGATGTGAAGTTAGTTACTTATTCCCGGTTCGTTATTCAAAATAACGAAAATAATTGAATAAGTAACGGGATGTGAAGTTGGCTACTTATTCCCGGTTCGTTATTCAGAATAACGAATATAATTGAATAAGTAACTGGGTGTGAAGTTAGCTACTTATTCCCGGTTCGTTATTCACAAAAACGAAAACAGTCGAATAAGTAACGGGCTGTGAAGTTAGCTACTTATTCCCGGTTCCTTATTCAAAATAACGAAAAATAATTGAATAAGTAACGGGATGTGAAGTTGGCTACTTATTCCCGGTTCGTTATTCAGAATAACGAATATAATTGAATAAGTAACTGGGTGTGAAGTTAGCTACTTATTCCCGGTTCGTTATTCACAAAAACGAAAACAGTCGAATAAGTAACGGGCTGTGAAGTTAGGTACTTGTTTGCTATTGAACATTCACAGTCCATTGAATGTCGAACTGGGAACAAGGAACAAGTAGCCAACTTCACGGACATTATCTTGGCAGAGAATGTAAAATTACATCTATATAATGCCATAAGCTAACAGTGCAGACCCTGATCAGACGGCTCCTATATATAGGAAAACGCGTGAAAACGCGTATATATGAAGGAAATGGTTATCTGATTGCCATAGAGAGCTGCTGTATTGTGTTTAAAGCATTTATACCTGATAATATTCATGGGAGAAAAAATAAAATAATGAATATTAACCCTTTCCTCCATAAATACGACTTTCCACGCCTCTGTAAAAGTCACTTTTTGAAACCATTGTTATAAATAGAGCATTTGCTTCTATATGCTAACTATAAAATTCTAAAAATTGTCCTTTTCTCTAGTTAATGCTCATTTTCAGTCGATTTATTCAAAGTATTAGATCTAAAAATATGCCTATGTGGTAATGAGTCAATAAGCTAAAAAATTACACTGATCTACAAACACCGAACATTTGGCTATGTAAGACACTGTAGAATCAATTCATAAGCAAATAGAGCAGGTCCTGATATGACGGATCCTACTGGGAACATCTGATCTGGGTCTTCTTTGATTGCAAAGAAGCCAAAAAGTGTCTCTATAAAGAAAAGGGTTAACAGATTGACCACAAACAAGAATATAACAAGTTAGTTGATCTGAAATGAAAACAAGACACACGACAACTGCACCCGGTGACCTCTATATTGACAGGATTAAACAAGTTATCTTATAACCTTTGCAACGAATTTGAACATACATGAAAGAAATAATTGTGTCATAAAAATTAATTAGCTGATTTTTATAATGGCACATGTGCACACGAGATGTTGGTATTGACAGATACAGTATAGACTTGGGTCTATTATATTGCAATAAGCAATCAGAGCAGACCCTGAACATATGGCTCCTACAGGAGTCGTCTGATCTGGGTCTAGTCTGTTTGCAAATGCATGAAGAGTTCGCAGGCAAAGAGGTACATGTAACTATAAATGTCATCTGCATATTTTGTCGTTTTCCTCAGTTTATATAGATAATTTTTTCTCCCCCTCCGTTTAAGAATCTCCACTTACATTTAACAAAACAATCACATTTATCAAACAGTTTGGATCCTGATGATGCGCCGATTTGCTCATCCGGATCAAAACTATTTGCAAAGATGATCACAGACTTTCACCCAACCGAAACAATACGTAAAACAATACTCAGGATAGGTCTAACTCTGGTCTAACTTGGTGGGGTTTTTTTTCAATTTACAGTAGAACACCATTAAGCCGGAATTATTGTAGAGAATAATTTAGATAGTTTTTGTCAGGTGGCTGCTAAATGCAGAATGAAAGTCATGTAGAAAGCTTTCACCCTGCATTAAGCTGTCACCTGTCTCCAAGACCGAAATTTATACTAAATTGAACGTCCGGTTTAGAGGGTGTTTATTGTACCCTTACAGGGTCATTTTTTGACAAACCATTGAGTATTGAACAACTAAGAACCGTGAAGCTGAACGTCTGATCAGGATCTAGCATGTTTCTAATTTCTCTTTCGATCGCGCTCAGTATGTCAATGCCATTCTCAGTTCTAACAAAACATAAAAAATGCCATATAATATGCTTTCAAATTCCTTCTGTATTCAAATATTGATCATGGGCCCGTCTTGCAGAATATCATACAAGTGAAAATATAGTACGATCTAACAAACCACGATCGCAACTGGAAAGTTATGATCATCGTATGTTGGACCTAACGACAAATTCTGTAGTACAGAATTAGCTATACTTGACGCACGCTATATTGTGCGTTAAATTTTGTCGTGCAAAGTTAGACATACACTTTTAAAGCATGTGGATGCTTAATGCAGGGTGAACGTCATGCAGAAAGCTCCTAGAGGAGCTTTCCGCATGGCTTTCATCCTGCATTAAGCTGCCACCTGTGTTAAAGATCAATAACGGTACGTATTTAAGTGTTCGTAGTATCGAGTTTTACTATACTTGTTTTTTTTTCGAGTTTTTATTATACTTAGATTGTGCGATAAACTATATTACGAATGTTAACGCGAGTGTCGTAAATAAGAATTTACAGATAATTTCAGTCGTACGATCTTCGTAAAACGGACCCCATATTCATTTATTAATTTATGACAATTTATATTATTGGTACATATATATCACGGTAACACATTACATATTGTATATTTAGAAAATCTATAACTACCTACTCAATGGTCTGTCTCCAAAACAAGGAAATAAATTCTCAAACGGTGAGGTAAGAAATGTCACCACCTGTCCAACAACTATATATATAATCTAAATCTTTTCTTTTTTTTCGCCAAGCGTAGTGACAGCATGGACACTGTGGCAATTGCTGAGTCAGGGGTTTTGACCACTATCCCGAGTTATATTATTAGAAGTAACCTGTTGTCAAAATAATAGGATTAGCCATCTAACGGGAAGATGATCCGACATGGCAGATAACACATTTAAGAGAATTAACCCCGTCGGTCAAAGTCCACCCACACTGATACTGTCTGAATCCTGACCTATGAACTTTTCCTGAAATACTCTCGTTAAAGTGACCACTAACTGGAAGTCCTTAAACCATTTACTCCATTAATACCCCTTTCTGCGCCTTTGCAAACAGGGTTTCCTATAGGAGCCGTCTGATCAGGTCTACTTTGTTTGCTTATGAAATAATATATGAATCTAGAGTGTCTGCCATGGCCAATAGTTGCTTTTCATATAATTTATGCAATTATAAAAATGAATCTAATCAATATTCATGATGCCGTTATTTCTTAAATGAATACTCTTGGAGTGAATGGTTAAAACATAATTTCTTTACTACATAAATACGCCGTTCAATGTCTTTGCCAATAGAGTAGACACAGATCAGACGGCTCTTGTAGGAACCATGTGATAAGGGCGTGCTCCGTTTGCTTATGGGTTACTATGTAACTGATTCTACAGTTTCTGCCATGGTCTAAAAATCCTGTGCTCTTATGCCATTAATAGGTATCCATGGTGGTGTCATTTCTGAAATGACTATTCATTAGATAACGGGTAAACCCTTTCAGTGCAGGACACGAGTCATGAATGTCCTTTGCAAACAGTGTAGATCCGGATGAGAGGGTTCCTACTAATATTATACCGGTAGTTCTTATCCTAATTTTTGTCATGGCCAAATCTGCCCTTTGTTCGTATGTCAATTAAGAATTTAGATGATTAATACATGTATTCATAAATTTATAATTCCTTACATGATTGACAGAACGATCCTCAATACTGAACTCCTTTAACCAGTTCATAGGATAGTTTAGACCCAACCTCTGTGAATAAATCTATTGAAACGGAGCATGTACTAGAGAAAAGTACCATTCTTGAATTTTGTAGTTTTTAAACCATTGTGATATATAGAGCATTTGCTCCAAATGAGCGAATGCTCTATTTATCACAATGGTTTCAAATAGTGACCTTTACAGAGGCGTCAAAACGTCAATATGAGGGAATAGGTTAAGCTGAGGAATGTCAACCTATTTTATTCATCTAAATTATGATAAGAGAACGTGACATCTAAATCTTATTAAACCATATTTCGGATTATTGTCGAAATAAATAAATAACCAAGCTCAAATTAAATTATTAGATTACTTCACATTGCATACTCCGCAATTAATTCACTTGTCATCCAACCCAAGTCACGTACAACAATGAACATATCGAGGGATGAGCAGAGAATGTCGTAAGAACAGTCTATGTGGTGAACTCGTGATGGTCCTTGCAACAGTTTGGTCTCGGCCGAGATGCCGAGCACCTCACTGTCTCACCAGGGTTAACCCTTTCCCTCATATTGACGACTTTTGGCGACTCTGTAAAAGTCACTTTGTGAAACCATTGTGATAAATAGAGCATTTGCTCCTATAGGAGCAAATTCTCTATTTATCACAATGGTTTCAAACAACAAAATTCTAAAATTTCCCTTTTCTCTAGTTAATGCTCCTTTTCGGTAGATCTATTCAAAAATATTGTATCTAAAAATAGCCTATGAGGTAATGGGTTAAGGATGTTTAAAGTAGATCTTATAGTGCTTAAAGAGCTACAGATAAAGGTGCACACTCAAATCGTCATCATTTCTCAGTCAAATCCTATGTTGTGGCCACTCTCTAGAATGGTCTCTTTGAGATGATTCTAAATAGTGGTCCCAACATATGGTTTGGTAGAGAAATAAAGAAGTTATTCTTGAAAATGTTTTAATTTACGCATCTTATTTGGACCTCTTGCACATCAATGTTATTGATCTTTTAGTAGAACAATTATTTAATTATTTCACTGTTCAATATTCATGTAAGATAAAAGAAAATGTGTCCATGGGACAATGATGTCCCCGCCAGGTTTTTTCTATATTGCATTAAAATTGATTGACTTTAAAAGGTTGGCAGATTTATTTCTATCAATTAATATGATCTCTATTCAAAAATTAAGTTTCTCCATTAAATGCGCTGTGCTAAATATCAGGAAGCTGGCCTTGTGTGGCTCCTGAGAAAAATGTGACGGAAATTACTTGGAGACGACGACAGCTCAAGATGGATAGTGATCCCTTTATGCTGCCTCTGCGAAATGCAGGCGACACAATAATTTACTATAAGCTAATATTGTGATAATTCTGTATAATTGTATACTACAATTACAAATTACTAATAATCTAACCATAAACAGGAAGAAGATTGTTAAACAATCACCAAAATCCAATCAAAGTGTCGGCAAACAGGAAGTAGATGAACAAAAGACATGAAAAGAGGAGACACGGTACAACTCACTATGATAATGCTTCAGACCAAATATTTAATCATTCTAACTTACACAAGCTAAGAAACATTTGACGAAAATGTTTGATATTAAACAATCACCAAAATTCAATCAAAGTTTCGGCAAACAGGAAGTAGATGAACGACAGACCTGAAAAGGGGAGACACGGTACAACTTACTATGATTATACTCCAGACCAAATATGAAATAATTCCATCATACACAAGCCAAGAAATCTGTGACGAAAATTTTTATCATTAAACAATCACTAAAATTCAATCAAAGTGTCGGCAAACAGGGAGTAGATGAACGACAGACCTGAAAAGAGGAGACACGGTACAACTCGTTATTATTATGCTTCAGGCCAAAAATCAAATCATTCTAGCTGACACAAGCCAAGAAATCTTTGACAAAATATTTTGAGGACGGACGTACGGGACGTACAGACGGACAGAAGGAAAAGGCGGGGCATAAAAATGGTATGAATATTTATTAGATGATTTTTCATAACGGCTGAAGTTTGGGTATTGGTAGAAAGTGTTGAATCAGGTCCATTATGATTTCTTAAACAAACAGAGCAGACCTTGATCAGACAGCTCCTATAGGAGCCGTCTGATTTGGGTCTACTCTGTTTGCATGTGTATGTGAAATGTGTTTAAATGATGGGAGAGGAGTGAAATGCATGTAAGCATAAAATAATGTAGTAACGACAGTTTTGCAATCAACCCTTGATAAGTGCACGAGCGCTCAAGCCGTCATTTAGCGATACTTTATAGTCACTTGACCCACAAGGTTCAAACGTGAAACAACACTGGTCGTTATTCGTGCCTCGCATTTGCCATGCCCCTGACCTATGTGGTCTCACCTTTAACCATTAAATCTAAAGTAAATATTGCAAATTTACGAAACAAATTAAGGAAATGTCTTAAGTCTAATGACTTACAAATAGAGTCCTCTATGCTAATGATAAGATACTTAACATGTCCCTTTGTCCACAAAAGCGTTTGTAAGGCCACTCGTTCGTCATGTGTCATTAGATAGATTGGTTTCAACCACATCAACCTCTGTGACAAAGCCCCGTACCACGCTCAAAGAGTAGGTAATATAGAAAATAGGCAAATAGGGACAGGTGCGCGTTAAGCATTTAGAACTTACATGTGAATTGTAATCTATTCCTAATACATTTAGGGCCAACTAGAATATATAAATTACTGACTCTAAAATCGCATTTTCGGAACGAATCTGGGAACGGGCAAATATTGCACAGAATGTTTATGGAGGCTTGAAGCATATTGGATGCAAAATATTCAAAGTAGAAAAGCCCATTAGTATATAACTACAGTAGAACCCCTCTAATGCATCCACTTAATGGATAAACATGGATGTCTTTATAAGCAGGTGGTTGCTTAATGCAGGACAAAAGTAATGCAGAAAGCTCCTCTGCATTAAGCTACCACCTGCATCTAGCACCAATAATTATACCTCTTTAAGGTGGTCGCATTAGCGGGGTTTTACTGCATAGAGTAAATTCAGTAACAAATGAATTTGCCAGACTGCCAGACAGTACAGACACTGGTAAGATGCCTCCTAAAGGATACATCCAATCCGGGTTTACAAAACCAGTTCACTCGATTCCAGCACAAAAAGGGTTAATCTTTAACCCTTTACCCTGTGAATATTAATGTAAGAAATAATGAATATTTATTAGCTGATGCTTTATAGTGTAAAAGTTTCAACGGAATTATCTATTTTGACCAAAAAAACCGGTAGAATCAGATATGTATCATGCCATAAGCAAACAGAGACGAATCTGATATAGAAACCGTTTGATCTTGGTCGACTCTGTTTGCAAAGGAGTAGAAAGGTGTATTTATATCATGTCCAAGATAACCTTAGCAGGCTGATTGGATTCAAATGCTTCTCGTAGTCAAGATTCATTGCGACGGTTCACCCTTTCCTTCATATGAACGCATTTTCACGCATTTGCACACAGAGTAGACCCAGATCAGACCGCTCCTATGGCAGCCGGAGCCGTCTGATCAGGGTCTGCTCTGTTTGCTTATGGTATAAATACAGTAAAACCCCGATAATGCGAGCACCTATAAGAGGTATAATTCTTGGTGCTAGATGCAGGTGGTAGCTTAATGCAGGACAAAAGTAATGCAGAAAGCTCCTCTAGGAGCTTTCTGCATTACGTTTGTCCTGCATTAAGCAACCACCTGTTTATAAAGACAGCTATGGTTATTCATTAAATGGTCGCATTAGCGGGGTTCTACTGTATATCTAATTCTACAGTTTCAGTCTGAGTCAAAATGTTCTATGTCTAAATGTTATAAGAAATAATCTAATTAATATTTATGGTGCCATTATTTCTTAAATGAATATTCAACAGGGAACGGGACAAATGATACGATAATCTTAGTGAAGTTTGGAAAATAGTAGTGTGCTGGTCTTATCGAAATGTCGACACTTTCTGTGCCCTTCATATTTTGAGTATCAAATAAGGACTGACTATTAATGTCAATGACCTTTAGTTTTCAAATTTATTCTTAAGACGGCCACTTTTTATAGCATCGTAAGTTTTACTACAACTTGATACACAAGGTGGTTAGGCAAGATATCAATCAGAAGATCAGCTACGATGAAGTCTTCATTACCCCTAACATGCTACAATATCGAATACGATCGTATACAATGCAATAACAGTAAAGCCCCTCTAAACAGGACGTTCAACGTCGCATCAATATCGGTCTTGTAGACAGGTGACAGCTTAATTCAGGGTAAAAGTCATGCAGAAAGCTCCTCTTGGAGCTTTCTGCATGACTTTGACCCTGCATTGAGCAGCCACCAGTCCAAAAGTATCTAAAATCTTATCTTCTAGAATTCCGGTTAGGAGGGGTTCTACTGTACTGTACAATGTAATTTTCTTATATCCTGTAAGAACACACAATAATGGTGGCAACCAATACGGGTGGTCCTGGGTCCATGCTTATAAAGCTTTTTAGTTGAGTCTGAGTTTGTTCTCACGCTTTTGATTGGTCAGATTTGAGCCAAAGGCTCAAATCAGACCAATCAAAAAATTGAGAACGTACTCAGACTCAACTAAAAGTTGTATAAGCAATGTATACCGGTCTCATCTGAATCCAAACACTCCTTAACCCTGTCCCTGTTCTATGTTCATTCCCAATTTAAATACCTGCTGACTATTCATGGACATATTAATAGCTATAATGAAATATGGAATAAAAGGATCTAAATTCTTCTGTACCACAATTTCGAATTAACGATGGTTTACTGTGTGATTCACTGTAAATCAAGGGCACATAACTCTAGACCTATTGACATATATTTTCAAATTTCCATAATCAGATATTATGGCCTATGATAAGGATTCGTGGTAAATTAAGCAGCTCAAGTTCTAGTCAATCAGTCGCACATACCTCTAGACCTACTACTCCCATAATCAATTTTATTTAACTCTCTCCCTCATTCAAACGCGTTTTCACGTCCTTGCAAACAGAGTAGACCCAGATCAGTTGGCTCCGACATGTAGGAGCCATGATGATCAGGGGCTGCTCTGTTTGCTTATGAAATAATATAGATTATAATTCTACAGTTTCTGCCATGGTCAAATATTTCTGTCAAATAATTCTTACATGAATATTTATGAGGTAAAGGGTTACCCCATTTGTGCTTAGTGTCCCTTAAAAGGGACGTACGCAAACAATGTATACCCAGATCAGGGTATCATATGCACTGTTTGCTGAAACCGCCGATGTCAATGGCTTGCTCCAACAAATATGTTGTTAGCTGTGCCCCTCAACATGAAAAATGGAGCGTTCCACAATGACATTTGGACGAGTTTTCTCCAAATAATGTGGGAATAAATGGGTTAAACGCGTTATCACTTCTAATGGTCACACCATCTACTATGCTATCGACGAATATGAGACCGAGCATTATTTAAACTATACCCATTGTATATAGTTTTATGTTTCCCGTTATAAAACCAATTCAAATAGCTAGCATAGCAGATAAATAGCTATAACAACAAATTAGTAAGTGTCTGGTATTTATTTCGTTTGATCGCTTCAAAGACGGTAAATATTGACAAAGTTATATGTATCAAAACTATCTATTCAACCGTTTACAACATAAAACCTCTTCACTGTTTTGAAAACAAATATTTGTACTTTAGTAGGTAGAGTGAGTAAAAAGTGGATTACATGAGATAGACAGACATGGGTCGGTCAGACCTGGAAACCGTCAATACGGTGAAGAACAAAAAGGTACAGTAAAACCTCTCTATAACGGCCACTAAATTGTGTTAATTAGTTGGTATTTAGAGCAGGTGGATGCTTAAAGCAAGGTGAAAGTAAAACAGAACGCTCCTGGAGCGTTCTGTTTTACTTTCACCTTGCTTTAAGCAGCCACCTGCCTTTAACACAAACTACTTGATGTAATTTAGTGACCGTTATAGAGAGGTTTTACTGTATACATAAATACACTACAGCAACATACGCAATATACAATGTATATGTATACATGTACGGCACACCACTTCTCTATAAAATACATCAGTAAAACACATTGTGCATGATACAGTAAACCTCTCTAATGCGACCACTTCGTTTACTCTTTCCCTGTTCTATATTTAGTTTGATTTTCAATACCTACTGAATATGCATGGACAATATATTTTTTATGAAATGTGGAAGGTGGAACATTGTAGCCGTTTTAGAAAATAAAGAAACATCTTACAAACTACATTAGCAAACAGAGCAGACCCTGATCAGACGGCTCCTATAGTAGCCGTCTGATCTGGGTCTACTCTGTTTGCAAATACGTGGAAGAAAAATGTTATAAACATGCGTGCCTTTAAGACCTAGACTCAGAGGTCTATTTTGTTGGTTGCTTTAGAGAGATTTTACAGTAAGGACGTGTTCTACATATTAATCCCACTACATGAAAGCCAGCCACTATGTTTTGTAAACGGTGTAGAATCAAATAAGTAACTGTATCTAATCTGGTTCTACAGTGTTTGACACACAATTCAGTAAACCAGCATATGCTCTAATTGGTGGGGAAATATTTCAGAGCCTGATTGGACGTCACGATTTAAATGCAGAGGCTAAACTGGTCCTGGTCGTAAAGCAGGAATTATATGAGAGTTGAAACCAGTGTAGACATAAGAGATACAGTGGCTAGTGTTGGTCTACACTGTCTGTACACTACCAAATCTAGATATTGTGTCGTGGCGAGGCTCAAAATACTCCTTATTCTTCAGTTGCAGACAGGGCCCCAGATAAGATGCGTAAAGTTAACCATTTTCAAGACTAACTCCTTTATTTGTCCACCAAATCCTATGTCGTGACCACTCTTTAGAATCGTCTCTTCAAGACGATTATAAAGAGCGGTCACAACATAGGGCTTGATAGAGAAATTGTGTTTAATATTTCAGTGCACACCAGTGACCTTTGCCTGTTGGTCTATGCAGATATTGCGGTAAAACTTCTCTAAAGTTATCATTTTATGAATAATCATGTGAGTCTATTACCCCTTCCTCCATGAGTATTCATGTAACAAATAATTGACATCAGAAATATTTATTATTTCAATTGTTATAATAGCACATAGACACAGGAATATTTGGCCATGTAACTATACAAAGGCAGGTCAAAAGTTATTCAGAAGCTCCTATATGAACATGCATTAAGAAACCATCAGCTTTTTACGACTCACATATTTAGAAAACGAACGGCCGCTTCGGACAGATAATACTGTAAATCAAATTATATCTCTCGGAATCGCAATTCATATGAAGTACGTTTGCATTCTAAGCTGTGTCTCTTCAGTTTTATTAGAATCACAGCCTTATGCAAAACCACTAGATCCAGACCCGCTAAATGTATCTTTGTTTTATGAAAACCTAACTTCTTTTGCTTTCTCAATTTTTCTAAAATTGATGAAAGAATACGATATTGTAATTAGAAAATTTAGCTAATCTATGGGCAACTTTCTTACATACCCTAAGCTTTTGGACAGACAAACATAGACAAATACCTAGATCAAACGGTCCTGAAGGAGCCGTCCGGTCAGGGTGTACACTATTTGCTACTATATCAAACTAATTTAAAGTCATATAAATTGTATAAATTACATTATTCAGCTTTGCAAAGCTACAGATAAAGGTGCATACCCAAATACTAAAATCGCCAGTTCTCCACCAAACCCTATACTGTGACCACCCATTAAAATCGTCTCTTGGAGGCGATCCTAAAGAGTGGTCACAGTATAGGGTTTGGTGGAGAAATAAAGGAACTAGTCTTGAAAGTGTTTAAATTTACGCATCTTATATGGATCTCTAAAGAGTGAATATTGAATTTCCGAATACTTATGGTACATGTAATAAGGATACTATTCATATAATCATTAAATGATCAAAACCAGTTTAGATATTATCAAAATTCACTAACCTTACTTATTGTTTGAAGTACCTATCACTGATATCAGAGATTCTAATCCACCTATCCGTGTTACACTGTCACTACTGCCACCCACGAGGCGACACGAGCCAATATGAAGCTCGCGCGATAACCTAATTAGGATTCTTAGAATTATAGCCTTCGATACCACAACCTTTCCATAAATACCCACAAATCTCCCAATACACCCATGAAATTAAATAGTGTAAATCTACCCGTGACTTCATAATGCGATTGACCCAGTCAGCTTGTTATTATTATATACCTTGATGTCATGAAGAATCATTAAACGTTGACCAAAGGTCGCAACAAGGGGTCATAAGTCTAATTTAATCATATTGTGTCATCCTCTATAGCCGCCTATTATACCCTGATCACATACTGTAAAGCTAGGCACTTAACCCTGTGCCTGCTTTTAAAAATAATATCAGCTCAATCGCCGATCCAATACAATTTTCACAAACTTCCAATTCGATCAAGCTTTTGCGAAATAATTGACCAAGTTTCAAACAGCTTGGATCCTGATGAGACGACGAGTTACTCGGCGTCTCATCTGGATCCAAGCTGTTTGCAAAATCCAGTTATATCACGCTTAGCAGACAAGGGAGTAACGTTACCAGTTTACTTAACGTTTCAGGTGTTGCGTAAGCTATCACATTATATGACAATACTGTTTATTTGTTCAGCACAAAGCAACACGGTGATATGTAGTATTTAGCCTTCAAGCCATACTTATCGGAATTGTTGCAGTACAGTTTGGAAACTGATCACCCGCGACTGGTTACAAATGAACCACGCCGTGGAAGAATATGTATTCGGGGCAATGTCAGCAGTGTAGACGCGACATCCGAACTTATTATAGGGTACCTCTAGGAGCCCTCTGGTTTGGGTATACAGTACTCTACACTGTTTGCAAATGTCTGTCCACTCGTAAGCGCAAAACCTTAATACCATGCACGTGCTTCTACTTTTATTAGAAAAAATGGATGGTTGTCATATGAGATTTTTCGGTGTTCTTTTTTTTTAAATGTCACAACCAGGTTGTCAAAATTAAAGTTACTCCTCGTTTCATTTGGATCCAATCTTTTTGCAGCGGTTATAACGAATTCCCATTGTTTTGCACTAAGGTCTGCTGTACGCAGTGCAGATATTAACCTATTCTCCATAGACTATTTTAGTCTTAAAAGGCGGGTGGTTGCTTAATGCAGGGCAAAAGTTATACAGAAAACTCCTACAGGACCTGCATTAAGCTAGCACCTGTCATAATTAGACCTATTTTAATACATGTCTGTATCAAGTGGCAGTCAGTTTCTACAGGTATTGCGATATAGGATGTTCCTTTCTCTCATATTGACGACTTCTGATGACTCTGTAAAAGTCACTTTGGGAAAACATTGTGATAAATAGAGCATTTGTTCCTATAGGAGCAAATGCTCTATTTATCACAATGGTTTCAAACTACAAAAATCTTAAAATTTCCTTTTCTCTAGTTGATGCTCCTTTTCGGTAGATGTATTCAAAGAGGTTGTATCTAAAATAGCCTATGAGGTAATTGGTTAAACCATTGAGTGCAGGAAACCAGTATACTGGCATTTGAAAACAGTGTAGACCAAACACATAGGACTACAGTAAGAATCCACTGATCAGAGTCTGCAATGTCTGTCATTCAAAATCCTATCGCAAAGTTAACTCTTCATACTTAGTGGAATAAATCACTACACAACGGCGGACAATTCCAAAATGATTATTTAAACTAAAGGCTACGTATTTCGTGCTAAACTTTACTAATACATGTAGTCCCGTTCCTGATCATAAAATGACGAATTCCATTAGTTATCACAGATCATGCACAGTAGAACCTGTCATAACCCTTTCCCTGTTCCAAATTTATTCCAAATTTTAATACCTACTGAATGTTCATGGACAAAATAGTTATAATGAAATACGAAAGGTGGAACATTGTAGCCATTTAAGACACTCAAGAAACAGGTCTATCAAATTTCATTAGCAAGCAAAGCTGATCCAGATCAGACGGCTCCTGTAGGAGTCGTCTGATCTGGGTCTTCTCTGATTGCAAATGCGTAAAAGGGCGTTTATATGAAGGAAAGGGATAAGCGGCAATAAAAAAGAGGTCTATTATTTCTTACATGAATATTCATGGAGTAAAGGGTTTTAATATCACGTTAAAGGACACCATTTACCCTAAATAGTGAAATACGATAGGGTCAGGTAACTAGAACCTTGTGTGCTTAATACCCATCGTTATATCTATGTTCCGCATCTTTTATTGTTCTACGTGTATATTTAACCTGTCGTGCATATGGCCACATGATCTAGTCAGCACACTGACCCAATGACCTACAATAACGTTGACCTTTCTTTATACGTTTAATTGCATTGCAATATAACATAATTACAATTATTTAACGTGTTTAACCAATAGATTTTATATAATTGGCTCAGATCAACCGTCATTGCTACTATCATATCGTACTGGTATTCTGTTGTACTCATACGTTTATTTAATTTTGAAAATGTTTTATCGAAGCTGTGGCTGAATCGTACACAATATTTACAAACAGTGCAGATCGAGATGAAAAAGTCCCTCGAGGAACTCGGCATTTCATAAGGACTAAAAGTGTTTGACCCGTTCGTGCGTTGTTTTAACCCTTTCCTTCATATAAACGCATTTGCAGACAGAGTAGACCCATATCAGACGGTTCGGGTTCCTACAGGAGCCGTCTGACCAGGGTCTGCACTGTTTGCTAATGGAATTTGATAGATCTGTTTTTCTTTAGTTTCTAAAACGGCTACAATGTTCCATTTTTCGTATTTCAATAAACATTGTCTAGTAACTATTTTGTCCATGAATATTCGGTAGGTATTGAAATTTGTAATAAATGTAGAACGGGGAAAGGGTTAAAGAAGTAAGCGACTCGGCTTTACATTTCATTCAAAATAAAAGTCTTCTGTTGTGAAAAAGAATTTCTACTAAAACTCTAATATAGAGCACTTTTACTTACTCATGTGCAGAATCGTTAATCCTTACAATGCTGAAATTTAAAATGGACTATTCCAAAATTCAAACAGATCAGGCTTACGGTGAATATTTAGGGATTTTTCTAAAGAAAGGTGTAACATGACAAACAGTGCAGACCCTGATGAGAGGGCTCCTCTAGGAGCCCTCTCATCTGGGTCTACACTGTTTGCAAATGACATTAATGACTTATGTTCCGAAATGTAATGGTTAAAGCTTTTGAGAAACTACAAACAGTGTCAACCAGCAAGGACATTAGTGACACGCCGGGTTATTCGGCAAGGACACTGGTGAGACGCCGAAAAATTCGGCAAGGCCACTGGTGAGACGCCGAAAAATTCGGCAAGGCCACTAATGAGATGCCGAGTTACTCGGCGTCTCATGAGGATCCAAGATGTTTGCAAATATATTAAACAGGGCGTGTTTTGCAACTAATATTCAAACGTTGAAAATTACAATTACAGTAAAACCTCTCTAAACCGGACGTTAAAGTTAGTATAAATATCGGTCTTGGAGACATGTGGCAGCTAAATGCAGGATGAAAGTCATACAGAAAGCTCCTCTAGGAGCTTTCTGTATGATTTTCACCCTGCATTAAGCAACCACCTGCCTAAAAGTATCTGAATTCTTTTCTACTAGAATTCCGGTTTAGAGAGGTTTTACTGTATACTCGGATAGCCACGTGGTCTGCTTACTCATGTATATTTTTGGTATTTGAAGTTTGTTCATCCGTCTTTTGTTAACCAAATTTAGCCCTGATCATACTTAAAGTACATGTATAATGTCTCCTCAGCCTCCGTTCTGCTGATGTTTTAACTAACTTCTGATTCATCAGGATCAACGATGTTTGCAAATATACTAAATAGGACGTGTATTGCAACTAACATGCATACGTTGAAAATTATAATTACAGTAAAACCTCTCTAAACCGGACGTTAAAGTTAGTAAAAATATCGGTCTTGGAGACCTGTGGCAGCTAAATGCAGGGTGAAAGTCGTGCAGAAAGCTTCTGCATGACTTTCACCCTGCATTAAGCAGACAACTGCCTAAAAGTATCAGAATTCTTTTCTACTAGACTTCCGGTTTAGAGAGGTTTTACTGTATACTCGGATAGCCACGTGGTCTGCTTAGTCATGTCTATTTTTGGTATTTGAAGTTTGTTCATCCGTCTTTTGTTAACCAAACTTAGCCCTTCTCATACTTAAAGTATAGTGTTTCCTCATCCTCCGTTCTGCTGATGTTTTAACTAACTTCTGATTCACCCAAGCTTTTGAAGACACTTCTGACCGAGCGCCGACCAGACTGGATTCTGATAGCATACCGAGTTACTCGGCATCTCATCTGGCTCCAAGCTATTTTGCAAATGCGAGTCATGTCAACGACAGCACGGGTAGGGGTTAACCTTTTCCCTCATATACACGTGTTTTCACGCATTTGCAAACAGAGTAGACCCAGATCAGACGGCTCCTAGAGGAGCCGTCTGATCAGGGTCTGCTCTGTTTGCTAATACATTGTAGAGTTTGATGGATCTGTTTCTTTACTTTCTAAAATGGCTACAATGCTTTATCATACTTTCATATTTCATTATAACTATTTTGCCCATGAATATTCATTAGGTATTGAAATTTATAATAAACACAGAACAGGAAAAGGGTTAAGTATTACTCTTATGAGAGAACAAGAACAAGAAGAAAGAGGAGACTGAAGCGATATTCTAATATTATGAAAGAGAACAGCATGCGGATGACAATATCCGCCTGTTGCCGCGAAAACTAATCAATATTTTCAAGTATCACAACTCTGGGCTTCTTACAGCTTTGAAGTGTGACAGGGATGTCTTACTTATCATCAAACCAAGACAAAACAGTTGACCATTTACTCCATGAATATTCATGTAAGAAATAATGACATCATGAATGACATATTAATGGGAACAGGAAGTGTCGGCCACGAGAGAAACTATACAATCCTATCTACATTATATCATAAGCAAACAGAGCAGACCCTGACCAGACGCCCCTATATGAGCCGTCTGTTCTAGATCTACTCTGTTTTCAAAGGCGTATAAAGACGTATTTAGGGTTAATTTTTACACAACGACAACGCTCACCATGATGGCAATACCTCGACTAGGCTATGGCAATACCTCGACTTTATCCTCGAAGAAAAACCAAAAACAGATGAGCTAAAAATGGCACAGTAAAGACCTCTAACACAGATACTTAACCCTTCTCTTCCTGAATTTTAAAATAAATGTCCCCTTCTTTATCCATGCCCTGTTGTATAATTACATATATATTCATTGTGTACAAGTATTTCTCTGTGCAATCACTGCTGTGGAGTGCACTGGTTGAACAATCAACTTGTAAATAGTGCAGACCCTGATCTGGGTCTTCACTATTTACAGGTAGGTATATTGACGTGAATAGCAAGCGAAGGGTTAAGACATTTTAGGCAGGTAACTACTTAATGTAGGGCGAGACGCATTTTAACCTGTCCCCTTTCCCTGTTCTATGTTTATTCCAAATTTCAATGACTGTTTAATATTCATGGACAAAATACCGAAAGTTATAATGAAATATGAAAGGTTGAACATTGTAGCCATTTTAGAAAGACAAGAAACAGATCTCTCAAATCCCATTAGCAAACATAGCAGACTGACCATACGACTCCTATAGGAGCCGTCTGATCAGGGTCTCCTCTGGGCATGAAATGCGTGAAAACGCGTTTGTACGACGGAAATGGTTAAAAATACGCCAGGACCTAAATTACACAATACTATACGAGAACATGGTGTATTTGATCTGTTCAGTTTTTGTTCGCTCTGTATTTCATACAGACGTATTTTAACCATTTACTCCGTAAATACGCATTTCTACGCCTTTTCAGACGGCTCCAATATGAGCCGTCCGATCAGGGTCTGCTCTATTTGCTTAAAAGATAACCTAGATACGACTCTACAGTTTTTGTCATGACAAAATTTCCTATGTTCAAGTGTCATTATAAGATATTAACTTATTAGTATTCATGGCGTCATTATTTCTTTCATTAACCCATTACTTCATAGGCTATTTTTAGATACTACCTCTTTAAATAAATCTACCGCAAAGGAGCATTAACTAGAGAAAAGGAAAAAAAAATAGAATTTTGTAGTTTGGAACCATTGTGATAAATAGAGTATTTGCTCCTACAGGAGCAAATGCTCTAATTATCACAATGGTTTCACAAAGTCATCAAAAGTCGTCAATTTCAGGGAATGGGTTAATAACCATGGAGTAAAGGGTTTAAGACAATGAGAATATGAAAACTGTGCTCACCTACAAGTCTCCAGAAATACCCACACAACTGTCGATGCCATGCGGCTGTCCTGCCCCTGTGAACAGATAAAAATGACAAGTGCGGAAATTAACACGAGCGGAAAATGACAATGAGACGATTAATTACAAATACTATCGTTGCGTATGATCCAGCCATCAGGGCTATTAGTAAATCCGGAAACTGCTTGTTAAGACTCCTTGAGAGATGAATTAACTTGTATTGTTTCAAATAGATTCATGTGATGTCAGACAAAATAACTTCTTTCGTTCGGTATACTTGATATTTCTTTGTACACCGAAAATGGACTATGACTTTAGTGTAGAAGGCTTTAAGATCGCTTAAAGGGGATATCCCTACATTTGACACTTTTCATAAACACTTAAACTATACAAAACGCATTTATTTATATGCTGAAAAGTAGTATATCGCAAAAAGCCTCATCCAATTACCGTTTATAATGAAAAAACATCCATGTGTTTGATATCGCCGATCCAGTTTTACTCCCCGAAGTTTCAATTTTATTCGGGTTGGGTTTTAGTTTCGTAATTGTTCGCCCTATTCGCAATTCTCCGACCACTTCCGAGAAAGCTATTACGTAAACAATGGAGAGATCGGGTGATCATCGACAAAACGGGGAAGAATTTAGCGGAAAAGGCCAATAATATTGTGGTATAGAACAAAAATTATCAGTATCGATGAAATCGGTTTATTTGTATCACAGGGACATCTTTCGATATAAGTTCAAATTGGGAACCTTCATAATAATGATAGAGCAAAACAAATACCAAGTTTTATGATATTATTGAAAATATGCGATCATTGTAGGGACTTCCTCTTTAAATATCTATCGATCTTTTGTCTGCTGAGAAAATATATCTGCTCAAGTTATAATCTTGATTATTTTACTAACCTCCCATTCGCCGAAGTTTATGGGAAAGTACTGATAGAGTGTCAAAAAAAGTGGAACCCGATCAGACGTTAAGTTACTCTGCGTCTCATCGAGA
This sequence comes from Azorinus chamasolen, assembly GCA_963576725.1. NCBI lineage: Eukaryota > Metazoa > Mollusca > Bivalvia > Cardiida > Solecurtidae > Azorinus > Azorinus chamasolen. Next base: position 11,313,739 of record OY755238.1, on the reverse strand, counting down.
TTAAAGATGTACATGTATGTATGCAAATTAGATAGCGATAGGCGAGACAAAGACGAACTTTCATTATTCCATCAGGAAATAACTTTTACATCCACTGATTACTGTATTGCAAGTTCTTCAATTATTAACCCCTTCTCTTATATAAACGCCTTTTCACGCTTTTACAAACAGAGCAGACCCTGATCAGACGGCTCCTATGGGAGCCGTCTGACCAGGGTCCGCTCTGTTTGCGGATGGAATTATAATAGACTCCACATTTTCTTCCAGTACCAAAAGTTCATGTGTAAACATATGCCCTTACAAAAATAATAACAATATATTATGTCATTATTTCTTACATGAATATGTAACAGGAAAATATATATGTAATATATGTTTGTGAACCTTAAACATAAAAGATGTATAATGCTGTCCATTACTCCACTTACAATGTACAGTCAATCAGACACATTTCTATTCACCCTAATTATTCGAGCATGATTCAATTTGGCACCATTTTGATAAATGTAAATTGAACTATGTCATAGAAGCAAATATGGTACGATCCTGATCAAACGGAACCCGTGATCCGTTTGATCTGGGTCTACTTTTTTTCTACACTATTCGTATAAATGTGTCTGGTAGAATCAGGGTTGCTGGTTTGCGTGACAAACAGTGTAGAACCTGATCAGTCGTCCTGTTTAAAATACAGCGGCTAGTCTAGGTTTACACTGTTTACAAAGCATAGATGTTGGTCTTCGTATAACAGGCTGATTACAGTAACACTCCTCTAATGCGACCACCAAAAAGGGGCATAATTCACAGTGGCAAAGGCAGGTGGTAGCTTAATGCAGGACGTAAAGTTATGCAGAAAGCTCCTACATGAGCTTTCTGCATAACTTTCGTCCTGTATTAAGCAACCACCTGCTTATGAAGACAGCCATGTGTGTTCATTAAGTGGTCGCATTCGAGGGGTCTTACTGTATTAAAACCCTCGAACCCAAACTACTACATTGTACTTCTACATACTCTGTAACTGATTTCCGCGTGACCCGGATGCTTTCTAAACATCGCTCATCAAGATTATTCATTTCACAAACTCGGAGAATATTGCGTGTGCAAATTTAATATTCTTGGCTGCCGAGGTTTATACTTTTATGCGATGTCATCTGCACTAGCGCAGAACCACACATGTCCTAAGCGGTCATTCATTTATTGAACACAATCTAAGACATGTGTCTGAAGTCTTATAAGGCATGTGGTTTCTTACTGCAGGGCAAACGTAATGCAGAAAGCTCCGATATGAGCTTTCTGTATTACTTTTGACCAGCATTAGCTACCACCTGCCTTACAGACTGCTACTTAGACGTCGTATTGGTAGACGCTTAACTATTTCTTCATATAAATGTTTTTCACGCATTTGCAAACGGAGTAGACCCAGATCAGACAGCTCCTATCGGAGCCGTCTGATCAGGGTCTGCTCTGTATGCTAATACGTGTGGTGGAATCTGATAGAACTGTTTCTTACTGTGACTATTCAGTAGTTATTGAAATTTTGAATAGACATAGAACATGGAGAGGGTTAAGATATGTGCTACTGTATGTCACATCTTTGTTTTAATTTCAAGAACATGTATCAAAAACCGTCAACAATCTTTTATCACGCCGGTATCTGGCCAGAGTTTGAACTGTTTTTGTTAAGTTAGCATGGATGGTGAGTCACATAGAGTAGACCCTGATAAGACAGTGTGTCACGAATGCGCCACCCGATCAGCGTCTATACAAGTTGTTTAAACGCCCACTGGAACATGTTGCAAATACATGGCGAGGGTCAACGTTTTGTTCAGTACTGTTGCTGTATATAGTTTCACAGGAAGAAAATAATCCCCTTGGTATATGTGATCGCAACTAGTGCCGTATTTGATAAATTAACCCAATACTCAAAATTATATTTAGTCGTGACCATGCGATTATAACGCAACCCACAGGAAGCGGTGTCGAACTGACTTTGTGATGTATGCACATGTAAAAAGGCATGTAATATCATGGAGAAAAGCATCCATATAGAGTGATGATATATATAATATAATAAGGTTTACTTCACCTTAACCCATTGCCTCATAGGCTAGTTTTAGATCAAACCATTTTGAATAAATCTATGGAAAAGGATCAGTACCTAAAGAAAAGGAAAATTTTAGAATTTTGTAGTTTGAAACCATTGTGATAAATAGAGCATTTGCTCCTATAGGAGCAAATGCTCTATTTATGACAATGGTTTCATAAAGTGACTTTTCAGAGTTGTCAACAGTCGTCAATATGAGAGAATGGGTTAACCAAGGGGGTGTGTGTGAGTGTACGGGGTGGGTGCGGGGGGGGGGGGGGGGGGGGGGGGGCTGGGGGGATTTGTCTTCACTATTTTTACTGATTTGACCCACTAGCCAAAATGCAAATAAAAATCATTTAAGATCTCTCTATCATAATATATAGTGTTTCAGTTCAGTTCAGCATGTTCCATGCATTCATGTATATCACACAGTCACATCAATAATACCACCTGTGACACATTTACCATGAAATGTAACACATATAACGTTTTAAGTTTTGCACACGATTACCTGTTTTAAAACGAGATTATTTTTTATGATACATGTTCGCGATCGTGGTTACAGATAAATACAGTAACACTTCTTCAAAACAGACGTTCACTTTAGCATAATGATCGTAATGGAGACAGGTGGCAGCTTAATGCAGGGTGAAAGTCAGGCAGAAAGTTCCTCTCACCCTGCATTAACCCATTCCCTCATATAAACGTGTTTTCACGCATTTGTAAACAGAGTAGACCCAGATCAGACAGCTCCTAGAGGAGCCGTCTGATCAGGGTCTACTCTGTTTGCTAATAGAATTTGAAAGATCTGTGTCTTCACTTTCTAAAATGGCTATAATGCACCACCTTCCACATTTCTTTTTAGCTGTTTTGCTAATGAATATTCAGTAGGTATTGAAATGTGTAATAAACATAGAACAGGGAAAGGGTTAAGCAGCCACGTTCCTAAAAGATTCTCCTTCCATTAAGCAGATCCACCTTCCTAAAAGATTCTAAATTCTAAATTCTTCTCTACTAGAATTCCGGTTTAGATGGGGTTTACTGTATATTATATGACCAAAAAACGCCTTCAACAAGTAACTCAACCCCACGTTATATTACTTCAGCTAGTTTAGCTATACAGTGTTAAGTAATGATACATGGCGGGACTTTCACGAGTGGAATTTCGCCCATATCATTGAAACTTTTTCATGTTTTAAAACTAAAGTCTTCTAAAAAGTATTCCAAAACCCTGATCTTTTGCAAAATTTAAATATATCCAATTCGTATAAGAAACTAGTGACCGAGTGTGGGCCCATGCTGTTGGCAGATCACGCTTAGAATGAGAATGGCTAACCATTTGAATGATAAACTATGCAAAGTGGACTGGCCCACCGGTCTTTAACCCTTTCCTTCATATAAACGCATTTTCACGCATTTGCAAACACAGTTGACCAAGATCAGACAGCTCCTATAGGAGCCGTCTGATCAAGGTCTGCTCTGTTTGCTTTTGACATGATATAGGTCTGATTCTACAGTATTTGTCAAAGCAAAACAATTCCTTGAAACTAAAGTTGAAAGGTTTGCACTATAAAAACTTGATAATTAATGTTCATCATGTCATTATTTCTATCATTGATAAAGAACAGGGAGAAAGGGTTAAGGCTTTCTCTATTCAATATTCATGTAAAAATGTAAAAAGATGACATCATGAATATGTATTAGCTGATTTTTTATAATGTAAACTTCTCAAGGAAATGTTTAGTTTTGACAAAAACTGCAGAAACCCTGACCAGAAGGTCCCTATTGGAATCGTCAGCTCTGAGTCTGCTCTGTTTGCAAATGTGTGAAAGGGGGTATAGGAGGGTATAGGAGGGTAACTGCACATGTGACAAACTGCAGATTCTGGGTCTATACTGTTACAAATGCCAGTACACTCGACCAACATTCATAGAGTTCAGAAAAAGTAGTCCAAATTGGATTTTTGAATATATACATGAACACATTTTCAAGTTCTTGGGAGCACTGCAAACAAAACATATTCTAGTACAGTTAAACTTCAATACTCGTTTCTCGAACTTCAAAGGACCATAAAAATTACTTCAAGAAAACAGAAGTTCCAGACATCCGATTTCTGATCTAGAAACTTTCTCAAGTTTACAACTTAAAGGTCTAAAGTAATGATGAAAAAACTATTGTCAGCATTACTTCAAACCTGCACTAAGTCACGTGTATTTCTAGACATACATGTACAGTGCTCCCTCCCTACAACGGTCCTCTCAATAACGATTCCCTCCTTACAACAACACTTGTCACTGTTTCCGAAACAACAAGGATCCAGAAACAACTTTTTCCATCGTATGTTCATTATGCCTCCATCAAACCCTATGTTGTGACCACTCTTTAGAATCGTCACTTTGTGACGATTCTAAAGAGTGGTCACAACATAGGGTTTGATAGAGGCGTAACGGTTTTAGTTCTCGAAATACACCTTATCTGGGGATCTGCAAACAAGCTAATTGTGTTTGATTTTCCCTCCCTATAACAACTCCCTCTGAACAACACATACAATCTTCGTATCCCAAAGGGTGTCGTTGTAGAGAGGGAGCACTGTATATGCGTTGCGTAGTGATACATTTTAGAACAATTCTGTATTGTAAATTTTGGAAGGACCCAACTTCTACTTCGAGGTATTTCCGAGTTCGAGATATCGAAGTTCTCCTTATAAACCATTGATATCGAATGGTTCAGCAAACTGTGCAGAACCTGGACAAGAAGGCTCCCTCAGGAACCCTGTGATATGTGTGCCTGTATACACCGTTTGGCCACATCCAGCGTACCCATTTACGCCTTTAACCCTTTACTCCATGAATATTCATGAAAGAAATCGTGACATCATGAATATTGATTAGAGTAATTGTTATAATAGCACATTGACAAAGAAAGTTTTGGCCCTGACAAAATCTATAGAATTATATTTATATCATAATTACCATAAGCAAATAAAGCAGATCCTGATCAGACGGTTCCTACAGGAGTCGTCTGATCTGGGTCTGCTCTGTTTTGCAATGACGTAGAAATATGTTTTATGGAGCAAAATGTTAATATTTATGGAATAAATAATAACTAATGGATATCAGTCCTGAATATGTGTAGTGTCATATGAACAAAGGAACCTTTGACTATGTAAAAAACAGTAGATTCATATCTTTATTAGATCTATTACACAAGTAAAACAGCAGACCTAGACCAGACGTTGTTTTCTTGAGCGCAAGAAGTATGTCTTGTATATCTGATTGCTATTTGTATACGTGTATCGTTTTTTGGTACAAGAATGTAAATAATATATATTTTAATGGCCCGTACTTTCAAAAGTGTGTTTGCAAAACTGTAATGTAATTTTCCAAAAGGGTGTGTTTTGCCATACCCTGTATGCACGTATAGCTGCTTGATAGTAGTATAAAAACAGAATATTGGAATATATAACTAGTTCTTGATATTGGTTACTATGGCAACATAATGACAAGCTAATGGGACTATTGATCGGTGAGTAGGAGTGCATGTAGTTTGGTAATAACTGCAAGATTTTCTAAGACCGCGGTTGCATGCCTGGACTGCACACAGAACAGTAATAACCCTTTACTCCATAAATACGCCTTTCTACGCCCTTGCAAACAGAGTAGACCCAGCTCATACGGCTCCTATAGGAACCGTCTGATCAGGGTCTGCTCTGATCTTTCAAAAGCATGTGTGCATGACTCTTTCGATACATAATATACCAAAGTGTATGACAGTTATAACAGTTTGGATTACAGTAGAACCTGTCAAAGGCATCAATTCATTTTCTGAACACGAGAGTCTTAAATAGCAGATGGTTGCTTAATGCAGGACAAAAGTAATGCAGTAAGCTCCTATAGGAGCTTATTGCATTATTTTTCACCAGCATTCTGCTATCACCTGCCCACATGGCCATGGTTAAACCTCTTATTGATGACCGCTTAAGACAAGTTGTACTGTATATGAGACACGAGGTTAAGCAGTGAATGATTTTGGTCACCATTGTTTGCATAGCCCCAAATACCAAATGTTTCGTTGTGTGATTCACCAGCATGAAATAAGAAGCGATTTTACAAGAACCTTAAACGCTGCTCAACATCGAAGTGTCGTTCAGTTTGGCTCAGCACTACATGTGTTTCTCAATACAGACGACAGAAATAGAATAAAATCTACAAAACAAGATACATTACGATCCAGACGAAACCTCGGTGTCAGACAAAACAACTTGTAAATGCCAGAACACGAATAGTAGTCAACAATTACACGATAACTTACTTGAGTGTATCAATCAGCTGCTATCACATTGGCACACAGTGTAACAGTTGTTATCACATTGACAAACAGTGTATACGATATGACATCACATTAACAGACTACAGTATACCAGCTGCTTTTACATTGACCAACACTGTACCAGTTGCTTTTACATTGACCAACAGTGTACCAGCTGCTTTCACATTGACCAACAGTGTACCAGATTATATCACATTAACAAACAGCGTACCAGTTGCTATTACATTGACAAGCGATGTACCAGCTGCCTATCACATTAATAAATATCATGCAAAATCTGTCACATTGACAGTGCACTAATTGCTATCACAATGACAACCAATGAACCAGATACTATCACATCGAAAAACAGTGTACAAGATGCTACAGTATTGACAAACAGTGTACCATTTGCTTTCACGTTGACAACCAATTTACCATTTGCTATCACATTGACAAATAATGCACTGTTTGCTATCACAATGACAAATAGAGTACAATGTGTTATTACATTGACAAATAGTGTACCACTTGCTATCACATCGACACACAGTATACTAGCTGCTATCACATTGACAGTGTACCAGTTGCTATCACAATGACAAACACTAGTTGCTATCACATTGACAAATAGAGAACAATATGTTATTACATTAACAGACAGTGCACTATAGTTGCTATCACATTGACCAACACCGTACAATATGCAATTACAATGACAAGCAGCGTAAAACATATGCTATCATATTGGCAAACAGTACACTAGTTGTTATCACATTGACAAACAGTGCACTACATGTAGTTGTTATCATACTGACAAACAGTACACTTGTTGTTATCACATTGACAACAGTAACACTAGTCGCGACCACATTGAAAAACAGCGCACTAGTTGCTATCACATTGACAAATACTGTACCAGCTGCAATCACATTGACAAACAGTTTTCCAGCTGCAATCACATTGACAAAAACTGTACCAACTGCTGTCACATTGACAAACACTGTACCAACTGCCATCACATTGACAAACACTGTGCCAACTGCCATCACATTGACAAACACTGTACCAACTGCTATCACATTGACAAAAAAGTGTACCAGCTGCAATCACATCGACAAACAGTGTGCCATATGCTAAATACTGACGAACAGTGTTTACCAGATGCCGAGTCTCTGATTGGGGTCTGCACCGTTTGCAAAACACTGTAGGAGCCAATTGTCTCGTGATGCAGAAAGTGTTACATGTGTATAGTCTAGTTCATGTAGTTCTGCTTAAACATTGATTCTCTGCACTATCACATTATCTTTCCTTTTGTTGGAACTTATAAATCTACAGAAGTCCAGAAAAATGAAAAAGAGGACAATACAACATTGGCCATCATCGTAGACAGACCAAGCACAATCGTTAGTTTACAGAACGTTGCAGAACACCACATGCTGATGGAGTCTGTGCTGTCCTTTTTTAACCCTTTCGCTGCCAGTGTCGCATCTGTCAATATCTATGCAAACAGTTTGGATCCAGATGAGACGCCGAGTAACTCGGCGTCTCATCAGGATCCAAACTGTTTGTTACTGTTACTATTTTATGAAGAAAAAAAAGAAGAAAAGTTGAAAATTGAAAATTGTAGCAGACGACAAAGTTTGCAGACGACAGCGAAAGGGTTAAATACTGTAAAACGTCACTGATCCGAACACTTAAATAAATATCATTAAAGTCTTAAAGTCAAATGACAGCTCAATGCAGTGTGAAAGTAATGCAGAAAGCTCCCATCGGAGCTTTCTGAATGACTTTCATCCTGCATTAAACAGACACCTGTCTAAAATAATTTCAATTTGTCTATGCAAAGCGTTCGGATTACTACAATATTTGAATAAAAAAGTTTTCATCTTTTTCATGATGCACGTACAGCATTGTGAGATACACGAGTTTGAAATTAACTAAACAAATATCAAATTATTGAACTCTTGTTATATTTTCAGCAATGTACATAAAATTACTAAAGACACAGATACATCCAAAAGCAGACGACGGGTGTGTTTGATTCGGCTATACTAAGTAAATATCACTAACCGTGTGAGTATCCTGTTCTACATTAACTGTAATTGACTTCCGTGTTCTCGTAACAATTAGTAATCAAGCACTCTATGTCACAGATCCAACATGAGATTAGCTTACAGTGTCAAGTGACATTGGATAATATTAGATGCTATGCCACATTGCCACCGCATAGAGTTCACACACAAAACAAAGGCGCTCCAAATGACTCACAGTCCTTCTGTCGCGAGTGAGAGCTGACTCTTGTCAATTGATCAATAAGTGTTCGCCCTTTTCTGTCTTTGTGGAGCTATTTGAACAGATAACCACTAAACCGAGATCAGGCTATGTGAGAAACAATATCATTAGCATGTGATGTTTGAATACTGCATCTGATTATCTACTGGCGAAACAGGATGGTCCAAAACGACTGAATACTAATTATGTAAAACGTAACCCTTTCCCTAAAATATTTCGGTAATGATCTTTCACTTCATAAATATTAATTAATCATTTCCATGTTGAATATTCATATTAGGAATAATGAGATCATGGTGGTTTATCAGCTGTTGTTTTTTTATGATGGCATATGTACACAGGAGTTGTTCATATCGGTAGAACCTGTAGAATCAGATATATTATAATTTCATAAGCAAACAGCTACAGCAGACTCCGATCAGGTGGCTCCAACAGGAGCCGTCCGATTTTGGTCTGCTCTGTTTGCAAAGACGTGAAAATGCGTTTTAATAGGGTTAATGCGGGACAAAAGTCATGCAAAAAGCTCTTATAGGACCCTATACTCCATAAATACACATTTATACGCTTTTACACACAGGGACCGTCTGATCTCCTATAAGAGTCGTCTGATCAGGGTCTGCTCTGTTCGCTTAAGAAATAATATTGATATGATATTACAGTTTCTGTCATGACCAAATATTCCTGTGCAGTATTCATGAAGTTATTATTTCTGGTATGAATATTCATGGAGTAAATGGTTAAGCCGACATCATTTATATAACAGGATAAGGGTTTAATGGAAAATGTTTCATTGTGGTCTTCTTAAAATGGAGCGGCTTTTGAAGCTTAACTCTTTCACTGCCAATGTCGCATCTTTAATTACCTATGCAAACAGTTTGGATCCAGATGAGACGCCGAGTAACTCGGCGTCTCATCAGGATCCAAACTGGTTGTTACTGAGACTATTTTATGAAACAAAAATGTAGAGAAAAAAAATGAAAATTGTAGCAGACAACAAAGTTTGCAGACGACAACATTTGGCAGTGAAAGAGTTAAAATCGAAATTTAACTGTTATATTCCTAATGGAAATCAATAGCCAATTATATCACATCAATTATGCCCATGGAGCGTTATAGCGGCTGACACTACACTGAGTGCCAATGGCAAACAATAGCTCACACCTGGTTCCTTTATCCTTTACTCCATATGAATATTCATATAAGAAATAACAACATCGGGAATATTAATCAGCTGAGTTTTATGATGACATGAACATGGGGAACTTTGGCTAGGGCAGATACTGTAGAATCAGATCTATATTATTTCATAAGCAAACATGGTATATCTAGATCAGACGGTTCCTGCAGTAGCCGTCTGATCTGGGTCCACTCTGTTTGGGAAAGCGTTAAAATGCGTATATATGTAGAATAGGGTTATTAACTCTTTCTAACATATGGATGAATTGCAAACAGGAAACAAAATTGAAGTAGGCGATATAGTATGCAGACACAAATTTTAGATCTAATGATTAAGTTTCAGTCCACGTTTTCAATCACCCATTAGGATGTTTTGATAAGAAACAAGAACTGCAACACTGTGACATATCGCGGCATGTCTTAAACCATTCCCTCATATTGACGACCTTTGACGACTCTGTTAAAGTCACTTTGTGAAACCATTGTGATAAATAGAGCATTTGCTCCTATAGGAGCAAATGCTCTATTTATCACAATGGTTTCAAACTACAAAATTCTAAACATTTTCCTTTTCTCTAGTTAATGCTCCTTTTCGGTAGATTTATTCAAAGATGCTGTATCTAAAAATAGCCTATGAGGTAATGGGTTAAACCGTTACCTGATAGTGACGCATGTTGGTGCATTTGCATACAGAATAGACCCAAATCAGACAACTCCTTTGTTTGCTTTTAATTTTATATAGTTCTGGTTCTACAATATCTGCCATGGTCAATACACCAAGCGTTCATAAACCGTTATAAAAAAATCTGCTAATACATATTCACGATGTCAATATTTCTTACATCATTATTCACCGGGTAAATGGTAAATATTTCTTTAGTTAGCTGTACGACAGTCGTAATCAATTCGTGATATGCATTTCTATATGTACAAAGCTGATGTTGCATTTCCAATGTTTTATGAAAACTCGTCATATTGATGTTCGTTGTTTTCGTTATGCTCACCTCAAAAATCGTTTCGAATCTTTGTTTTGATTTGTTTTTATCGATTTGTAGTTTGCACAATCTGTGATATCCTTTTGAAGCTAACGAGGCATAATCAGCATTACGCCATTTGTATTTTAAATAAAGCATCAAATATGCAAATTACAAATGCCAAATGCGACAAATGCAAATGACCAAATTTCAAATGAAAATACATCAACCCTTAATGTGCAGGAACTGAGTACAGTTGTATACAAAACATTGTAAACGGTGTAAACTAAAAATAAAAAAGCACCCAGGAAAGCCATTTTATCATAAAAATATTATTTCAGTGATCAATTTAGATATAGAATCTATTAATGGTTGGGTTTTTTTTTTTTTTTTTTTTTTTTTTTTGGGGGGGGGGGGGGGGGGGGGGTTGTTTTGTGGTGTGTTTTTTTGGGGGGGGATTAACATTCAGAAAGGGGTGTCATAATTAATTATTTAGCAGATCAAAAGTTGAGATATTTGAATACAGCTTAAGCTTTTGGTACATTTGTACTAGATATAGATTATATATTGTCTATTTCAAACAACAGTTATTGTTTATAGACGGCTTATATAATGTGTACGTATAAATGTATAGTCCAAATGGTCTTAGTTAACCATTTACATCATGACTATTCATGTAAGAAAATAATGACGTTATGAATAGTAGGCTAGCCTACATATAGCTGACTTTTTAACGACATTCATAAACAAGGGATTTTTTTAAATGACAGGAACTGTAGAATCAAATGTACAAGCAAACATAACTGTAAACAGTCCTTGTCTCCATATGCCGCTCTCAAATATCAGCCATCTAAAATTCATTATTTCATACATGAATGTTTATGAGGAAACGCGTTATTTCTACGCTGATTCTCGGTGTCAGTACTGCTTACAAAGGACACGTGCACAAGTCATTAATATTTATGAAGCATTCTTCAGTAGTTCATTAGTCAATATATTGACGGGATTATTACTATGATACATGTACAGATAAATACAGTAAAACCTCTCTAAATCGGAATTTCAAATTAGTATAATTATCGGTCTTGGAGACAGGTGGTAGCTGAATGCATTGTGAAAGTATGACTTTCGCCCTGCTTTAAGTAGCCACCTATCTAAAAGTATCTAAATTCTTCTCAATTAGAATTCCGGTTTGGCTGTTTTTACTGTAAATGTACACGGATACTTCAACTGAGTAAAATTCAGACACTTTCTGGTGTTCACATGTTTTCTCTCTGTGGAAATATAACCTGGATATAATCCTCTTGCTTGGAACTAATTCGAATTCGAATCATATAGAATATCTGCTGTTGATAAAGTAAATTTCCTAATAAAGATCAAATGGCATGTGATCAGATCGAATATATAAATATTTTCCCCGGCCAACATTTAGCCCCATCACATTGGTTTTAGGTACTGTATTCTAAATTGTGGTCTCGGTAAAAAAAAAGAAAGATGGGAAACCACCAAACCTCGTGCTTGTATATAACTTTAATCCGTTCCCCATATAGGAGACTTTTAGCATACTTGCGAATAGAGTAGGTTCAGATTAGACACTGACAGTTCCTGTAGCAGCTAGACGTCTGCTCAGTGTCTGCTCTGTTTGCTTAATAATATAGACCAGAGACATATACATACTGAGTCTACAGTTTTACTATAGCCAACATTCACGTGATTATTGGTCATTATAAAATACAATCAGTTAATGAATATTCACGAAATCGTGAATTCTGGCATAATTTATATTCATAACTGTAAACGGTTAAAGAAAACACACTACGTTGCTAAATGTTACAACCTATACATGTAATTGCCCTTGGTGTGCTAACTAAAGTGTCTCCAGCATCGGTTATCAGTATTTCATAATTACCATGGAAACTATAAATTCGTATATATCACAATTACCATGGAAACTAAGTTCGTTTTTAAAAATACAATAAATACGACTTTTGAGTTCTTATGCGAAACGAGATTATAAGCATCACATGTGGACCAAAACTACATGAAAGTGATACTTGCTACTAGTCCGCTATATTAACCTTAGTTTAAGAGGATCAGCTGATGGTGTATGCACAACTAACCGAAAGGAGAATCAGCTGATGCATGACTCTGGTGTCTGCACAAACTAACGTAAGAAAGGAGACGTTGAACATATCAAACAAACATAACACTGGTGTGTGAACTTAAGGAGATATAAGAATTAACTTTAACTTACCTTGTCAATAATTATCTTATCCTGGGCAGAAACAACGCAATATGGCCAGATGTGTCACCTCCATTGTTTCAATTCTTTGTTGACAACCAGCATGTGCTTGGCTAAATATAGGTTCAAGGGAAGTAACTCTTCTGTTTACAACTGAGGCTATTTTGACCAATTGTTAACGTCCAAATATTTATGCCGTTACTTCATGTCCTGTGAGAGTGAATCAACTGACAACAAAATCTGAATACTTCCTTGAGACAGTTAGGGCAGACACTCAGTTAAATAATGGATGGTGCGTATGATACAGTGTGTTTAATTTGAAGCGTTTTAAACTTTCATAAATGTCTGTACTGTATAGCACGTACACTTTTGCCATATTCATACTTTCAGTTTGCGATAAGACAGGGGTGGGTGGGGGAGGGTATTTATTATTTTTCAAGTAAATTGTATTTTTCTGTTGGAATGTATTTAACTGTCTGAGTTTTTTTGCAACCTTTTTCATTACACATACTGATAATCATTTGAAAGTACGGTAATTGTATGTACTTATTTAATTGTGTAGCCTCCTTCAGGCAAGCAGACCTCATCTGTTCATCACTTTGTCCAGGGTGTGTTCAGCAGTGTTGCAGCCAGGATTTTAAAAAGAGGGGCGATTTTCCCCCCTCCCTTTGAAAATTAGGGGCGATTTGTTCAAAATAGGGGGGGGGGGGCGGATTTTTATTTCACAATATCAATGCAAATCTAGCGCAATGGGTTCGACACGGTCGATTTCGTCGCTTTCTACAGGACTAACCTGTCTGCGACTCGTAGAAGATGAATAACTCGGTTACGTATCTTTGACACTTGAATTTGGGCTGAATTTGGTTTTAGGAAGGGTACCTACCCCAAAGTAGTCGCTGATTTTTCTTTAAGATAATGTTTTTTGACGATTTTTACAGCAAACACGTTTTTACTGTTTTCATTTGATTATATATAGGTTACGGGCATAGACTAAAAGTCGGACCGACACAGGCAAAAGTTACTTTACTCAACGAGTTATAAATTATCAATTGTGAGTGATGTTTTATTATTTTATATATAAATCATAAGCACAATTAATTAACAAAGTAGTCACAAAAAACTGTAGATCTTGGACAGACAACTGTTCACGTATCTGGAATTACCGAGGTCCCATAGTATATGATAGCGAAGTTACTGTACCGAACCACGTTTTAGCCTTACCTATACATGACAGTTGACAAATATCCGTTCAGATTTGATATGAATTGAAAGCTTTACCGGTACTCGCTACAAACTGTTTCGACAGCCTGAGGGAGGGAATTTTTAGCAAAGTAATATTGAAACTTTAGTGCGTGACTAGGCGCCCCCTCCAGTGAAAAAGAGGGGGGATTTTTCAGAAAAAGGGGGGAATCGCGCGATCGCGCGTCCTGGCTGCAACACTGGTTCAGTTAACTTTCCCTGTTCAATATTCATGCAAGAAATAATGATATCTTGAGTGTTTATTAGCCGAATCTTTATAATGTACACAAAATATTTTTGCTCGGACAGAAACTGTAGAATCAGATGTATCATCCCATAAGGTTGAGCAAACAGAGCATATCCTGATCTAGTTCACATCTGTGTACTCTAAATGGTGATATCGAGCTACTTTCGGTTTTAACGTTATCCCGGAGACGGCACCTGTCACAAAATTAGCATGTTGTCTTACGGGTCATTAATGAGACTTAGTTCTACAATATAAAACTTCTGTATTTCGAAATATAACATAATTATCGTTCTTCATCACATTTTTATTCTTTTATATCTGTTTTTTTTCTATTTTTTATTATTTTTTAAATTTTTATCATTCCTGCGAAATACGAAGTTTTATACAAGATGCCGAGTTTCCCATAGCAGATTCCGCTCAACGCTTGATCGCGACGATTCATTGAATAAATCAGTTATATTTACCTATACTCAATATATTGTCACAAAGTATGCATGTTTTCTCATATGTGGATGCATAAACTTAAGTTATAAAAGCTTACCTGATAGCCACAAATATCCAAAGAAAAATTGAATTGACAAAACCGTTAGTTTGTTTACATTACCGATATACGAATTTAGCTTTTGAACGAAATTTATATATGTCCTTTAGACTCTTGCGAGTAACACAATTGTCACTCACCGGTTTAAAATCCTTCCAGAATTGAGTCGAAGCATTCTGTGTGTTTCACATTTTTTAGAATTATTTCAAAAAAGTAAAAAGTAAAAAACAAATTCGTTCAAAGCCTTTTTCGGAAATCCGTAAATTTGTTTCAACCGAGTACATGTACCGTTGCCATATTGGCGGCCTAAAACGAAAGTGCGAGGGGGAACATATTTGTGACTATCAGGATTAAAAGCAAAGGTAAATGTGATATTTTGAACAACATTATTTATTTTAATTATATTTTGCATGTGTTGGGACATAATAATCTACAGCTGCACACGATTAATGGCTTTCGGCATAACTACACCGTTTTGGCATATATGGTTTTGACTTCACGCCAGCAGCGAAAAATAAATATGAATATGAATGATAAAAAACAAAATGAAGAATGATAACGGGGTAATTTGAATGAAAAATAAGCTTGCGTGATGTCAAATTATTTGGACTATAATGAGACTAATCCTGATCAGACTGATCTTATAGGAGCTGTCTGATCTGGGTCTACTCTGTTTGCAAAGGTGTGAAAAGGCATTTATATTATGGAAAGGATTAACAGTAACTGTAATAGTATTATGTTGTTGTTTTTAAATAAATTTGTACAAGTAATCACTGTAAATTAGTATTTTGGTTGTAAAAATATGCAAACTCTACCTTGCATGAAGCTGTAATGGTTACTTCTCTGCTGCAGAGCAATACACATTTCAGCGTGTGGCCTATTATGATTGATTTTAGCTAAGATTCAACTACAATTGGGATGTTTTAGATTCTGGTAGTGATTTATGTCCGAACAATGAAAATAATGGCAATAAACAAGACACACTACTTAGCACCTTGTGAAAAGACATTCTAGAATGCCAGTATACACTCTTTCCAACTTTCACAGTAAGAAACTATGGCAGTTGTCACAATTGTCGTCTTCAAGGCTCAGCTTGCTTTAAAGTTTTTCTAGCTTCCTCAAGATTGATTTTATCCTTCACTGTTTATAGTCCCCCCCCCCCACACACACACTTTTTATGCCCCCATTGATGATAGTCAGGGGGCATTATGTCTGTCCATCTGTCTGTCCGTGTGTCACGCTTTTAGGTGCAGTTGCTTGTCACAGTTTTTTCAAGTGTTATATGTCAGTAATTTTTACACTTACACACATGAAACTTCACATACACATCAATTACCATCTGTGCTATCATTTGGCACCCTACCCATGCTGCCCGCAAGCCCAAGGTCAAGGTTAAATGACCTGGAAATTTTACGTGCAGTTGGTTGTCACATTTACGTACAGTTGGTTGTTACAGCTTTTTCATCGCCTTATATCTCCCTTACCACTGTAGCTATTCTCATGGAATTGCATATACACATTAAATACTATCTATACTTTCATTGCACACCCAACCCATGCTGCCCGAAAGCCCAATGTCAAGGTCAAATGACTTGGAAATTTTACGTGCAGTTGGTTGTCACATTTACGTGCAGTTGGTTTTCACAGTTTTTTCATTGTCTTATATCTTACTAACCGCTATAGCTGTTGGAATGGAATTGCATATACACATTCAACACCGTCCATACTTTCATAACGCACCCCGCCCATTCTGCCCGCAAGCCCAAGGTCAAGGTCAAATGACTTAGGAATTTTATACGCAGCTAGGCAAGCACCTACACGGGGCATCGCTGTGTCTTACAGACACAATTTTCTAGTTTAATTGCATGCAACCGTTGCAATTATTTCATCCTGTTTAAGTTGCCAGTATCAGGAAAAGAAGAAGAAGGGGATTTCTGACTGAAAATACTGTTCTGTGAAGAGAAAAAAAATACCCTCATATTACATAAAAATTCATAGTTAGCAAATGAAGTCACTGCAAGTTTTGCAGAACTTTACCTCCCTGACACTACTCTCCAGGATATATTCTGGTACCTGTCTTCAGTTTAGGACTTGGACTAGACACCACCAGTCCTTCATATCACCCAGCGGTGTTGCATGTTACCAGTAACAGGGATTGATCTCCAGTTATACTTTAAATAAATTCACATACCTGTTTAACCCTTTTCCCCATGAATATTCATGTAAGAAATAATGGCATCATGAATATTAGTAAGATTCATTTTCATAATGGCATATGAACACACGAATATTTGGCCAAGGCAGAAATTGTAAATTTATATCTATTATTTCATAAACAAACAAAACCCAGATAAGATGGCTCCTACAGGAGCCATCTGATCTGGGTCTGTCCTGTTTACAAAGTTAAACCAAGGAGTATTTATGGAGTAACAGATTAACATTCTTGCTTAATAGCCATCCTTTCATACAGAAATTTCTTAGTTCTTAAATGTGCCCAGTACATAGCTGTGGTGTACAGTCTGGTTTTGTCATCAATGTCATTGTACCAAAAACTTTTGACATTTGGTCACAGTTTCAACATTGGTTCAATCCCCGGCCACGACAGACCAAAAGTCGTTAAAAGTTGGTATTAGTTGCTCCCTTGTCTACGCTCGACATTAAAGGGGTAGACTAGGACTGGTCGGCCCGGTGTCAGGATAATGTGACTGGGTGGGGTGCCCTTGCCATGTGCCTGCGGCAGGGGTATTCCAGTGAGGCAGCACTATGCGGGTGCCGTCTGCAAATAACTGAAATACAACGTACTGTTGGTCGGACATAAAACCCAACTCACTCACTCACTCAACATTGGTACAGCTATCCATACCATCTTCCATACACTTGTACATCATCACAAAAGCTACACGTAATCAAGTATGGAGGCATTACTCAATCATGCATTATTCAAAGAGTAGTGGACCCTTTAAATACTTTTTATTCTCCAGTAACAGATCAGTTTGCATCTGAAATTATATTTCATTCAAAGTGGTTGGATCTAAAAATAGCATATGGAGGAATGGGTTAAAAGTTAAAACACTGTCAGATATATACTAGTGTTTATTAAAAAACTTTAGTTGCAGATGTTATGCTAATGGTTTATAACCCTTTACTCCATAAATACACCTTTCTACACCATTGCTAACAGAGTAGACCCAGATCAAATGGCTCCTAAAGGAGCCATCTGATCAGGATCTACTCTGTTTGCTTATTAAATAATGCAGATTTCTACAGTTTCTGCCATGTTAAAAAATTGCTTTGCTCATGTGCTATTATTACTAAAACTAATTAAATTAATAAGGGCGATTTTGTTATTTCTTACATGAATATTTATGGAGTTAATTCCGTCATTTTATTATAAAGTAATTTTTTAAAATGTACATGTATTTGTATCTATCAAAATATCATTTTTTCTCTTTTCAGACTCATTGTTTCAACTAAAGGTAAGTAAAACGGCTTTAGACTGCTCTTGGTATTGGGTATATAATGTTGAACTTCTTACATCTTGGTCCAGATAAGATGCATAGATTAAAAACATTTCAAGAATAACTTCTTTATTTCTCCACCAAACCCTATGCTGTGACCACTCTTTAGAACCGTCTCTTTGAGATAATTCTCAAGAGTGGTCACAACTTGGGATTTGGTGAAGAAATAACGATTTTATTATTTGAAACCATTTTACAAACATAGTTTTAAACCATTCCCTCATAAGCTAGTTTTAGATCCAGCCCCTTTGAATAAATCTACTGAAAAGGAGCATTTACTAGAAAAAAGGATTTTTTTTAGAATTGTGTAATTTTGAAACCATTTTGATAAAAAGAGCTTTTGCTTGGAATTGCTCCTTTTCAACAAATGCTCTATTTATCACAAGCATCAGTGGTTTCAAAGAATGACTTCAAAAAGCATCAATATGAGGGAATGGATTAAAACATATTACAGAATGATGAACAGGAATATGTAAATTAATCTTTTATCTGATGAATATTCATGTATTACAAGAAATAATGCAATTATGAATAGTTATAACATGAATTTTATAGTGGTATATGAACACACGATATTTTGGTTATGGTAGCCTCTGTAGAATCAGTTCTATATAATTCCATGTGCAAATAGAGCAGACCCTGATCAGACGACTCTTACAGGAGTGGCATGAACTGGGTCTACCCTATTTGCAAAAGGTGTCAGGTAAATAATTAATAGAATTTTAATAAGATGAACTTTAACTCTTTCCTCCATAGGCTATTTTTAGACCCAACCTCTTTGAATAAATCTACCGAAAAGGAGCATTAACTAGAGAAAAGGAATATTTCAAAATTTTGTAGTTTGAAACCATTATGATAAATAGAGCATTTGCTCCTATAGGAGCAAATGCTCTATTTTTTATCCCCCACTGCATAGCGGAGGGGGGTTATAGGAATGGCCTTCGTCTGTCCGTCCGTCCATGCGTCTGTCCGTCCGCACTCACCAATGGGTAGTTGTGTGACTTTTTCTAACTAGTCGCACAAGTAAAATCATTAACCTGGCCATCTCTTGTGACATTAACCTGGCCATTTCTTGTGACATTAACCTGGCCAGTTGTGGGACATAGGGTTAGGGTTAGGGTTAGCTTCCAGATCATTCTTTTCCAAAGTTAGAGCCAAAAATAGTTTTTCTTGTGGGACTAGTCCCACAAGAAAAGATCAAAGGAAAAAGTCACACAACTACCCATTTGTTAGCATGTCCGTCCGTCTGTCCGTAACAATTTCTTGTCCGCTCCATATCTCCTATACCCCTTGAAGGATTTTCAAGAAACTTGCCTCAAATGTTAACCAAGTTGAGACGATGTGCAGAACATATGTGGCAGATATGACGGCTCAAGGTCAAGGTCACATTTGAAGGTCAAGGGTTTTAACCTTCAATTTCCATTGCATTTTTGTGTCAGCTCCATATCTTCTAAACCCTTTGAAGGATTTTCATAAAACTTGAGTCAAATGTTAACCAAATTAAGACGATGTGCAGATCACATGTGGCAGTCATGTCGGCTCAAGTTCAAGGTCACATTTGAAGGTCAAGTGTTTAAACCTTCAGTTGCCATTACAGTTTCGTGTCCGCTCCATAATTATCTTCTAAACCCTTTGAAGGATTTTCATAAAACTTGAGTCAAATATTAAATGAATTGAGACGATGTGCAGAACCCATGCGGCAGTCATGTTGGCTCAAGGTCAAGGTCACGTTTGAAGGTCAAGTGTTCTAACCTTTAATTATGTCTCCCCCCATATTTATATGGGGGAGACATATTGTTTTCGTGAGAGTTGTCTGTCTGTCTGTCTGTCTGTCCGCACTCACCAATGGGTAGTTGTGTGACTTTTTCTAACTAGTCACACAAGTAAAATCATTAACCTGGCCATCTCTTGTGACATTAACCTGGCCATTTCTTGTGACATTAACCTGGCCAGTTGTGGGACATAGGGTTAGGGTTAGGGTTAGCTTCCAGATCATTCTTTTCCAAAGTTAGAGCCAAAAATAGTTTTTCTTGTGGGACTAGTCCCACAAGAAAAGATCAAAGGAAAAAGTCACACAACTACCCATTTGTTAGTATGTCCGTCCGTCTGTCCGTCTGTCTGTCCGTCACACTTTTTGTCCGGACGATAACTTCAATATGCCTGATGCCAGTTGATTGAAACTTCATATATGGAAAGAGCATAATGAGAGGAAGTGTCATGCACAAGGTCCATAACTCTGGCTTCACTAATATAGAAGTTATTGCCCCTTGTAAAAAAAATCACACTTTTTTGTCCGGACTATAACTCCTATATGGCTCATGCCATTGGATTGAAACTTCATATATGGAAAGATCATGACGAGAGGAAGTGTCATGCACAAGGTCCATAACTCTGGCTTCACTAATATTGGAGTTATTGCCCTTTGTAAAAAATATCACAATTTTTTGTCCGGACAATAACTTCAATATGCCTGATGCCAGTTGATTGAAACTTCATATATGGAAAGAGCATAATGAGAGGAAGTGTCATGCAGAAGGTACATAACTCTGGCTTCACTAATATAGGAGTTATTGCCCTTTGTAAAAAAAATCACACTTTTTTGTCCGGACGATAACTTCTATATGGCTTATGCCATTGGATTGAAACTTCATATATGGAAAGATCATAACGAGAGGAAGTGTCAATGCACAAGGTCCATAACTCTGGCTTCACTAATATTGGAGTTATTGCCCTTTGTAAAAAAAAAATAACAATTTTTTGTCCGGATGATTACTCCTATGTGACACATGCCATTGGAGTGAAACTTCAAACATGGAACGATCATGATAAGAGAAAGTGTCATGCATAAAATCCTTAACTCGAGCTTCAATAAATTAAGAGTTATTGCCCCTTGTACATTTGTTTAATTCTTTCTTGTCCGGACGATAACTCCTACATGGCTCTTGCCATTGTATTGAAACTTCATACATGGAAAGAGCATGATGAGAGAAAGTGTCATGAACAAGGGCCATAATTCTGGCTTCAATACTTTTGGAGTTATTAGCTGTTATCATTTTCTTCTTGAAAAATGTAGTGTGGAAAGTGCATAATGAGGGGAAGTATCATTCATCAAGACCATAACATTTTTAGTGATTTCCCTTTACATATTGTTAGCTCACCAGAGCACAAAGTGCTCAGGGTGAGCTTTTGTGATTGCCTGATGTCCGTCGTCCGTCGGCGTGCGTCTTGCGTCGTCCGTCGTTCATCGTCAACAATTTGAACCTTTAAAGTTCTTCTACTCTGAATCTACAAGGGTCTCAGCTTTCATCTTTGGCACATAGCATCATATGTAGGTCCTCTATAAAAGTTATATAAATTATACCCCTGGGGTCAAAATTGGCCCTGCCCCAGGGGTTTTCAGTTTTCAATAGAAACATATAGTGAAAACTTTGAACATCATCTCCTCTAAAACTAGAAGGTCCTCAGCTTTCATATTTGGCACATAGCTTCAACTTCAGGACTTCTACAAAAGTTGTATAAATTATGCCCCTAGGGTCAAAATTGGTCCCACCCCAGGGATTACCAGTTTTTTGTAGCTGACTGCTAAACAGCCTATGGGATAACTAGTTATGCATAGGAAAAACTTTAAAAATACTCTTGTCAGAAACTACATGTCCCAAAGCTTAGATATTTGGTGTATAGATTTACTTAGCATAACTTTTTGAGTTTTATAAGTATCATAGTTCTTGGGTTAAAATTGGCCCTGCCCTGTGTGTATATTCTTCTTTACATCAGAAACAACATTCTAAAGGTTTCTCCTTAATATCACTCTTAGCTGAGACCAGTCAGTGGGAGTTCTTATATAATCACCCTTAGCCTGATCAGTAGAGTAGAAATTGTGTTTAGACAAATAACACACACTCATTTAAGATTGAGAAAACTGGATAATTCTCAAAATGCAGAATACTCTTAAAGCTTTTTTTCATACCTATGCCCTGCATTAAGCTACCAGCTATCAATATAGAGCATATCTGTTGTGAATTTCAGCTTAACTCTTTGCATGCTGGGTAATTTTGTGATCTGCTAAATTGTTGTATGCAGCATATTCACAAGTTATCCTAACTACACACTTTCTTTCTGAGTTTTTCAGAAGTTCAGTCTCATTGACAAACAGTTTGGATATCAGATCAGGCACCACATTATGTTGGCCCTGATCTGGATCCAAACTGTTTGCATAGGTCATTAGTGGTGGGAGAATCCCACTACACACTTTCTTTCTAAGTTTTTCAGAAGTTCAGTCTCATTTACAAACAATTTGGATATCAGATCAGGCCCAACATTATGTGGGGCCTGATCTGGATCCAAACTGTTTGCATAGGTCATCAGTGGTGGGAGAATCCGCCTCTAGCATCCAAAGAATACAAGTTCCAGTGGTCTAATGCTCTATCCATTCTTTCACTACATTCTTTTAGCATCATGTTCAGGTCCTCTACAAAAGTTATATAAATTGTGTCCCAGGGGTCAAAATTGGCACCGCCCCTAGGGTGTTAAGTTTTCAATAGAAACATATTGTGAAAACTTTGAAAATCTTCTCCTCTGATTGTCTGGTGAGTGATGTCAGGGCCATTCTGGCCCTCTTGTTATTAGAGGGGAGACATCCGTTTTTGTAACAAAAACCTCTAGTTTCGGTTACATTTTCGTGTCCGCTCCATATCTTCTAAAGCCTTTAAAGGATTTTCATAAAAGTTAAGTTAAATGTTAGCTAAAATGAGACGATGTGCAGAACACATGTGCCAGTCATGTCGGCTCAAGGTCAAGGTCACATTTGAAGATCAAGTGTTCTTACCTTCAATTTCCATTATAGTTTTGTTATCTCCTATACACCTTGAAGGATTTTCAAGAAACTTGCCTCAAATGTTAACCACTTTGAGACAATGTGCAGAACATATGTGGCAGTCATGTCGGCTCTAGGTCAAGGTCACATTTGAAGGCCAAGTGATTTAATCTTCAATTTCCATTACAGTTCGTGTCCGCTCCATATCTTCTAAACCATTCGAAGGATTTTCATAAAACTTGAGTCAAATATTAACCGAATTGAGATGATGTGCAGAACACATGTGGCAGTCATGTCGGCTCAAGGTCAAGGTCACATTTGAAAGTCGTGTTCTTACCTTCAGTTTCCATTATATTTGTTTCCGCGTCCTATTTTCTTAACAACTGGAAGGTATCACCTTAAGGTCAATGTCTTAATTTAGGTGGGCGGCGGTGGGGGATATAGCTGTCCTTTGGACTGCCTTGTCACAATGGTTTCACAAAGTGACTTTTACAGAGGCGTAGAAAGGCGTATTTATGGAGGAAAGGGTTAATAGAATACATCAGTTTTAATGACTGCAAGTAGCAGTTCAAGTTATAAAATTATCAACCCTTTCAACCTGGGACACACATGCACTGTCATTTGCAAACAGTGTAGACCCAGATCAGAGGACTCCTAGAGGAGCCCTCTGATCAGGGTCTTCACTGTTTGTCAATGCAAATCATCTAGCAAGTTTTAAACATCTCATACCGAGTAGACTGTATAGTTAAACACCGATGGGATTTTCCATTTTGAAAGAGTTGAGGTCCATAAGTTTAGGCTACAATTGTCGAGGCATAGTTAGCATTTATTTACAGATCGGTGTTTGTGTAGCTTGACAAACAGTATTCATTACAAATAATTTACACATTGTGAACTGTATGTTTGTGTGTTTTCAGTTTACTTGCAAACAACTTGAAAGACTGGCGAGTAAAGCGGAGAAAGAACAGAAGAAGGAGCAAGCAAAAGTTAGAAAGGTGTGTAATTTACTGAAAACATCTTCAGTAAAATTGAAGCAGATGTACAGTAGATCCTCTCTAAAGGGACTGCTCAGTCTGCTTGAAAAATATCTAAGTAATTATTGATCTTTAAGACAGGTGGTAGCTTAATCTATTCTCTCCTAAACTATTTTTAGGTCCAACCTCATTGAATAAATCTACTGAAAAGGTGCATTTACTAGAGAAAAGGAACATTTTTAAAATTGTGTAGTTTTGAAACCATTGTGATAATTGAAACTATTTATCACAATGGTTTAAAAAATGACTTTTACAGAGACGTCAAGACGTCAGTAAGAGGGAATGGTTTAATGCATGACAACAATTGTGCAGAAGCAACCACTGGAATTTAAGACTTCTATATTAACAAGAGGGCCATGATGGCCTAATATTGCTCACCTGGTTGATAGGCCAAATCATTTATTATGATAATGTACATTTATCAAGACTGTCCAGGCCACTGTATTTCATTTTGATAAAAGTCCATCTAAGGATCATTCCTATGAAGTTTGATCAAATTGCATTCTGCTGTTTAAAAGTTTATTTACATTGTATATAAATCATTCCAGTGAAATTTGGTGGTAATCCACTCTGCAGTTTAAGATCATTTAGGAGTATATGAAGTTCAAAGAAATTATTCATTAAAATCTATTCTTATTTTGTGTGACCTAATTATGCAACACACAGAAATGATTTATTGTATAAATACGCATTTCTATGCTTAAAGCCGTCTGATCAGGGACTGCTCTGTTTACTTATGATATAGATAATCATATGATTCCATTATTTCTGCCAGGGCCAAAATTTCCGATGCCAATGTGCTACTTAGAACATTTAATGTAATAAGTATTCATGATGTCATCTCTTACTTGAATATTCATGGCGCAAAGGGTTAAAAATGTCTTGTTTTACAGGCAATACAGCAAAAGAATATTGAGGGTGCTAGGATCTATGCAGAAAATGCGATTCGCAAGAAGAATGAGTCACTCAACTACCTGCGGTTTGCAGCCAGGGTTGATGCTGTTCGATCAAAAGTACAGACTGCTGTCACCATGAAATCAGTAGGTATCCTCTAATAGGCCCTACATAGTTGCTCAACCCTTTCAGGCCTTTGCAATCAGAGTAGACACAGATCAGACGGCTCCTGTAGGAGCTTTCTGATCAGGGTCTGCTCTGTTTGCTAATGAAATAAAAATATATGATTCTACAGTTTCTACTATGGCCAAAATTTCCTGTAAGAAATAGTCTAATTAATATTCATGCCATTATTTCTTACATGAATCAGGGATCAAATTTAACACTGGCTAACTTGCTAAATGCCAGTACTACCTGGGTTTTAGCCAGTAACAATTTTTGGCACTTGCATTTTGTTGCAAGTGGCAAAAAATGATAAATTTGATCCCTGCAAATATCCCCAATCTCTGTCTGGACAAAGTATTTCCCTAGTAAACAACAAAACAAACAAATAAAAGTGCAACGTGAATATTAAAACTCACTGTTTCTTCAGTTCACATTCGTGTATCAAATTATGTGAAATGCTCATGAGAACTATTAATCAAGTACAGCAATCTGAAATTTGTTATTTTATACTTAAAAGTCAAGAATTGTAACAGTTTTTCAAATTAGCCAGTACTACCTAGGTTTTAGCCAGTAACAATTTTTGCCACTTGAATTATTTTGCAAGAGGCAAAAAATGATAAATTTGATCCCTGTGAATTATGGAGTAAAGGGTTAATGCAAGATAGAAATAAATGCAGAAAGGTACTGTTGGTGTATTAAACATCTGCAGGGCATCACTTTTATCTCGCATTAAGCATCCATCACCCATTATTAATCCTTCCAGTATTGGAAACGAATCACTAATATTGTTTGTAAACAGTAGAGACCCAGATGAATTTTGAAATACAGGTAAACTTCGATATCTCGAACTTGGATAACTAGAACTTCGGTATAACTGGAACTAAAAGTTCAGTCCTTCCAAAATGTGCAATACAAAATTCCCAAAAAATATATCATTATCATGAAACACATGTGACAGCTTAATGCAGTTCTTAAGTAATGCTGAAAGCCCCTACAGGAGCTTTCAGCATTACTTTAGACCTGCATTAAGCTGTGAACTTGGGAAATTGTCAAGATTAGAAATCGGATAACTCAAACTTTAGTTATCTCGAAGTAATTTGTATGGCCCATTGAAGTTCGCGATATCGAAGTTCAGCTGTAGTCCATTTGAAAATTCAGCGTCGAAGGGTTAAAAACCCTGTGTCTATTGATTTAACCCATTCCCTCTTATCCTTAATTGCAGCTTTTTCGAATAAATCTACTGAAAAGGAGCATTTACTAGAAAAAAGGAAAATTTTTAGAATTGTGTAGTTTCGAAAAATGCCTTTTGAAGAGGTGTCAAAAGGTGTCGAGATGAGGGAATGGATTAATAATCATTGTAGAGAGATTCTACTGTATTATAAATAAACCCTTTCCCTGTTCTATATTTATTCCAAATTTCAATATCTACTGAATATTCATGGATAATGAAATTTGGAAGACGGAACATTGTAGCCATTTTAGAAGGTAAGGAAACAGAACTATCAAATTCCTTTTGCAAAGAGAGCAGACCCTGATCAGATGGCTCCTGTAGAAGCC
This sequence comes from Azorinus chamasolen, assembly GCA_963576725.1. NCBI lineage: Eukaryota > Metazoa > Mollusca > Bivalvia > Cardiida > Solecurtidae > Azorinus > Azorinus chamasolen. The sequence continues at coordinate 11,286,653 of OY755238.1, read as the reverse complement.
ATCAGATCTGGGTATACTCTGTTTGCAAAGTCTCTAATATGCATGTAAAAAGTATAATTGGAGTATAAATGAATAGTATACCAGTATACAGTAAACCTGACTTATAAGCCTTTCCTTGTTGCATATTCATTTAACCCTTTCCCTCATATAAATTGCAAACAGAGTAGACCCAGATCAGACGGCTCCTATAGGAGCCGTCTGATCAGCGTCTGTTCTGTTTGCTTATGACACGATATAGATCTGATTCTACAGTTTTCATCAAATTTTTACATTATTTCACCAAAATTTTACATTATAAAAATTCTGCTAATAAGTATTCATGATGTCAATTTTTCTTACATGAATACTGAACATGGAAATGGTTAAGATGTAATGACATCATGAATATTAATTAGCTGAATAAACAGTGAATTTTTATAATGACATGTAAGCAGGGTGTTTTGGTATTGGTAGGAACTGTAGAGTGAGATCTGTTATAATTTCATAAGCAAACAGAGTAGATCCTGATCAGATGGCTCATACAGGAGCTGTCTGATCTTGGCCTACTCTGTTTGCAAAGGCGTGAAAAGGCATTTATATGAAGGAAAGGGTTAATAAAGAATTTAGGTTTTTTTTAGGCGGTGCTGCTTAATGTATGGTGAAATTCATGCAGAAAGCTCCCTTGAGAGCTTTCTTCATGATTTTTTAACCCTGCATTAAGCTGCTACCTGTCATTTGGCATTGGTATTATATGTAATTTGAAAGTCCAGTTAAAGGGCGATTTACTGTTTTACATATCTCATACTACAATAGAACCTGTCTAAAGCGGCCATCAAAATGAGGTCTAATTATGGGTCTGCAAGGCAGGTGGTAGCTTAATGCAGGTCAAAAGTAATGAAGAAAGCTCCTTTACTTTTACCCTGCATTAAGCAACCACCTGTTTTAAGACTCCTATGTTCAATAAATGAATGGCCACTTAGTAAAGGTTCTATGGTACTTGTATTATGTCTTGTAGCTGTTGATACTTCACTTTTGTTTTTCTATATTGTAGATAACCAAAAATATTGGAGATGTCACTAAATCTTTAGACAAAGCCATGAGTTCAATGGATCTACAAAAGGTGAAATAAGCTTCTGATAGTTATTTGTCATTAATCTATTACTTTATGAATATTCGCTTGAGAAAGACTGATTTTTATATTCCCGCAAACCTGTTGGAGGGGTATACTGGAATCACCCTGTCCGGCGGTTGTGTGGTCGTCGGGCGGTCGGTCCGTCCACATTTGAACATGGGTAATTGGTGTCGCGAACTCCTCTTTCAGGTTTTAAGTTACTGAATTTAGTTTTAGCTCGTCTGTTTTGAAGAAATCACAAGCTATTGTCGTAACCCCGGCATCCGCAATTTTTAGCTCACCAGAGCACAAAGTGCTCAGGGTGAGCTTTTGTGATCGCCCATTGTCCGTCGGCGTGCGTCGTCCATCGTCAACAATTTGAACCTTTAAAAATCTTCTCCTCTGAATCTACAGGGATCTCAACTTTCATCTTTGGCACATAGCATCATATTCAGGTCCTCTACAAAAGTTATATAAATTATGCCCCTGGGGTCAAAATTGACCCCGCCCCAGGGGTGCCTTGTTTTCAATAGAAACATATAGTGAAACTTTGAAAAGCTTCTCCTCTGAAACCAGAAGGTTCTCAGGTTTCATAATTGGCACATAGCATCATGTTCAGGTCCTCTACAAAAGTTATATAAATTATGGCCCTGAGGTCAAAATTGGCCCCGCCCCAGGGGTGGGCAGTTTTCAATAGAATCATATAGTGCAAACTATGAAAATCTTCTCCTCTGAAACTGGAAGGTTCTCAGGTTTCATAATTGGCACATAGCATCATGTTCAGGTCGTCTACAAAATTTTTATTATTTATGGCCCCGGGGTCAAAATTGGCCCCGCCCCAGGGGTGGGCAGTTTTCAATAGAAACAAATAGTGAAATCTTTGAAAATCTTCTTCTCTGAAACTGGAAGGCTCTCAGCTTTCATATTTGGCACATAGCATCATGTTCAGGTCCTCTACAAAAGTTATATAAATAATGGCCCCAGGGTCAAAATTGGCCCCGCCCCAGGGGTGGGCAGTTTTCAATAGAAACAAATAGTGAAATCTTTGAAAATGTTCTCGTCTGAAACTGGAAGGTTCTCAGCTTTCATATTTGGCACATAGCATCATGTTCAGGTTTTCTACAAAAGTTATATAAATTATGACCCTGGGGTCAAAATTGGCCCCGCCCCAGGGGTGGGCAGTTTTCAATAGAAACATATTGAGAAAACTTTGAAAATCTTCTTCCCTGAAACTGGATGGTTAATCTCAGCTTTCATATTTGGCTCATAGCATCATGTTCAGGTCCCCTACAAGTTTTTAGCTCACCAGAGCACAAAGTGCTCAGGGTGAGCTTTTGTGATCGCCTGATGTCTGTCGTCCGTCAACAATTTGAACGTTTAAAGTTCTTCTCCTCTGAATCTACAGGGGTCTCAGCTTTCATCTTTGGCACATAGCATCATCTGTAGGTCCTCTACAAAAGTTGTATAAATTATACCCCTGGGGTCAAAATTGGCCCTGCCCCAGGGGTTCAATAGAAACATATATTGTAAACTTGGAACATCATCTTCTCTAAAACTAGAAGGTCCTCAGCTTTCATATTTGGCACATAGCTTCAACTTCAGGACTTCTACAAAAGTTATATAAATTATGTCCCTAGGGTCAAAATTGGTCCCACCCCAGGGATTGCCAGTTTTTTGTAGCGGGCTGTTTAAGAATATTTAAAAATATTCTTGTCCGAAACTACATGTCCCAGAGCTTAGATATTTGGTGTATAGATTTACTTAGCATAACTTTATGAGTTTTATAAGTATCATAGTTCTTGGGTTAAAATTGTCCCTGCCCTGTGTGTATAGACTTCTTCACATCAGAAACTACAGTCTTAAGGTTTCTCCTTAATATCAGCCTGCAGAGCTGAGTTAGTGTGAGTTCTTATATAATCACCCTTAGCCTGATCAGTAGAGTAGAAATTGTGTTTAGACAATAACACACACTCATTTAAGATTGGGAAAACTGTGGATAATTCTCAATATGCAGAACACTCTTAAAGCTTTTCATACCTATGCCCTGCATTAAGCTACCAGATATCAATATAGAGCATATCTGTTGTGAATTTCAGCTTAACTCTTTGCATGCTGGGTAATTTTGTCATCTGCTAAATTGTTGTCTGCAGCATATTCATAAGTTATCCTAACTACACACTTTCTTTCTAAGTTTTTCAGAAGTTCAATCTCATTGACAAACAGTTTGGATATCAGATCAGGCCCCACATTATGTTGGCCCTGATCTGGATCCAAACTGTTTGCATAGGTCATTAGTGGTGGGAGAATCCCACTACACACTTTCTAAGTTTTTCAGAAATTCAGTCTCATTTACAAACAATTTGGATATCAGATCAGGCCCCACATTATGTAGGGCCTGATCTGGATCCAAACTGTTTGCATGGAGAATCCGCCTCTAGCATCCAAAGAATTAATACAAGTTCCAGTGGTCTATGCTCTATCCATTCTTTCACTACATTCTTTCAGCATCATGTTCAGGTCCTCTACAAAAGTTATATAAATTTTGTCCCTGGGGTCAAAATTGGCACCGCCCCTGGGGTTTTAAGTTTTCAATAGAACTTTGAAAATCTTCTCCTCTGATTGTCTGGTGAGCGATGTCAGGGCCATTCTGGCCCTCTTGTTCATTTACAACCATCATTTTTGGTATGCCTGTTCATGTCGACAATGACGACAGACGAGCGTTGCACCCGCTTGCGATGCTCTTGTTGATATACATAATCACCACAAATAGTAGATCTGCAAGACACTATTTTCATGTGTTTACTGGTGGCCATTGCAGAATTATCTCCCCTGAACTTTGAGGATTTTTTGTCATTTTTGCATGAAACATGAGTAGTTGGTGTCACAAACTCCTCCTCCAATCTGAAAGTTATTGAGTTTATATTTGGTATGCATAATAACCATGAATGGTAGATGTGCAAGACACAATAATCACGTGTTTAACGCTGGCCATTGCAGAATTATCTCTCCTTGAACTTTGTGGTTTTTTGGTCATTTTTGCATGAAACATAGGGAGTTGGTGTTGCAAACTTCTCCTTCAGTTTGAAAGTTATTTAATTTATATTTGGTTCACATAATAACCACGAATGGTAGATGTGCAAGACATAATTTTCACCTGTTTAGTGTTGACCATTGCAGAATTATCTCCCCCTGAACTTTGAGTATTTTTTTGTCATTTTGGCATGAAACATTGGGAATTGGTGTCATTCTCCGTCAGTTTTGAATTTATATTTGGTATACATAATAACCCTGAATGGTAGATGTGCAAGACAATTATCTTGTGTTTACGGGTGGCCATTGCAGAATTATCTCCCTCTGAACTTTGAATTGTTTTGTCATTTAGGCATGAAACATGGGGAGTTGGTGTCGCAACCTCTTCCTTCAATTTGAGACTCATTGAATCGATACTTGCGATACATACTAAGCACAAATAGTACATGTACAAGACACAATTTTCCTGTGTTAAGTGGCAGCCATTACAGAATTATCCCCACTTGAACTTTGAGTTTTTTTGTCATTTGGTCTTGTTACATGGGTAGACTACACCAACTACTAGTTGGTGTCACAAACATGGATTTGCCATCATGGCTGCCATACCTTTAGTGATAGTTCTAGTTTTATAATGGTATAATGAAAAGATAATTTGTTACCTAACTGTTGAATAAAATCTATACATACGCAAACAGAGTAGACCTAGATCAGGCATCTCCAGTAGAACCCTTTATCTGGGTCCATGCTTATAAAACTTTTAGTTGAGTCTGAGTTCGTTCTCAAGTTTTTGATTGGTCAGATTTGAGCCTCTGGCTCAAATCTGACCAATCAGAAGCTTGAGAACGAAAATCTGACAAATCAAAAGCTTGAGAACGAAAAGCATGGAATCTGATGAATATTCATGTAAAAAAAAACATCATGGATGTTAATTACACTATTTTTTATAATGCGGGATTTTCGGCCATGGCAGAAACTATAGAAATAGATCTATATAATTCCATTAATAGCAAACAGAGCAGACCCAGGTGGATTTTGTAGGAGCTGTCGATTAGGCAAGGGGTTCGATTAGGCAAGGGGTTAATTGATGTCGAAATATATTGTATTTGGATTTTCTTTTTGTTCACAGGTTGAACAGATAATGGAGAAGTTTGAGAAACAGTTTGAAGATTTAGATGTGAGAACTTCGGTAAGTTGCAGGATTATCTACCTTTGGACACATATCAGCGTAAAAGATGAAGAAGTTTTGATTGCAGGAAACAATTGTTCTGGCATTTGCAAACAGGGTTGGCCAAAATACATGTAGGAGCATTTAGAGTATATTAACCCTTTACTCCATGAATAAAAACATAAGAAATAATGACATCATGAATATTAATTAGATTAATTGTTATAATAGTACATGGACACAAAAATGTTTGGTCGTGGCAGAAACTGTAGACTCACATCTATATTATATTATAAGCAAATAGAGAAGACCCTGATCTGGGTCTACTCTGTTTGAAAAGGCATAGAAAAGTATATATTTATGGAGTGAAAAAATTGTGTATGCCAAACTGCTGTATATATATTTTTTAAACAATTGGGACTTTAAATGCATCAATGGTGTCTTTATCAGGTAAAAAGTTAACCCGTTACTCCATGAATAGGGTTTAAAGTCCTTTGGAAACAGAGTAGACCTAGATCAGACCTAGGCCAACTCCTGTTGGAGTCTTCTGACCAGGCCTAAGAAATAACATAGATCCGATTCTACAGTTTTTGTGATGGTAAAAATATTCAGCTTAATACTATTCATACAATCATTGTTCCTTTAATACTATTATAACAAGTAATGTAATTAACCCTTTCCTCCATAAATACGCCTTTCTACGCCTCTGTAAAAATCACCTATTGAAACCATTGTGACAAATAGAGCAACAAATAGTGAACAAATGCTCTATTTATCACAATGGTTTCAAACTACAAAATTCTAAAAAAAATTCTTTTCTCTAGTTAATGCTCTTTTTCAGTAGATTTATTCAAAGTGTTTGGATCTTAAAATAGGCTACGAGGGAATGGGTTAATAACCTTTGATAGGGGACTCAATGAAGCCACTAGCTTACTCTTTGATTAACTAAAATCTATTCTACTGATTCTTCATAACACATTCAATACACCTTTAGTTACGATGGCGGACATGGTCAGCTGGTCAGTGAGTGGCCATAGAGGCGGAGCTATCTCTGTGCTATAGCTACAAACATTACAGTTCCCTTAATGAATATTCATGTCTGGTAAAGGGATAACAGGTTCCATGTCTGTTGCCTCAGATGAGAGATATAAGGCCATGATGCTAACACTAATGTACTCCATTATGCCTTTTTATACCCCCCACAACGAAGTTTGGGGGGGTATACTGGAATCAGGTTGTCCGTCTGTCCGTCCGTCCGCACTCACCAAAGGGTAGTTGTGTGACTTTTTCTAACTAGTCCCACAAGTAAAATCATTAACCTGGCCATCTCTTGTGACATTAACCTGGCCATTTCTTGTGACATTAACCTGGCCAGTTGTGGGACATAGGGTTAGGGTTAGGGTTAGCTTCCAGATCATTCTTTTCCAAAGTTAGAGCCAAAAATAGTTTTTCTTGTGGGACTAGTCACACAAGAAAAGATCAAAGGAAAAAGTCACACAACTACCCATTTGTTAGTATGTCCGTCCGTCCGTGGACACAATTTTGTCCGGCCTTCTTCTTCTACAGTTTTGCTTCAATCTTGTTGAAAGTTCATATATAGCCATATGACCATATAAACCTGTGCACCGCATATTTCCGTTAGGATCGGACAACTACTTCAGGAGTTATCTCCCCTTTTTAGTCCCCTACCAATGTTTTCCGGTTTTCTGGACTTTTTATGGAACTGACTTGAGATATCAACTCTATATTTAGTACAAAGCTAAATCTAGATAGGGTACAGCTTATATTACAATCTCAGTCCGGTTGAATAATTATTTCCAGAGTTATTGCCCTTGAACTTTAATTTTTTTCTTCAGATTTGGGATTTCCCAGACTTTTTTGGAAGTGATTGCAGATATTAACTTTATATTTGGCATAAAGCTTACTCTAGATGATTTACAGCTTAATTCCCAGTCTCAGTCTGTTTGAATATTTTTTGTCAGAGTTATGGGCCTTGAACTTTATTTTTTGTCAAATTTTCAATTTTCTGGTCTTTCTTTGGAAGTGGTTGCAGATATTAACTTCATATTTGGCATAAAAATAAATCTAGATGAGATACAGCTTAAGTTCAAATATCGGTCTGGTTGAATAATTTTTTGTCAGAGTTATGGTCCTTGAACTTAATGTTTTTCTGAAAAGGTACCTAGCTTTAGAACTTTAGAGTTGACAAAAAACTCATGAAGGGGTCTTATATTATATTCTCTGAATTATTCTTCATTTTTATTACATAAATTGGGTTGGGGCATGTATTGTTTTTAAATCTCTTCACGTTTCTGTATGTACATATGTTCAGATTGATGATAGGTGTTCTGACAAGCAGACAGGTGGGGGGGTATTCGTTAGCCTTTGGCTTACAGTTCTAGTTTTTTCTTCACAGACATTAGAAGGAGCAATGGGCACAGCCACAACGTTATCAACGCCACAAGACCAGGTGGAGGCCTTGATACAGCAAGTAGCAGATGAGAATGGCCTTGACGTTATAGAGCAAATGAATGAATTAAACCCAGCCTCTGCATCATTAAAAGAATCCAAAGAGGCCAAAAGGGAAGACGATCTTTCAAAAAGGTATGTATCATATGCAAAGCTATGGATAACGGTGCATACCCAAATACTAAAACCATAATTTCTCCACCAAACACTATACTGTGACCACTCTTTAGAATCGTCTCTTAGAGACGACTCTAAAGAGTGGTCACAGTATAGGGTTTGATGGAGAAATAAAGGAGTTATTCTTCAAATATTTTAATTTACACATCTTATCTGAACCTCTGATAATATGTAGTCTAGTTGAAAGACTGACATGTAATTATGTAACGATACATACTTGGACAATTAAGGTGATGCAGTTTGATCGTTGTCTGTACATCAATAACCTTCTTACAACTTAATTTTACCCTTTACCTCAAAATGCCTTTGCAATCAGTGTAGACCCAGATCAAATGGCTCTTGTAACAGCTATCTGATCACAGTAAGTTGTTTGCTATTGAATTAATATAATTACTATTCCTCATTTACTTAACCCTTTCCTTCATATAAAAGTGTTTTCATGCATTTGCAAACAGACTAGACCCAGATCAGACGGCTCATAGGAGCCGTCTGATCAGGGTCTGCTCTGTTTGCTAATGGAATTTGAAAGATCTGTTTCTTTACTTTCTAAAATGGCTACAATTTTCCACCTGCCATATTTCATTTTAACTATTTTGTCCATGAATATTCAGTAGGTATACAAAGTTGGAATAAAAATTATCCTGTTCATATGCCATCATCCTCTATGAGCTTTCTGTATGATTCTCACCCTGCATTAAGTTGCCATCTGTTTTAAAGACAGATAATGATACTTAATTGAGTGTTCAGATGTGTGACGTTTTACTGTATATCATAGTTGTTTTCCTACACATTGATTTTGAATGTCCTAAAGTTTGGATCCTGATAAAACAGCAATAATCTCTGCATCTCATCTGTGAAATTAAAATAATTAATTACTTCATGAATATTCATAAACCGAATTTTTATAGTTAAACATTAACCAATTCCCTGTAAAAGTCACTTTCTGAAACCATTGTGATAAATAGAGCAGCTATGGATCAAATGCTCTATTCATCACAATGGTTTCAAAACTACACAATTTTAAGTTTCCTTTTCTCTAATAACTGCTCCTTTTCGGTAGATTTATTCAGAAGTTTTGTCCTACAGGAGCTGTCTGATTTGGGTCTGATCGGTTTACATAGGTGCCAAAGGTCATTCATATTGGGGAATTGTTTAAATAAGGTGTTATATTTGTGCAAATTATGTTTATGTCTTATTACATGTATAAGAGTTGTTTTTGTTTTTTACTTTCAGGTTACAGGCCCTCCGGCACTGAGGATCATTGTACAGATTTAGCTTGTGTTTTTTAACTTGTAAATGTTTTGTACAAATTACATGTAAATATTTAGCAATATTACTTTCCCTTGGTTCATTATCCCCTGCTAGAGGTGGATGGATATTGTTTTTGGCATTGTCCGTCCGTCCTTTTTTGTGCCGCCTGTGAGGCATGGCAGACACATAGAGATCACTTTGTCTGTCGTTGTCGTCACTCTTTTCTTGTCGGGCCGTATCTCCATTGAATTTAAACTTCACATTTTTTGTCCAGCCAGTAAGCCCTGTTCTACTGATGCCATTAAATTTAAACTTCACATATGGAACAGGCCTGATGAGAGGAAGTGTCATGCATATGGTCGATAACTCTAAAGTCAGTCTTTTTGGAGTAATTCCCCTTTTTCATAATTTCTTGTCTGGCCAATAAGCCCCATTCTACCAATGCATTTTCACTGAGCCTGCAAACATGGAAAAGGTATTTTCTTCTGTTGATACACTTTAGTCATTAGACTGATTATTATTTTGTCCTAGTGTCACACTTCTTACATATAGATCAAGTTTCGTAGCATCATAGTTGGGATTTATGTTATGCCCATATATACATGTACTGCATTGTTTCAGGTTTTTAAATAAGTGGGAAAAGGATCGGTATGCAGGCAGGCTACACATGTGTTCCGAGGAACACCTTACGTATCTATGAAACTTTATGTAAATGCTTAGTACCATAAAGAAATGTAGCCCTGCAAGTATCATTCGCATGACCTTTGAACACCAGTTGTGGCTTTTTTTTCTTCAAGAACTTAATCTTTCTGTCTGGAGTTATGTCTCAGAAACGATTTTGTGTTTTTCTATGAACTTTGTGTGATTGTTAAGTACCATATGGAAATGCAGTCCTGCAAGTATCACTAACATTCAGTTTGAAATATCAGAGTTATGGCTCTTTGTGCGAAAACCTCCATCTAAATACTGAGGCCAGCACTTGTTTGGCGGGGGATATCATTTCAGCGAATTTGCTTGTTTCTTGTTAGGGAAGTCGACTATATGTATTGATTACTTGCACATCTTTTCAGTTGTGATATTACTATGTATAGATGTTGTAACATATCATGTATAATTATGAAAGAGAACTGTGTACTTAACCCTGAGCATGAAACAAGGTTAACATTTGATATCCATTTAATGTAATAAATGGTCCTTGCAAATAGTGTAGATCCAGATCAGATGGATCCTTGACATAGGTCCAGATAAGATGTGAAAATTAAAACATTTTCAAGAATAACTTCTGTATTTCTCCACCAACCTCATGTTGTAACCACTGTTTAGAATCGTCTTGAAGAGACGATTCTAAGGAGTGGTCACAACATAGGGTTTGGTGGAGAAACAATGATTTTAGTATTTGAGTATGTACCGTTATCTGTAGCTCTGATGGAGGAGCCGACTGATCATGGTCTGTTCTGTTTGCATAAATAGTAATATAGATCTAATTGTAAAGTTTCTGCCATTGCAAAAAGCTCCTTTGTTTGTATGCCAGTTCAGCTAAATATTTATGATGTCATCATTTCTTACATGAATAATCATGAGGTAAAGGGTTAAAACTTTAATAACCATAATAGCAGGAATTGACACAGAAAACACTTGTTTACCAGTTTTGATCCAATAAAAGGCTTTTTAAAACTCGCCAGGCCCCGAGGTTATAAAACTTTTTGCTTGAGTCTGAGGTCATTCTCAAGTATCTGATTGGTCAGATATTCTCAAGTATCTGATAGGTCAGATTCTGATCAGGGTCTGCTGTTTGTGTATTGAATAACATACAGTAAAACCTCTCTAAACTGGACGCTAACTTTAGTATAAATATCGGTTTTTTTCGAGACAGGCGCCAGCTTAATGCAGAGTGAAAGTCATGCAGAAAGCTCCTCTAGGAGCTTTCTGCTCGACTTTCACCCTGCATGAAGCAGCCACCTGCCTAAAAGTATCTAAATTTTTCTGTACTAGAATTCCGGTATAGAGAGGTTTTACTGTAAATGTATGTAGATTTGATGGAGTTTATGTAATTGCAAATGTCCTTTGTTCATATCTGCTATTTATAAATAGTCAGCTTATAAATATTCACGATATCAGTACTTTCTTACATCAATATTCATTACATATATGGTCAGTGTGATTCATACCCTCATGTATCTTTTGCAGAAATAGAAAATCTGCTTACAACCAAGAAATAAAGTGCATGTACATCAATGTATAAATTATAAACCCAGTGTGATACCGTGTTAACACATGCTTCATATTTATAAACACCTTTCTACGCCTTTACAAACTGAAAAGGCCCAGATCAATCAGCTCCTCTAGGCGCCTTCTTATTTATAAGGGCCTGCTCTATTTGCTTATGAAATTTATGTAATTAATTCATATGAAGCTCTGTTGAACACACATATATTTTGTTTAATAACAATAATTACCGGTAAATAATAATATATTTGACTTTGCAGTTTATTCAAATATCAAAACATCTTGTGTACATATTCCATTATAAAAACTCGGCTAGTAAATATTCATGATATCAGTATTTTTCTCATGAATATACAAAAGGGAAAGGTTTAATTGTAACACATTGGTTTCTATAAAAAAAAATCTGATTTATTAATGTTTAATTGTAACACATTGGTTTCTATAAAAAAAAAATCTGATTTATTAATGTTTAATTGTAACACGTTGGTTTCTATAAAAAAAATCTTGATTTATTAATATTTAATTGTAACACATTGGTTTCTATAAAAAAAAAAATCTGATTTATTAATGTTTTATTGTAACACATTGGTTTCTATAAAAAAAAATCTGATTTTATTAATGTTTTTAATAAAAGCGTAAGAAATGAAATTCATACTCCATTTTTTTTTCTAATTCTGTTTGTGCTACAATGTCCAAGTACATATTACAAATATTTGTGCTGGATTGCTATTTCAAGAAGATTATCAACCCAATCTCCCCACATGGTTATAAAACTGAGTAATCAATTTGGCACCATTTCCAGAGCTTTGATTTAGACTGACATAGTAGATTATAGTGTAGATCCTGATCAGTTCGACTGAGATAGTGGCAAATAGTTTGATCGTGATCGTAGTTTGGCATTATTTGTCTAAATTTGTCTATCTACAAATGTAGATAAATTTTACATTGTCCTTGGTTAGATTTGGTTGTTGGGAAAGACAATACCAAAACAAAGCAGCTGAATTAGAAACTGAACCTCAAGGACTCAGCGCAAAAAAAGCAAACCAGTATGAGTAACTGTTCAGTATCACAAGAATTTAGTCTTCTTTAGACAAATTTTCAATTTGATGAAGTCAATGCTGTAAGAAACATTTTTTTTTGGCGTTAAAGCCATTATTTAATTGATCGTTGATGTTATTCCTTTACTCCATGAATATTCCTTCTACACTTTTGCAAACAGAGTAGACCCAGATCACATGGCTCCTGTAGGATCCGTCTGATCGGGTCTGCTCTGTTTGCTTATGAAATACATGTTATACAGATTGTGTTTCTGCCATGGCCAATTATTCATGTGCTCATGCAGAGATATATACATATGTCTCTGGGTCATGTGCAATTATAAACAAAAATATTCTAATTAATATTCATGATGTCATTAATCCTTACTTGAATATTCATGGAGTAAAGAGTTATCAGAGCTATGTTGTCCCATATTGTACAAATAATGTCAACATACAGTAGAATCCCTCTAATGCGACCACTTAATGAATAAACATGGGTGTATTTATAAGCAGGTGGTTGCTTAATGTAGGGCAAAAATAATGCAGAAAGCTTTCTGCATTACTTTTGTCCAATATTAAGCTACCACCTGCATCTAGCACCCAGAATTATACCTCTTTTAGGTGGTCACATAAGCGAGGTTTTACTGTACTTATTGAAGGTTGAATGCAAAACCCCTGTAGCTACAAATTTGTGGGGCAAACTCCTCATGATATTTGCAGTAACACGGGGTCTCATTAGGACTGGTTGGAGCCAGCTGATGCTCTGTTTACTTGTGGAACAACAGACCTGACTCTACACTTTCTACCCAAACCAATATAATCCTGTGTACCTATGCAATTATTAAACTAAGGTAGTAACTATTCATGATGTCATTAGAGGGTTAATACACGTTTGTTAGGGCAATAACATCTGCAGTGTCCCGAGGGGCTGTTGTTGTCCCGAGCCCGAAGGGCGAGGGCAACTACAGTCCCAAGGGACAATGCAGATATTATTGCCCGAAACAAACATGTATTATGCTATTCTTGCATAAAACTTTTTCCTGCTTTCCTGAGTTTGTTTAACCCTTTCCCTCATATAAACGTGTTTTCACGCATTTGCAAACAGGGTAGACCCAGATCAGACGGCTCCTAGAGGAGCCGTCTGATCAGGGTCTACTCTGTTTGCTTATAGAATTTGAGAGAGATGTTTCTTTGCTTTCTAAAATGTCTACAATGTAGTACCTTCCATATTTCTTAGTAACTAGTTTTTGAATGAACTATACACCATGTCTTTGACGGTTCATTCGATTAACGCTTTTACCGGGCTACTGGTAAAACGCTGTAGTACTCTACACGTCTATTGTTGACGTAAGGCCCCACAAAGGTATAATTAAAACCGGTCAACAACAGCGAGTGATCACGAGAATGGCCGTGTTAATACATGGGCAAACTGGACTACAACAGCACGTTTTATGCAAGAATATTTCTTCATGATTATTGAACAGGGAAATGGTTAAATAATGTAATTACTACGGTCTTGTACTCAAATCTTGATATAAAGTTGTTGCTAAATGCCTTCTAATTCAAACCTTTGTTAAGAATGAATAAATATGAAATACATGACACCAATAGTTAACCTTGTCTGTAATCCCAGTACATTGTTTTACACTCCCAGCACTGCCAAACCTATCTTAACCCTTTTCTCCATAAATATGCCTCTGTAGTAGTCACTTCTTGAAACCATTGTGATAAATAGAGCATTTTTCCATAGGAGCAAATGCTCCGTTTATCTCAATTGTTTCAATACTACACAATTCTAACATTTTCCTTTCCTCTAGTAAATGATCCTGTTCGGTAGATTTATTCAAAGAGGTGGGGTCTAAAAATAGCCTATGAATGAATGGGTTAAGTGACTTCATTTATTCAACTTAACCCATTCCCTCATAGGCTATTTTTAGACCCAACCCCTTTGAATAAATTTACTGAAAAGGGAGCATTTATTTGAGAAAGGAAAAGTTTAGAACTGTGCAGTTTTGAAACCATTGTGATAAATAGAGCATTTGCTCCTTTGGAGCAAATGCTCTATTTATCACAATGGTTTCAGAAAGTGGCTTTTACAGAGGCGCCAAAAGGCATCAATATGAGGGAATGGATTAAGGGACTTAAAATCAAGTGGTTGCTTAATGAAGGGCTAAAGTAATGCAAACTTTTTTACTGATCGCTTAAACCTTTCCTCGATAAATACGCCTTTCTAAGCCTCTGTAAAAATCACCTGTTGAAACCATTGTTTCCTATAGGAGCAAATGCTCTATTTATCACAATGGTTTCAAATTACAAAATTCTAAAAAAAACAACTTTTCTCTAGTTACTGCTCCCTTTGGGTAGATAGATTCAAAGTGGTTGGATCTAAAAATAGCCTATGAGGGAATGGGTTAAGTTGAATAAATGATGTCACTTAACCCATTCATTCATAGGCTATTTTTAGACCCCACCTCTTTGAATAAACCTACCGAAAAGGATCATTTACTAGAGGAAAGGAAAATGTTAGAATTGTGTAGTATTGAAACAATTGAGATAAATGAAGGAAAGGTTTAAGACAGGTTCTACTGTACTTATTTTACCCGTTTAATCCTTCACTCCATAGATATGCCTTTTAAACCTTTTTGACCAACAAAGTACACCTAGATCAGATGGGTCCGGTAAGAGCCATCTGATCAGAAGCTGCTGTGTTTGCTTGTGGAGTAATACTGGATTGGATTCAACAGTTTCTTAGGTCAAACATATCTGTGTTCACATGCCAATCTCTAATTAACTCATTCTAGGCTATTTTAAGACCATACCTCTTTGAATGTATTTACCGAAAAGGAGCATTAACTAGAGGAAAGGAAAAAATTAGAATTTTGAAGTTTGAAACCATTGTGATAAATAGAGCATTTGCTCCTATAGGAGCAAATGCTCTATTTATCACAATGGTTTCATAAAGTGACTTCTATAGATGCACAAAAATGCGTCACTAGGGGATAACGTGTTTGCATTCATGATGTCACAGTTTGCATTCATGATGTCACAGTTTGCATTCATGATGTTTGCATTCATGATGTCACAGTTTGCATTCATGATGTCACAGTTTCTTATGTTTATGTGAATATTCATGAGGTAAATTTTATTTCATTTGATTTTGTATATATCTGGCCAGAATATGAGTTTTGAATACCCTGAATGTCTGTACCAGCACAAAACCTATATACATGTATATAGCATTTGCGTTTCTCATATATTCCATTTGCTTCAATATCTTTCAAGTAATTTTCTTGATCTGACCTTTACCAGTTAGTTTGAAATAATTATGCTCGCAGAATATTAAACTTCATCAGTGACAGCTTAACCCTTTATCTGATGAATTTTCATTTAACCCTTTACTCCATGAATATTCATGTTAGAAACAATGCCATCATGAATATCAATTAGATTAATTCTTAAAATAGCACATGGACACCAGAAAAGTTGACCTTATCAGAAACTGTAGAATCATATCTATATTACATGTATATCATAACAAACAGATCAAACTCCGATCAGATGGCTCCTATAGGAGCCGTCTGATCTGGGTCTACTCTGTTTGCTTTTAAAGGTGTAGAAAGGATTTATGTATTTATGGAGTAAAGGGTTAAAAAATAATTAATATCAATATTAATTTGTGAACATTTTATATCTGCATAAGAACAAGAGAATTTAATTTT
This sequence comes from Azorinus chamasolen, assembly GCA_963576725.1. NCBI lineage: Eukaryota > Metazoa > Mollusca > Bivalvia > Cardiida > Solecurtidae > Azorinus > Azorinus chamasolen. The sequence continues at coordinate 11,270,486 of OY755238.1, read as the reverse complement.
TGGGTTATGAGAGAAATTGAAAATACAGTGAAACCCCGCTAATGCGACCACTTAATAAACAGCCACTGGTGTCGTCTAAAGCAGGTGGTTGCTTAATGCAGGACGTCCTGCATTAAGCTACCACCTGCCTCTGCCACCCAGAATTATGCCCCCTTTTGGTGGTCGCATTAGCGGGGTTTTACTTTATTCAGATCTGTATTATCCCATAAGCAGACTCTAGTCCGGCGCCTCCTACAAGGGCCCACCTGATTAAGATCTACTCTGTTTGCAAAGCTTTATCTTTGAGGTACATGTATATACCGGTATATGATTATTTTATTTGTTGAATATATAACCACCATATTGTGTCTAAAGCCAATTGTTATATAAGAAAAGAAAATAATAAGCTAATGAATAAAAGAATTTTAATACATGTATCTTCATAAACTGCTTAATTACCTCACTATAGGAGCCATCTGATGTGGGCCTAGTCTGTTTGCAAAGGCGTAGAAAGGTGTATTTATGGTGTAAAAGGTTATGCATAAATACTGTTTGTCAAGCTACACCAGCATTGATCTGTAATTGAACTATGCCATGACAATTCTGGACCTTTACTGTTTCAAACCTGCACTATCAAAATGGAATAAACCATCGGTGTTTAACTATAGAGTCCATTCGGTATGGAAGGATTAACCCTTTCCTCCATATATACGCCTTTCTACGCCTCTGTAATAGTCACTTCTTGAAACCTATGTGATAAATAGAGCATTTGCTCCATAGGAGCAAATGCTCTATTTATCACAATGGTTTCAATACTACACTATTCTAACATGCTCCTTTTTTTCTAGTAAATGCTCCTTTTCGGTAGATTCATTCAAAGAGGTTGGGTCTAAAAATAGCCTATGGAGGAAAGGCTTAAAACTTGACAGATGCTTTGGAATGACAAATAGTGAAGACCCTGATCAGAGGGCTCCTACACTGTTTGCAAATGGCAGAACATGTGTGTCCCAGGCTGCCATGGGTTGGTAATTTTATAACTTGATCTGCTATTTTCAGTCATTAACCCTTTGCTTGCTGAATTCTAAAATACATTTCTCCTTCTTTACCTATGCCCTGTTGTATTATTACATATATCTTCACTGTGTACAAGTATTTTGCTCTGCAATCACTGCTGTGGAGTGCATTGGTTGCACAATCAACTTTGTAAATAGTGCAGAACCTGATAAGACAGCTCCTGCAGGAGCTGTCCCATCTGGGTCTTCACTATTTACAGGTAGGTATATTGACGTGAATAGCAAGCAAAGGGTTAAAATTGATGTATTCTATTAACCCTTTCCTCCATAGGCTATTTTTAGATCCAACCACTTTGAATAAATCTACCGAAAAGGAGCATTAGCTAGAGAAAAGGAAAATTTTAGAATTTGGTAGTTTTGAAACCATTGTGATAAATAGAGCATTTGCTCATATAGGAGCAAATGCTCTACTTATCACAATGGTTTCAACAGGTTATTTTTACAGAGGCGTATTTATGGAGGAAAGGGTTAAAGTACATGTTATTCACAACATCTCATTGATTGTATTAATTATATACCTGATAGAGATGCTTTTTACACCTTTTTCAAATAGAGCAGACCCAGTTCATGCCGCTCTTGTAAGAGTCGTCTGATCAGGGTCTGCTCTTTTTGCACATGGAATTATATAGAACTGATTCTGCAGTGGCTACCATGACCAAAATATCTTGTGTTTATATACCACTATAAAACTACCACTATAAAACTCACGTATAGGAGCCGTCTGATCTGGATCTTCTGTGTTTGCATTTAGGTGCAGAAAGGCATATTTATAGAATAAACGGTAAAGAAAACGACGATTTCGCAAATGCTTACTGTGTTTCAGGAACACAGTTTGCAATAATTTTGCACCATACACAAAACTAAGTCATGTGTCTTTAAAGTTTTATACCATGTACAGATTTTTCAAAATCTCAATTACAACCAACATAGAACACAAACTATAAGCATGAACTGTTAAAATTACTTATTTCATATTGTAAATACATCAAGGTCCTTTGCAGCTCCACATTAACCCTTTCCCTTTTCTATGTTTATTACAAATTTAAATACCTGCTGAATATTTATGGCCAAAATAGTTATAATGAAATATGGAAGGTGAAATATTGTAGCCATTTTAGGAAATAAATTAACATATCTATCAAATTCTATAAGCAAACAGAGCAGACCCTGATCAGACGGCTCCTCTAGGAGCTGTCTGATCTGGGTCTACTCTGTTTGCAGATGCATGAAAACATGTTTATATGAGGGAAAGGGTTAAGTGATGATATCACAAAGACACGGATCAACATCCTTTCTATGTCAGCTGTGCCGCAAGAAAATAGGTTTACGAATTCTGTACACTGAGTCCAACTGTCATGTCAGAGAAGCTTTCATCTGATCAACATTGTTGAAATTCATCATTATCAGCCAACCTGTAGTGTAGACCTTGACTACATAATGCTCTTAAGACAGTGTTTGATCTCAGTCTATCGTATGTATACTGACCCATGTTTTCATGGCTCATTCATAAGCATCACTATAAAACATCAACTGATATCACCAGCTCTGGACTTTGATTCTAAAAACTGGAAGATTCACTGGCTTGTGAGGGGATTACAATATCACACTTCAGTTTCCTTGACAGGTGTATCATCAGTCTGGTTGCTCAGGATTGATCCACTTTGATCTTTATTTTCTACTGTCTGTTTCTTTGAATTTTTATCTGTCTGTTTCTCTGATTTCTTATCATCTAAAAAATCAGTACCTCGACAGCGTCTTCCTGTAACTGGGTCTACTGTCGCTCCTACTTTGTACATAATAGAGTCTATCTGAGTAAACACCATCTTACTAAGTCTTGTGTCCAAGTTTTTTAACACAACAATATCCCCGATCCTAGTGTTGTGAGTATCCACACACCATTTGTCTCGCTTGGATGGAAAATACTGAAACATAGAAAAATCCCCAGAGTGACAGATAAAGGTGTGTACTCAACTATTAAAATTGTCATTTCACAAATAAACCCTCTGTTGTGATCACTCTTTAACCTTTTCCTCCATAAATACGCCTTTCGATGCCTTTGTAAAAGTTACCATGAAACCATATTGTGATAAATAGAGCATTTGCTCCTATAGGAGCAAATGCTCTATTTATCACAATGGTTTCAAACTACAAAATTCTAAAAGAAAATCCTTTTCTCTAGTTAATGCTCCTTTTTGCTAGATTTATTCAAAGTGGGTGGATCTAAAACTAGTTACAATTTATTAGCCTATGGAGGAAAGGGTAAAAACAGTCTCTTCTAGATTATTATAAAGAGTGGTCACAACATAGGGTTTGAAGTTATTCTTAAAATATTTTAAAAGACTATTTCTGCAGTTTGTTTCCTTCCAAAATTGTTTTTAATTTTTTTTATATTTTGTTGTTTAAAATATGCTGAATTCAAACAAGAGCACCGCAAGCGGGTGCAACGCTCGTCTGTTGTCACTGTCAAGATGTACATGCATACCAAAAATGAAGGTTGTAAATGAAAAATTGAAGAAGTTATGGGCAATGTTAAGATTTCGGACAACGACGATGACGCGGACACTGGGGTTACGACAATAGCTTGTGATTTCTTCGAAACAGACAAGCTAATAAAAAAAGAAAAGAGGGGGTTACAGACTTTATTTTTGAGTAACTACCATGAAATAAACATAAGAATGCTTCCTGCCTTTTACATATGGGACAGTACAAAAATTATGATATCAGTGATATTTTCCTAAATTTCTAAAAAACTTATCCAAGTTTTTTTTCTTCAAAATTTAACATTTTGTGCTTTATAGTATCCTTAACATGAAATCCAAAAGAAATATAATTATATGTGGGTTGCAGGCTTCGTTTTTTATGTAATTATTCACTTTATCACCTAGTGGTGGTGCTCTCCTATGAAAATTACGCTAAAATGGGTGACGTCTTTTGACGTCAATGACATCACATTGCTATAACGTTGGACCAATCTGTTTATTATCCCGTACCGGAATTTCCTGTTTGACTTTAAAACAATAAGTTTTTATACATCAGTTAATTATCTTTTAGCAATTTTTCCGTGTTTACAAACTAAATTGTTGAGACATGATGTAAGGTTTGTAAATGTTGGTCGAAATCAGTCTTCGAAATTAGTGTCATCCAGAATACCGGTTGTTTCCTTTGTATCTCTTCAGCACAAAAAGCTGCGCAGAACTTACTACCGAAATCTTCTTTAATTTACGCATCTTACCTGGACCTCTGAATCCTGTATTATATTTCGATGTACTTGACTAGTAGGTAATTATGTTTCTACTCATCACAAAATGATTAACCTTTAGCCTGCTGAGCAAATCATCTTTACAGAATTTTTCACCTACTATTTTTTCAAAAGTCAAGCTATGATCAATTTCTCTTCCAAAATGCAATCAGGATGTCAAACAGTTTGGATCCTGATGAGACGCTGAGTTACTCAGCGTCTCATCTGGATCCAAACTGTTTGCATAGGTAATTAGGTATTCACTTATCCGCCCGTAGCAGGCCAAAGGTTAACAAGTGAAAACAGCTTGAATGCAGATGTTCGATACTGGGCGTAAAGTTTTATAACAAATAAAAGACCTCAACCACTGAATCATTTTTAATACTTTGCACATAAGTGGCAACTTGGTAATTACCTTTGCAAACAGTTTGAATCAAGATGAGATGCCATGTTACTTAGCATCAGAGCTACAGATAAAGGTGCATACCCAAATACTAAAATCGTCATTTCTCCACCTAACCCTATACTGAAATAAAATAGTTATATTTTAAAGTGTTTACATTTACACACCTTATCTGGACCTCTATGGCGTTTTATCAGAATCTAAATGTTTGATATTGTGATTGCATTTTTGGAGAGAAATGAAGAAAGAATTAACTTTCAGAATTGCAGTAGACAAGAACAGTGCAATTTAAGTCGATGATTACTAAGCATGCAAATTAAATATAAGACCCAATAGAGATGGCTTTTAACCCTTTCCTCCATAAATACGCTTTTAATGCCTTCACAAAGTAGACCCAGATCAGATAGCTCCTATATCAGCCTTCTAATCAGAATCTGCCTGGTTCGCTCACGGGATTACATGCAAATATCGGCATATAGATTTAATTCCTTAGTCTACATCTACATCTAAATAATACTGACCACCTTCAGCAAGTTGAAGATTATGTCAGAGGTGTGAGTGTTATGCAAAAGAGGATGCAGAACAAAACAGTTTAATAAAGAGAACAGATTGAGGATTTGAAGGCAGTTACTGAGTGGCTTGATGTAATATCAGATGGTAGAGAATATTTCAGTCCACAATAGTTCTGGGGAAGAAAGAGTATTTCCTAGTCTGTGTTCTGCATGAGAGAGCCTGGAAGGTGTTTGGATGAGCATGTCTTGTGCGGCATTTTGGATGGATGAGTAGGTCTTTTCTAATATTTATTTCATTATGAATTATCTTATAACGGAGAGTTGTCAGCCGTTTCAGCCTGTCAAATTATTTCCTTCTTCTTCTAATATTGTTCATGGCCCTCTCAGGACCATTGTCGAACCTTTGTTCATTGGACATTATATCAATTCAGTTAAAGAGGAAGTCCCTACAATGATCGCATATTTTCAATAATATCATAACACTTGGTATTTGTTATGCTCTATCATTATTATGAAGGTTCCCAATTTGAATTTATATCGAAAAATGCCCCTTAATACAAATAAACCGATTTCATCAATACTGATAATTTTTGTTCTACAACACAATATTATCGGCCTTTTCCGTTAAGTTCTTCCACGTTTTGCCGATGATCACCCGATCTCTCCATTGTTTACGTAATAGCCTTCTCGGAAGTGGTTGGAGAATCGCAAATAGGGCGAACAGTTACGAAACTAAAACCCAACCCGAATAAAACTGAAACATCGGGGAGTAAAACCGGGATCGGCGATATCAAATACATGGATTTTTGCCATTATAAACGGTAATTAGATGGGGCTTTTTGCGATATACTACTTTTCAGCATATAAACAAATGAGTTTTGTATATTTTAAGTGTTTATGAAACGCGTCAAATGTAGGGACATCCCCTTTAATGGATATTCATAAAGTCATAAATTATTGCGTAAATACTAATGCGATAAAGGGAGCTTGAGCATGATACTTTTCATAGGATTATTAGGATATTACAAGACTGATGACAAACTTGTCTTAAACAGGTAAACAGCTATATTGATTGTAAAAGTAATTGATTATGTTAATTGCAATCCTATCCCCACACCTGAATTGTAGATGTATGAAATATATACTATCATAATGCAATTCAATATTACGATCAATCTGCCTCTGTCACTACATCATAAATTAAGTTTGAATACTTCTGTGACCTTGTCATTTGTATTTAATGCTCTGGATATATGGACGACTCCAAGAGCAACATCAGCTTTTTTTCTTACCCCACCCATACTTTATAGATATATTTTTTTTACCATTAATAGATTTCTGTCAAGTCTCATGTTTTGGGTCCTAACTTTGGCAAGTTCACGATCTGGTCCCTGTAGTTTTCGTATGACTTGCCCGACTCTCACGGACGGAAAACATGTCATACGTTTACTCATGTTGTACAGAATAACCTTCGAAACATGCACTGATAATTTTGACGAGATAGAATTTACATATTCACCGTTTACTTGCCAGTCTCCGTCCACAGTCTCTAAAAAATCTCGGTTGTGCACACACGCACAATCGAACGTCAGAATCCCTAGTTCTGTCATGTATTAAATTAAAGATCAGTGATAAATCTACATGTTTTATACATGCAGTTTAACCTTGTCCCTCATGTAAACGCATTTTTACGCAGATAATAAAATTTGCAAACAGAGTAGACCACGATCAGACGGGTTCTATATAGGAACCGGCTCATCAGTGTCTGCTCTGTTTACCTTTGACATATATACAGACATGAGTCTATGTACAGTTTTTACATAAAAAAAGAACATTAAAAAAGCACCATCTAATGAATGTTCATGATATCATTAGTTCTTACATGAATATATGTATTGAACAGGTTAACTTAACTAATGAATATTCAGATAAATTCTAAAAAATAATGACATTGTTTGGTGGAGAAATAATTAAAGAAGTTATTCATAAAATGTTTCAATATACGCATCTTTTTTGGACCCCTGTAATAAATCGTGACATCATTGGGCTGCGGTCATATGCGCATATTTGTAGTGCCTCAAATTTTACAATGGTTGTCTAGATCTAGATCTATATGTTCAGAGGATTTTTGACTATGACATGTAGAAACCAGATAACATTACAGTGCTCCCTCCCTACAACGGCCCTCTCAATAACGATTCCCTCCTTACAACAACGCATGTCACTATTTCCGAAACAACAATGCTCCAGAAACAACTTTTTTCCATCGTATTTTCTTTATACCTCCATCAAACTCTATGTTGTGACCACTCTTTAGAATCGTCACTTTGTGACGATTCTAAAGAGTGGTCACAACATAGGGTTTGATAGAGGCATAACGGTTTTAGTTCTCGAAATACACCTTATCTGGGAATCTGAAAACAAGCTAATTATGTTTGATTTTCCCTCCCTATAACAACTCCCTCTGAACAACACATACAATCTCCGTATCCCGAAGGGTGTCGTTGTAGAGAGGGAGCACTGTATACACAAATAACTCAGTTTTCAAACAATTCCATTATGGTGCTTTTAAAAATGCTCAACATGTAGTGAAGTGTTAATTAGGTGTTATTTCTTGAAAAGGCTTCGGCCGAAATATTGAAAACTGGTGTATAAATTATAATTATAATGCCATAAGCAAACTGAGTAGATATTGGCAGAGACATATACATATGTATGTATATGTCTCTGACATTGGCCAAACGCGGCTACTTAAAGGAATCGTCTGATCTGGGCCTATCCTGTTTACAAATGCGTCAAACGGCTTCTGTGTCGGGTAAATGAATACTCTCACGAAAATAGACATATTTGCAACGCGGAGCAATGTCATAGTTGAATATTAAAAATAAATTCCAAATATGTATTTAACCTTTTCCCTCATGTTTCAGGCCCTTTTTCACTTGAAGGGGAAAAATGCTACCCGCTATTATATAGTAAAATGGCTAATTAGGAGAAACAATCATGCGCAGTTTGCCAATTAGGAGAAAAGAACTTGTACTTAAACGCCTTTCCACCATTTGCAAACAGTAGACCCAGGTCAGACGGCTCCTGGAGGAGCCGTCTGATCAGGGTCTGCTCTGTTTGCTTATGAAAATACAATGCATGTAGATATGATCATACAGGTTTTAACATGGTCAAAACTGTAATTGAAACACATTTGAAGAAGGTTCGAGCCCTGCACCTCTCTATAAGAAAAAAAAGAGCACCTGAAAATAGAACATTATAATATATAGTCTCTTATAGCATTCTTCCTGCCATTCATCTAAAATATATGACAGGAGAAGCACCCATAATCAACTTTACAAATACCTATACTTAGGATCATTTTTACCCATTTTATAGCTACAGTTCGACAAAATTTTGGTTTACAGACAACACTTTAGTATAGTATAAAAAGCGTCCATAGGAGGACTAGCGTCAATTAAAGTTTGGACGATTGGATGACCACAAACATGTTGCTGCCATTTTCATGGATACAACGTATATCCAAGATTTCAATTATTATTATTATTATACTACATTTATATAGCACTCTTTTCACACGGGATATGTGCGTTCAAAAGAGCTGCACATGGATGAAATCATTAACCGGAAGGAACCGCATGATTGTCCATCCAGTCGATGACAGATATGCAATAGACATACAATAAATATGAAATCACTAACCAGAAGGTACCGCATGATTGTCCATCCGGTCAATGAGAGAGATACAATGAATATAAAATAAATATGAAATCACTAACCCGAAGGAACCGCATGATTGTCCATCTAGTCAATGAAAGATATACAATAGATATACAATAAATATGAAATCACTAACCGGTAGGAACCACATGATTGCAATCATCCACCCACCACCCCTGATTTATTACTTGCTAAACTACAACTTTACGGTCTTTCCACAGGGGATATCAGTCTCCTTGGCAGTTACATTGGTGACAAATATCAAAGTATAAGAGTTGGATTAATAACCAGTCGTTGATACAGCATAGTAAAAGGGGGTTCCCAAAGGCTCCACTATACGACCTCTTTTAGCATTTTTTTGCGTTGTCAAAAACCAATTAAACGCTTTAGAATGACGATGATGACAATACTACAAATGTATTTCATTTATTCACCACAGTATTGATGCTCTGAAAGAGGTTTTTGTCAAAGAAAGCTTGCTGCTGATAAAATGGTTTAAAATAATATTATGCAAGCTAATCCTGACAATTTGCAAGCAATCTGTTTCGAAAAGTTATCTCAAGACAATGTATGTATATCACATTTTCAGATTGATGATCCAGATCAATGTCGCACATTTAGGTGTAACTATTGATATCATGTTGCATTTTAACCCATTCCCTCATATTGATGGCTTTTGACGACTCTGTAAAAGTCACTTTGTGAAACCATTGTGATAAATAGAGCATTTGCTCCTATAGGAGCAAATGCTCTATTTATCACAATGGTTTCAAACTACAAAATTCCAAAAGTTTCCCTTTCTCTAGTTAATGCTCCTTTTCGGTACATTTATTAAAAAATATCGTATCTAAAAATAGCCTATGAGGTAATGGGTTAACATGCCCTTTGCAAACAGTGTAGACCCAGATGCATGAGAGGTACCCTAGAGGAGCCCTTTCACCGGGATCTACACTGTTCGTCGTGTACGTTACACTATTCTATAAACATCCCTGAATGTTCACAGGAAGATTGATCTGTTTGAAGTTTAGAGTACAAAATGTATTTCTTTTGAAAAAAGAATCGCCTTTGAAATGGTTAAAAAGTTAGGAAAACTCCCCAGTAGGAAAAGAAAATTCACGAAGTGCTGTCGATAGGACTAATATAAAATGCAAAAATACGACAATCAAAGCAAAACAACTACATGATCCTACTTGCAGAATACATGTATTATAGATCTACATGTATACATGTATTTAAAAAAAATGAAACCGATTCCGATCTTCAATCAATTTAAAAGCCATCTTTTAGAAGAAAAAAAACACTGAAAAACAAATACCACAAAACGAGAATAAACTGGACATCCATGAAATTAAGGAAAACCTTTTATTTAAAGGATTTCACAAACAACAAATAACTAATGATAATCTCAGTCATGACTAATTAAATCTTACCATTTTTTTTAATTCAGTACATAGTATGTAAATTTACTATATGTTGAACAAAATATAGATAAACTAAATTATTTATTAAAAAAAAAGAAAATTCACGAGTTTTTTATCCTGTAATAATGTATTGATGGTTGATGAAATTTGCGTTAAAAAGATAGTGAACGACACTCTGCAGTTACCGCCCGTTTCCAATAGATCTGGTTCTTACCCGAACCATTGATCCAATTGAATCAGCGGTAGTACAGCATAGTCTCGCTAAAGTGACCACATACAGTAAAACCCCGCTAATGCGACCACCAAAAAGGGGCATAATTCTGGGTGACAGAGGCAGGTGGTAGCTTAATGCAGGACGAAAGTTATGCAGAAAGCTCCTATACATAACTTTCGTCCTGCATTAAGCAACCACCTGCTTTAAACGGCGCCAGTGGCTGTTTATTAAGTGGTCGCATTAGCGGGGTTTTACTGTACTTCATTAACATAGGAGCCTATTCAAACCAGGTGGTTGCATAACGCAGGACAAAAGTTATGCAGAAAACTATAACAGCTGCCACCTGTTTTAAATATCTAGAGTAAGACTTCTTTTGAGGGTCGTATTAAAGTGAATTAACCATTAACCCATTTCCCTGTTTAATATTTATTCAAGATGTCTTCAGCTCAAGAATACAGTAAAACTTCGATTATCCGAACACTAAAATACGTATTATTATCGATATTTAAGACAGGTGGCGGCTTAATGCATGGTGAAAGTCATGCAGAAAGCTCCTCTAGGAGCTTTCTGCATGACTTTCACCATGCATTAAGCAGCTACCTGCCTAAAAGGGTCTAAATTCTTCTATACCGAAAATTCGAATAATCGAGGTTTTACTGTATTAATGAACATAATGAATAAAATGGAAAATGTATTGCTTTTCATTGTTGTGTAAATCATTCATATAAATTTCCAAAAGCAAACAGAGTAGATCCAGATCAGACGGCTCCTACAGGAGCCGTCTGATCTGGGTCTACTCTGTATGCAAGGATGTGAAAAGGAGTTTTATATGAAGAAAAGGGTTAAAGATACCTGCTCAATGCTTATTCATGTCGTGTGTTTCATATCTACAACACTTAATGTACACGTAATTAGACGGTGTGAATCAATATGACCGGCCAATTAAGTCTTTTCACATAGAAAGTGTTTTGACTGCTCTATTTGTCAATGCTATTTATCTCCATATCTTTTTGAAAAAGTACAATCAAAGTGTCAAGCACTTATGAGGTGCCGAGTTACTCGGCATTTCGTCTCACCATTATCCAGATATATGCATCTACGTATGATCGGGAATTCAGTGCTTACCTAGAAAAATCTGGACAGAAAACGATTTCGATAATGACACGGCTAAGCTGGAAAGGATGCTAACCTACAGCGCCCTCAGCAGATAGTCTCAACGTAGGTATGCTGAGCTGAAGAAATGCAAAGTTCAATGCCAACATATAATTTCCATTTTATTGACACTACAGGAGTAGATAAATGATATGACAACGCTAAGTGTTCAGCGGGTGGCTTTTTAACAGCTGTTGACTGTATTGTTAAAAGGTAAGAAATAATTTTTATATTGATCAGCTACTTTACAGTTCTTTAAACCTTTCCTTTATATAAACGCCATTTTCACATATTTGTAAACAGAGTGGACCCAGATCAGACGGCTCCTATAGGAGTCGTCTGATCAGGGTCTGCTGTGTTTGCGTATGAGATACCAATACAGTAAAACCTCTCTTAACCGGAATTCTAGTAGAGAAGAATTTAGATATTTTAGGCAGGTGACTGCTTAATGTAGGGTGAAAGTCATGCAGAAAGCTCCTCTAGGAGCTTTCTGCATGACTTCCACCCTGCATTAAGCTGTCACCTGTCTCCAAGACCGATATTTGTACTAACTTTAATGTCCGGTTAAGAGAGGTTTTACTGTACCAAAACGGCTTGTGTACATCTGCCATTATATAGTTATAAAACTCAGCAAATAAATATTCACGATGTCACTATTTCTTACATGATTTAGCAAAGGGGAAGGGTTAAAATCCGTCTACAGCGACCACCCAACATGAGTCTAATTTGGGGATGCTTAAGGCAAGTGGTAGCTTTACACAGGATGAAAATGGTACAGAAAGCTCCTCTGGAAGCATCCTGCATTATTTTCGTCCCGTATTATGCAACTACAGCTGTATCTGCGTTTATAGACTCTATGTACAGTAAACCCCCTCTAAACCGGAATTCTAATAAAAAAGAATTAAGATACTGTTGGGCAAGTGGATGTTTAATGCAGGATGAAAGTCGCCAGAAAGCTCATAGAAGAGAGAAGTTTAAGTGAAACAAACATAGACATAGGTGTTGTTTGATAATCGACAATGGATAAGCACTGCTATCAACCTTTTAATGCTTGCATCTTTATACAAGATTTCTAGCAGGAGTTGTCTGGTCTGGGTCTACTCTGCTTGTCAAAGAAGGAAATGGCATCTCTATCATGTAAAGGAATAAGGAGTATAAATGAAACTTATAATGACAAGAATGCATTTACACACATCAAATGTAGCGTAGCTGATTCCAAATATGCACTGTGGCTATAGGGGTTGTGTGTGTGTGTATGGGGGGGGGGGGGGGATGCTCTCTCGGGAAAATTTAGAATTCTGTAGTTTTGAAACCATTGTGATAAATAGAGCAGGTAACTTTTACAGAGGCGTCAACAGGCATCAATATGAGGGAATGGGTTAAATACATGCCAAGACAACGTATATAGGAGCTATAGGAGCTTTCTGCGTTACTTTTGACCTGTATTAAGCTTCCATCTGCTTTACAGAACCATAATTAGACCTGTGTTTGATAGTCGCTTAAGGCAGGGTTTACTGTACTTTAAGTATTTAAGTAGACGACACATGTTCCAGAAAAATGGGTTTTAATGTTGCAAGGGTTAAAACTAATGCTCATTCCAAAATAACGCATAAAATACTGTAGAGTATTAGCTTTTATAAATACATGTGAACTTCGATATCTCGAACTCGGATAACTCGAACTTCTGGATAAATCGAACCTAAAATTCGAACTTTCCAAAACTTACGAAAGAGCATTGCTCTAAAGGGTATCATTACGCATACCTAGAAACACATGTGACAGCTTAATGCAGATCTGAAGTAATGCTGAAAGCTCCTAAATGAGCTTTCAACATTACTTTAGACCTGCATTTAGCTTTGAACTTGAGGAATTGTCCAGATTAGAAATCAGATAACTCGAATGTCTGTTATCTTGAATTAATTTGTATAGTCCCATGAAGTTCGAGATATCGAAGAGTTAAACTGTAATCTGAATTTAATAAAGACCAATGTCTAACAATACAAATAAACCCGGTAAATAAATCCAAGGAGGAGAAATATTTTTCAAGCGGATTTAATTAACCCTTTGCAATACTTTCAAACAACTGATTTTGATGGCTTTTGCAAACATGTTGGATGCAAATGAGATACTGAGTAACTCGACTATTGAAGAAAAATTGAAGAAAATTGTTTAAATAGAAACAGACGACAAGTGTTGCAGACGAGACTTAGATAGACTTGAAAACGTCACCCTACCCATGGAAAAATCTCAAAATATTCGGACACAGAAACGTGTCTGAAAATGCTCAACTTAACCCATTCCCTCATATTGACGACTTTTGACGACTCTGTAAAAGTCACTTTGTGAAACCATTGTGATAAATGGAGCATTTGCTCCTATAGGAGCAAATGCTCTATTTATCACAATGGTTTCAAACTACAAAATTCTAAAACTTTCCTCTTCTCTAGTTAATGCTCCTTTTCGGTAGATTTGTTTAAAGCGGTTGTATCTAAAAATAGCCTATGAGGTAATTGGTTAAGGATGAATCCAATATAACTTTTGTTTGGATCCCAATCAGAGGCCGAGACACTGTTTGTCTCATCACGTACCAAACTATTCGATACATTTCCTCCATGAATATTCATGTAAAAATAATGACATCATGCATTTTAATTATATTTATTTTTCAAATGGCGTTCTAATACATGATTTTTTTGCCAAAGAAGAAGCTGTATACATGTATATACTATCCCAAAAGAGCAGACCCTGATCAGACGGCTCCTGCAGGGGTTATCCGATCTGGGTGTACTCTGCATGTTTGCAAAGGCACAGAAAGGCGTATTTATGGAATAAAAGGTTAAAGATATGCAAACATTCTTTATTGAAGACTTTTGGAAGATTGTTAGCCTTTAATCATTTACCTAAAGAATATTCAGGTAAAACAAAAACGTCATCGTAATGTAAATACTTTTTTATACTGGTATATGAATACGGGGAATTTTGGCCACGTCAAAACTGTAGAATTAACTCTTAATCATTTTGTAAACAAACAGAATAGAACCTGCTCAGACTAATCTAGGTCACTTCTGTTTTCGTAGGCGTTAAAAGGCGCTTCTATCAAAATAGGGTTAAAATTTGCAGCCGTGGGCGACCGAATCTTGGATAACTTTCAGAAGTCCAGATAAGGTGCGCTCATTTAAACACTTCCAAGAATAACTCCTTTATTTCTCCACCAAACCCTATACTGCGACCTCTCTTTAGATTCGTCTCATAGAGACGATCCTATAAAGAGTATAGTAGTCACGGTATAGGGTTTGGTGGAGAAATGACGATTTTAGTATTTTGGTATGCGCTCTTTATCTGTAGTTCTGAACTGTCTTTTAGAAACTGTTTTGATTCAAATGAGACGCTTAGTATCGTGGTATCTCACCAGGAAACCAAACTGTTGAGCATTGAAAACTAAAGATATTTTTTTTTATAAATATTGGAGAAGACGACAATTTTGCAGACGATGTTACATGCACGTGGTAACGAAATAGTTTCAAGGTATGCACTTTTAGCCATTTTCCCGCTACCCACGACCTGAACTGCATCTGCCAAAATGTAGTATCCTGATAAAACGCCGAGTAACTCGGCATCTCACCAGGACCCGAGTTGTTTGATACTCGGTCAATAATTTCTCCAAGGTTTAATCCTTTCCCTGTTCTGTGTTTATTACAGATTAGTTATAAAGAAATATGCAAGGTGGAACACTGTAGACATTTTAGAAAGCAAAGAAACATATCTATCAAATTATATTAGCAAACAGAGTAAACCCTGATCAGACGGCTCCTCTAGGAGCCGTCTGATCAGGGTCTACTCTGTTTGCAAAGGCGTGAAAACACGTTTATATGAGGGAAAGGGTTAATCGCATGATAGGTAGTCAACATTTCACCAATCCAAATTTTGAGAAGACATTATTTTTTCACAGCGGGATAAAGGTTAGAGGCTCACAGCCGGTTCTAGATTATAAACTCTTCACCCAAGCGGATAGCTTTTCAAATTCATTCAAGAAATGGGTGAAGTCAAAATATGATGGTCGTTGTAAATCATAGTTTGAATAGCCGACATATTTCCATTTTAATGGGATTGTCGTCTGCTTCAATATTTTCATCCCTTAATGTTCATGATTATGAATACATTTGGAACCCATCTAAGTGTTATTGATAAAATATCTATAAATTTATTTTGAAAAGTCGAGATCTTAATCAAATGTGCGAAACATTCGTCAGCTGGTCTGGGTCCAAACTGTAAGTCATTTTAAAACTAAGGGCAGAGAGGTTTTTGTAAATTTCGATGACAGACCTAATAAGCTGTATAAGTGATTCGTGTGTAGGATGGGAATTTATTTATTTTGTCTCAGGTATTTCACAGCCAAATATTGTCGTCTGCAAAATGTGTCGTCTGTTACAATTTTTCGACCGTTTAAGTTTCTCCATTAAAATATCACAATTTAGATCCTGATGAGACGCCGAATTAATCGACACCTCATCCCGGAGTCAAACTTCGCAACGGTTGCGACATTCGAAGCGAAAGAATTAACCCTTTTCTTCATATAAACGCATTTTCACGCCTTTGCAAACAGAGTAGACCCAGACCAGACAGGAGCCGTCTGATCTGGGTCTGCTCTATTTGCTTATGAAATTATAATAAACCCTGCTCTACAGTTTCTGCTAATACCGAAAATGCCATTATAAAAAAATCAGCCAATAAGCATTCATGATGTCATTATTTCTTTCACGCTTTTTGAACAGGGAAAGAGTTAAAAACTCAGCCGTCTGCTGAAGACAAAATCCACTGTAATCATATCTCTGATTGGAAGAAAACGAAACCTCACGTCAGACGGCTTAGATATATATTTGCATAAGAAAGAATCAGTTTGTGATCTGGATAAAAAACTGATTGAAGAGGTCAGTATGTTAACTTTTGATTGTTCAGGGGATAATAGGGCGGGTCTCTTGTTTGGAGGAGTAATCAGGAGTTACTACGGCTTACACGTACTATAAATAACATACCATTGTTGATGGGAGAATAGCATAGTGAATTTGGGTAATTCGAAAAGGAAACATAGCATTATTATTTTGTTCACAGTTATTGGAATATTGCACGTGAGTTCAACAGGTACCTTTTTGTTTTAATCATAACATTTTACCTCAAGTATAGCACTTGATGTATCGTGATTATTTACTAGCTGAACTTTTATAATGAGATGTAGACATAGGATTATTAACCCTTTCCCTAATATAGACGTGATTTCACGCATCTGCAAACAGAGTAGACCCAGATCAGACGGCTCCTAGAGGAGCCCTCTGATCAGGGTCTGCTCTGTTTGCTAATGTAATTTGATAGATCTGTTTCTTTAGTTTCTAAAATGGCTATAATGTTCCACTTTCCACATTTCAATATAACTATTTTTGTCCATAAATATTCAGTAGTTATTGAAATTTGTAATAAACACGGAACAGGGAAAGGGTTAAGGTATATTAGAAACTAGAATAAAAATGTATATAATGGCATAAGCACACAGAACAGACACTGACCAGACGGCTCCTACAGGAGCTTTCTGATGTGGGTTTCCTCTTTTGCAAAAGTCTAAAGGGCATATTGTAAAACGTTAACCCCGAAACCTAACGGTCGATCAGGCTTTTGAGATACATTTGACCGGGTGTCAAACAGTATAGATCCTGACGAGACGTCGAGTCACTCGGCGTTTCATCTGGATCTAAGCTGTTTGTGCAAGGCGCCGAGTAAGACCGCGAATAGGTTAAAGTTTCATAACATCGAGACCAAGTGGTGATATAATTTTATTCGCAGTTTTAAAACTGTTAGTTTTAGTCTGGTTTCATTCTCAAACATCTGATTGGTCAGATGCTGGAACATGAACTCAGATTCAGAAGTTTTATAACCTCTGGACCTGGTATCTAATCTGGATCCCAAACAATTTCTCTGGAAGGCTGGAAGGGTCTAACATAACACACATGTGGTTATCGGGATGACTTAGACCTTAAAGCCAGAACATTCCCAGTATAAATGTAGATCTCATTTCTATCTCACTAAATATTATGTTTGACACACTTGACTATACACTTGAATATCACCTTTTGGTTCGCCACATGACCGTATCTTCATAAGTTTAAGAGAGAGAGAGAGAGAGAGAGAGAGAGAGAGAGAGAGAGAGAGAGAGAGAGAGACAAAAGAACTGCCATTTAGCTCGCCATGTGGCAGTATTCTTCCAAAGTTTGTTACGTCATAATGGCGTCTGGTCACATAAGAACAATTGAACTTCGATATCTCGATTTCGGATAACTCGAACTCAGAGATAGCTCGAAATAAAAGTTCGGTACTTCTAAAATTTACAATACAGAATTGCACTAAATGTATCACTGTGCATATCTAAAAACACACGTGACAGCTCAATTCAGGTGTAATGCTGAGAGCTCCTACGGGAGTTTTCAGCATTACTGTCAACCTGTATTAAGCTGTGAACTTTGAGAAATTGTTCAGATTAGCAATCGGATGACTCGAACTTCTGTTATCTCGAAGTAATTTGTATGATCCCTTAAAGTTCGAGATGTCAAAGTTCAGCTGTAAATATATTAACCCTTAGCCTGTTGTACACACTCTGGGACCCGTTTTTCTAAAGATCTTAAGACCAAAATAATCGTAATTTACAACAATCTCTCCTGCTCGTATATCCAGCATGATTACACATTCTACTATGTAACAATTAAGGTTATCTTTGTTTGACCGAAATTATCTAAGTTCTAACATTACGAAGATCGCAACGAACAGTTACGATAGTCGTGTGATAGAACTCACGACAGGTTCGTTAGTAAAACGGGCCCCGATCTGCTAGAACTGCTACTTGCAAGTATTGAGACACTATTTACTGAGTGTCAAATAGCTTGGATTCTGATGAGACGCCGAGTTACTCGGCGTCTCATCTGGATCCAAGCTGTTTGCAAATGCGGGTGATGTCGTAGTAGGCGAGATATGGGTTAAAGAGTCGGTCACTAATGTCCTTTGCAAACAGTGTAGACCCAAATGAAGGGCTCCTATTATATAGGAAACCTCTTATCAGGATATGCACTGTTTGTCATGTTACACACTTCTTTAGAAAAAAATCCCTAAGTATTCATCATAAGCTTGACCTATTTGAATTTTAGAATAGTTCATTTGAAAGGTCAACGTTGTAAGGGTTAATTGTTACATTGCTTGGTCGTTACATTGCAGATTGGCCGAGTGTCAAACAGCTTGGATCCTGATTAGTCACTCGGCATCTCGTCTGGTCCCAGGCTGGTTGCAGATGCGAGTTGGGTTGTGAATAGCAGAATAAGGGTGTAAGAAGAAAACAAATAAAAAGCATCTCAGTAAAGCCTTATTATGACACGAGTTACTATCAGATAATACGTGTGTCTAGGAGCATTGATTAGTTATAAGACGTATTGTCGACAGCTGTAGACATTGATAAATAACGAATTGTTGTAACTTAGAAACTTGACACTGTGTAATCACAACACTCTCTTGCACTCAGTTATGTGAAGGTAACGAACGACAACTCTGCACGGCGCTTACAATAGAACTTGTGTCGGGGTACGACCCACCTAGACTGGGCTGCCACAACATTTTATTATTCCCCACCAAAGGCGGAGGAATAGAGTTTTGGCGTTGTCCGTCCGTCCATGTGTCCGTCCGTCCTTCTGTGCGCTCAAACAATTCCTGTTTATGTGACTATTAGAACAAAAGATCTTTAGTCTTTTTCGTTTTATGTAGCTAAATTTTAATTGTGTGTGGCTTTTTGAACAGAAGAATAGCCAAATAGTATGATACACTCAACCCGTAAGGACCTCTGTCCATGCGTCCATGAGTCCCGGACTCATATCTTGGAATGGTTTGGGGTTTTCTTTGAAACTTTTTGTAACCAGATTTATGGCTCTTAATTTGTGAAAAAACCTTTTGTCCACCTGATCAATTACTCTTAGGCAAGCACTTGTTTGGCGGGAGATATAAATTCAGAGAATTTGCTTGTAGCTATTTTGTTCGTTTACTATGTAACTGCCATGAATGAATCTGTAATAATGTTTGGAAACAGTTTAGGCCTAGACGAGATGCTGAATCACTCGGCGTCTCACCGGGGTTCAAACTGTTACAAGGTTGTCACGACTTCGATACGTGGATAATAGTTTACCCTAAGCCCATCGAAAGTGTCTCTAGCAGTGAGCTTATAGTAGTATTATACAGTTAACCCCCTCTAAACCGCAATTCTAGTAGAGAAGAAGTTGGATACTTTTAGGCTGGAGGCTGCTTCATACAAGGTAAAAGTCATGCTTTCTGCACGACTTTCACCCTGTATTAAGCAGCCACCTGTCTCCAATACAGGTATTTATACTAAATTCAACGTCAAGTTTAGAGGGGTCTTCTGTAATAGTATACCGTATAGAATCTGTTTTAAGCAGTCATCAAAATAGGTCTACAATTATGGATCTTTAATGCGTGTGGTAGCTTAACGTAGGTCAAAACTAAAAAAGAATACAGAAAGTTCCTATACGAGCTTTTTACGAAAGCCCGGTGGTGACATTCTAAGTTTCTACTTCATAGTTCCGAGTTCCAAGTTTCGAGTTCCAACTTCCAACTTCCAAGTTTGGTTTTCTTAGCTTTCTGAGTTACTTCTCTGCATTAAACAACCACTTGCTTTTTAACCATTCGCTTGCTATTCGCGTCAATATACCTACCTGTAAATAGTGAAGACCCAGATGAAACAGCTCCTGCAGGAGCTGTCTCATCTGGGTCTGCACTATTTACAAATTGATTGTGCAACCAGTGCACTCCACAGCAGTGATTGCACAGAGAAATATGTGTACACAGTGAAGATATATGTAATTATACAACAGGGCATGGGTAAAGAAGGAGAAATGTATTTTAAAATTCAGCAAGAGAAGGGTTAAGACTCCTATGTTCAGTAAATAAATGGGCCATTAGGACAGGTTCTACTGCATACAGGCAAATTGAATACAGATTTGACGCCGGGTAGCTCGATATCTCATCTGGATCCAAACTATTTGACACCCTGATTGTGTTTAAATGCAGAATATCTACGTTAACCCATTCCCTCATATTGACGACTTTTGACGCCTCTATAAAAAGTCACTTTGTGAACCCATTGTGATAAATAGAGCATTTGCTCCTATAGGAGCAAATTCTCTATTTATCACAATGGTTTCAACAGCAAAATTTTAAAGTTTTCCTTTTCTCTAGTTAATGCTTCTTTTCGGTAGATTTATTCAAAGAGGTTTATCTAAGAATAGCCTATGAGGTAATGGGTTAAATCTTTCCCTGTTGAATATTCATATGATAAATCATGACATCGTGAATATCAGTTACATGCATTTTTATATTGGCACATGAATACAGACAGTTTTGGTCACGGCGGAAACTGTAGAATCAGATCTATAGTTGAACTTCGATATCTCGAACTTCAATGGGTCATCACTTCGAGATAACAAATGTTCGAGTCATCGGATTTCTCACCTGAACAATTTCTCAAGTTCACAGTTTAATGCACGCCCTGTAGAAATTTTCAGAATTACTTTCGACCTGCATTAAGCTGTCATGTGTGTTTCTAGATGTAAAGTACCTAGTTATAGTCTACTTTCAGTCCGAATGATCGCTCAGCCGACTGTACATTTACTCCCCTGGTCATTGAGTCATTGGCCTACAATATTGAGCACTCCTAACATATGGCGCAATCATGCAGCCGCAGTACCGGCGAGTGACCCTCACAGGTACCCATTTTAACCCCTGGGCGGAGAGGATGTGCGGGTGGGAGACACGGAAAAGCGTCCTTGAAATTCCCGAGAGGGACCGGGATTTGAACCCCGGACCTCCGGACTGATAGTCAAGCGCGTTACCACTAGACCACCGCCACCTAATAGATGTGCGTAGTGATACATTTTAGAAGAATTCTTTACTGTACATTTTGGAAGGACAGATCTGATACTTTTCACAAGAAAATAGAGCAGACCCTGATGTGTGTCTGCTCTGTTTGCAAAGGAGTGAAAAGGCTTTTATTTTAGGGAACGGGTTAAGAGTTTGTAGCATTGGCAGTGCCTGTGACATTTACTTGTCGCGCAAAGAGTTTACCTTCAGTGAGTGAGTGAGTTGGGTTTTACGGCATTGCGACGCTGTATAGGCACCAATCTGCCTTCCTTTTAGTTCTGTCAAATAAACAAAAAATATCCCCTGTGACAATTAAGCCCCAGAACCACGGCAAGGATGGAAGGTCTCTAGGGTTTACCTAATGAATATTCATGTAAGAAATAATAACACCATCGCTATATTAATCAGCTAATGTTCTTTAATGTCATTATGAATAGATTTTGATTATGATATAAACTCTAGAACCACATCTATATAATTTCATTAGTAAACAGAGCAGACCCTAATCAGACGTCTTCTGCCGTTGCCGTCTGATATGACTAACTATGGAGTAAAGGGTTAATCCTTTACTCCATAAATACGCATTAATACGCATTTGCAAACAGAGAAGACTCAGATCCAGCCGTCTGATCAACGTCTGCTCTGTTTGCCTATGATATAATATAGATATAATTCTACAGTTTCTACCAATACCAAAACCTCCTGTGTCCATATGTTATTAAAGCAATTAATCTAAGTACTATGCATGGCGTCATTATTTTTTACATGAAATTTTATGGAATGAAGAGTTAATGCCATTGTGATGATAATTCTGTTTCGTGACACGTCTGGGAAGCTGGTTACGTTTCGTGACACGCCTGGGAAGCTGTCTTATCTTCGCCTTCTCGGCCAATCGGTGCACAAGATATTGATTTTAATATTGAAAGTCGGTACCATGTTGATATTCAATTAGCCGATGCGATGTTGATTGTTTCATTTGTTGAAAGTGTACTTAATCGATATTTTCCACTGATATCATAACTGAAATATTCATGCAAACATCTACATACGTTATATATACAGTAAAACCCCTCTAAACCGGAATTCAGGTACAGAATAATTTAGATACTTTTAGGCAGGTGGCTGCTTAATGCAGGGTGAAAGTCATGCAGAAAGCTTTCTGTGTGACTTTAACCCTTCATTAAGCTGCCACATGTCTCCAAGACCGATATTTATACTAAATCCAGTCTATAGGGTTTCATTGTACATACGATCGAATATGTATTAACCCTTCGCTTGCTTTTCACGTCAATATACCTACTAAGTTAATGAATAAATTGATCACTTCATGAATATTCATTAACTTAGTTTTATTAGGTAAAAATCAAACGGGAATCGCTGACTTAGACAAATTCGATAAGATCGAATCTATATATTAAGTTCATAAGCAAACAGAGCAGACCCTGATCCGACGGCTCTTACAGAAGCTGTCTGATCTGGGTTTAAACTGTTTGCAAATGTGTGAAAATGCGTTTATATTAGGGAAATGGTTAAACAAGCAAGTAGTTGCTTAGGACTGGAGAAAACTCCTGGAGTAATTATTTCATTACTATCCCCATCTGTCTAAGCCACTGCCTGCCATTTAGACCCAGAATTAAACGTCTTTTAAATGGTCGCTTTTACACAGGTTTCATTATACATCTCATTATGTATATACATGTATACAACCTACGGTGACAAGTTCAGTATGTTGTGCTTGATCAGGACAAAAACACTTACCCAGAGGTCCAGATATACGGTGGCACTGAGGTGACATATGCAAGAATTTTTTTTCAAGTTTGTTTTCCCGAGATAATTTATTTTATTATCTCGAGAAAACGAAACAAAGTTCGTTTTCCTGAGATAATATTTTTTATTATCTCAAGAAAACGAAGTAGTTCGTTTTGACGAGATAAATAAATTTATTATCTCGAGAAAACGAAAAAAGTTCGTTTTCATGAGATATTTTTTTTTTATTATCTCAAGAAAACGAAGGAGTTCGTTTTGACGAGATAAATAAATTTATTATCTCGAGAAAACGAAAAAAGTTCGTTTTCATGAGATATTTTTTTTTATTATCTCAAGAAAACGAAGGAGTTCGTTTTTACGAGATAAAAAAATTTATTATCTCGAGAAAACGAAACAAAGTTCGTTTTCCTGAGATAATTTTTTAAGTCGTGCGCACGACTTAATAAGCCAATCAGAACCCTCCATCAGAGTCAACAGTTTTCGCAAGTATTTGAGGCCTATGAGAACATGGCCGAGACAAGGGATGAACTTATATGACGTCATAATTGCGTTTATCTTACCTCCTACAAAATTCTTGTCATTCCATTGGTCAATAGAGGTTACGAGAAACCCCTATAGATTCCTTATGAGGGTACTAAAATCCTTATCATGGCTTTACAAGAGTTACTTCCCTTATTTGACAGCCATATGCTTTTCTGTTACTTATAATAATATTTTATGTTTATCCACTACAGTTTTAAAAAATGCATACATATAATTTATGCTTTATTTGGATTGAAATATAAAAAATAATTAGTTTTACAGTGATAAAAAAGAAAAAACATAATATATAAACGAGATTTGAGGCAATTACAAAATATTTTATTTAATTATATTAAAGGGAGGTAATTTCCTTGCTTCCCTACGGCAAGCCATACACGTAGACCTATGATGCAAACATGCGTGTAATTACTTGAAATTTTCGCCTCGTCCCATATAAATATTTGCTGGCAGTGTATAGTCCATATTATGGACACTAAGCCCTGCATAACTAATAATAACGTTACCTTGACGTATAAAACATCACTATGACGCGTAGTAGTAGTCGTATGACGTTGAGTAGTTCTAAATAAGGCTTGTAATTGGTTTACTATACAAAAGCAGTGAATCAGATTGGTTAGATATGATACCAAAGTACATGTAGGCCTATACAATTTTCAATAGACGCAAATGTTAGTCGCGTTGGTACGCTAACCATTTCCTCCATAAATATTAAAGAGAGTTTCTACCCTTATGAATGCATGTAAATCTATAGGCCTATAACTAGATCTACCTAAAATTAAGTTTTAATAGAAACTATGAAGGAAAGGGTTAAATTGTTTATGGATAGCGTCCATCCGTTTCCCATATGTCGAATACACCTTCCCGGCTTTCAACAGGTTTATACACAACTGCGATTCTTCATATTAACCCATGCATTCCTACATGGCTATTCGTGAAAGGCTCCATCACTATGAATATACCGATATAATAAATATTTATTTAGGAGCAAACTGATAAGATTTTTGAGGAAGTAGATCTAGCCTATATTCTATATTTTAGTATATGTTCTAAGCAAACATAGAAGACCCTGGTTGGACAAATCCTTCAGGAGCTATCTGTTCAGGGCCTACTCTGGCGTAGAAAGTTAAAACCTTGATTTATGACATTTTCTAGGGAAACATAATAGACCCTGATCTGGTAGCTCCTATAGGAACTGTCTGATGCGGGTCTTCTTTGTTTGCAAAAGTGTTGATAAAATGTGTATATATCGAGGAAAGGGATAACTCTTATCACGCAGCAAAAATAATTCACTTCCACATAAATTCGTAACTTCTTCTGATTCGCTTACTTTGGGAAAATTATATTGCCCGAGTATCAAACAGCTTAGATCCTGATCAGACGCTTGTTACTTGTTGTCTGATCTAGGTCAAAAGTGTTTGCAAATCTATCGAGCCTCGCTAAGCGGGAAACGAGAAACCCCATAGATGAACAATTGACTCTGACGGAGGGTTCTGATTGGCTTATTAAGTCGTGCGCACGACTTAAGAAATTATCTCAGGAAAACGAACTTTGTTTCATTTTCTCGAGATAATAATTTTTTTTATCTCGTTAAAACGAACTATTTCGTTTTCTCGAGATAATAATTTTTTTTATCTCTTTAAAACGAGCTACTTCGTTTTCTTGAGATAATAAAAAAAATTATCTCATGAAAACGAACTTTTTTCGTTTTCTCGAGATAATAAATTTTTTTATCTCGTAAAAACGAACTACTTCGTTTTCTTGAGATAATAAAAAAAATTATCTCAGGAAAACGAACTTTGTTTCGTTTTCTCGAGATAATAAAAAAAATTATCTCGTAAAAACGAACATTTTTTTCGTATTCTCGAGATAATAAAAAAAATTATCTCGGGAAAACAAACTTGAAAAAAAATCTTGCATATGTCACCTCAGTGCCACCGTACAGATAAGATGTGTGAATAAAACATTTTCAAGAATAACTCCTTTATTTTTCCACCAAACCCTGACGATTTTAGTATACATGTATGAGTATGCGCGTTTATTTGTACATAGCTCTGCTTACCCATATTGAATAAGGGAAGTAGGGGACTATAATCCTGCCTCGAAACCCTTTCAACCCGAGACACAAATGCACTTGTCATTTGCAAACAATATAGAGCCAGATCAGAGGGCTCCTAGCAGACCCCTCTGATCAAGGTCTGCACTGTTATTATTCAAAATCGTCTAAAAAGTTTACGCCTTTCATACTGAATGGACTCTACTGTTAAACTATAGACTAATCCACTCTCATAATTAAGGATTGAAAAGGGTAAAAATGCGGGAACCTAGTATATAAGGACTTTGCAAACAGTGTAGACCCAGATCGTTGTTTGCTTCAATTTTCAAATAATGGTTCACGCCATCTTTTGTTGCAAGCCATGGTCAGATTATTAAACAGCTTTGATACTGATTAGACGCCGGGTAGTGGACGTCTCTTCTACTTCCAAACTGTCCACAGGTTCACTCTTTGTCCATTTCCATTATTATAATTAGACCCAACCTCTTTTAATAAATCTACCGAAAAGGATCGTTTACTAGAGAAAAGGAAACAATTTAGAAGTGTGTAGTTTTGAAACCATTATGATAAATAAAGCATTTGCTTATTATAAAAAGTGAATTTTACAGAGGCGTCAAAAGAAGACGTCAGTATAAATGAATAGGCTAAGTTATTGCAGCAATATATCGAATACAGTAAAACCTGTCTATAACGGTCACTAAATTGTGTTAATTAGTTGGTATATTAGGACAGGTGGCTGCTTAAAGCAATGTGAAAGTAAAACAGAACGTTCCTATGGGAGTGTTCTGTTTTACTTTCACATTGCTTTAAGCAGCCACCTGCCTTTAACACAAAATACTTGATGTAATTTAGTGGCCGTTATAGAGAGATTTTACTCTATTCTGAACCATCGGTTATCACAAAGTCAAGGAGTTAACTCTTCTCATGCTGAAAAACTAATGACTGCTAAGTCTTTGCTTTGCTAAACTTTTCACAAACTTCCGATTCGATCATACTATTGAGAAACTATTGCCAATGTGTCAAACAGCTT
The DNA here is from genome assembly GCA_963576725.1 of Azorinus chamasolen. Classification (NCBI taxonomy): domain Eukaryota; kingdom Metazoa; phylum Mollusca; class Bivalvia; order Cardiida; family Solecurtidae; genus Azorinus; species Azorinus chamasolen. The sequence goes on along the minus strand of OY755238.1, from coordinate 11,243,424 downwards.
GGATCCTGATGAGACGCCGAGTTACTCGGCGTCTCATCTGGATCCAAGCTGTTTGCAAATGCGAGTCTATACGCGCTTAGCATGGGAAGAGTCAATTTTTTTTTCACCTTTGCGAGGTTTTGATATTCAAAGGTCTATATTGTACTGTTAATTGCCAATTATCTGTAATGCATGGCTGTATGCAGCTGTAGTACATGTATACTTTCTACTCATGTATACGAGCTATCAGTTCATAAGTATTTAGGCCATATTCAGTACATACCCTCAAATACGACACTTTAGTAAGTAAACACAATATTATGAGAACAGGTGGCTGCTTAACGAAACTGCCTAACCATCCACCATAACTGTAATTCTGATTTATTTTAGGCAGGTGGTATCTTTAATGCTGCACACACTCCTCTAGGATTTCTTTCTGCATTACTTTCGTTATATTAACCCTTTACTTCATATACACGTTTTTCTACGCCTTTGCAAAAAGTAATCCCAGATCAGACGGCTCCTGTGGGAGCCGTCTGATCATGATCCGATCTGTTTGCTTATGATATATTATGATATGATATAATATAGATATGATTCTACAGTTTCTGTCATGGCCAAACATTATTATGTTTTATTTTATCAGTTAATTTAGTTAATATTCATGCTATCATTATTTCTTATATAGACCCCTATGTTTATTCATTACTGTAGATTGTGGGTATTTTGTACATTCGCCCTGCATTAAGCTACCTACATGGATTAAGCTGTCACGTGTTTTTCTAAATATGCGTTGTGATACATTTTAGAACAATTCTGTATTGTAGTTTTTTAAAGGACCGAGTTATCCTGAAGTTCGAATTATCCGAGTTCGATATATCGAAGTTCAGCTGTATTTCTCAGGATATCCTTATCCTGTTTGTACTGATTAGAATCACATTGGAGAGGCTATACAAAACACTTTACTCGATGAATATTCATGAACGAAATGAAAGACGTTAAAATCAGTATACATTTGTGAATATCAATCTTGGAGACAGGTGGCAGCTTAATAAAGGGTGAAACTCATACAGAAAGCTCCTCTAGTAGTTTTCTGTATGACTTTCAGCCTGCATTACGCAGTCAACTGCCTGAAATTATCCAAATGCTTCTCTATTAAAATTATTAGAGGGGTTTTACTGTACTAAAAACTTCACGAATATCATTAGAATTAACTAATTTTGGTAATGACGCAATGCACAAGGGATTGTTTATCATGGCAGACATTGTAGATGCAGATCGGTGTTAATTCATAAGGCAACAGAGAAGGTACTGGGTATATCCTGTTTGTAAAAAAACGTCAATGGCATATATGGAGTATAGGGTTAATGAATATCAATCATATAGGGTTTGGTGGATAATATATAAAGTACAAAAAATGTATATCTTATGGAAGACCGTTTGCGCAATAATCCCTCAAATCATGGGTTTAAGAGTTAACTCATTCTCTCCTAGACTATTTTCAGACTCAACTTCTTTGAATAAAACTACCGAAAAGGAGCATTTATTAGAGAAAAGGAAAATTTCAGAATTGTGTTGTTTTGAAACCATTGTGATAAACAGAGCATTTGCTCCTATGGAGCAAATGCTCTATTAATCACAATGGTTTCAAAATAAATTATTTTACAGTGGCGTCACTAAGACGGAATGTGTTAATTAATCATAAAGTTAAGACATCATTAGTATATAATTAGTATACTGGGGCCGTATTCCAGTAGCATCTTAAGTTTAAAAAAAATCTTAAGTAGAAAAAAAATCTTAAATCCTGTCATTTTTTCCTCAAATAATAAGAAATTTCTTAAGTGGTATTCCAGAAGCTTCTTATCTTAAGAATTTTCTTAAGATCGGCGATTTTCTCCTTAAAAGTTAAGGAAGCTCAAACCTTCCTTAGGACTTTAAGAAATTTCTTAAGTTGACAGATTGCCGCCATATTGCTTCGATTCATTTGAGAAATTGCGACATTTTCGGATTTTTTAACCATCTAGGTGAGTGTATGCAATGTATTGTACCCGGTTTTTACTGCGGGACGCCCGTTATTTATCATATATCCAAGAAGAGGGACAACTCTGTCGTAGATACCGCTGTAAGCGGAACGCTGGAAACACGATATCAAAATCATCGTTTTAACTGAACTTTACAGACTTCATCATCTATTTTGGATTTCAAACAAGGATTAAGTAACGGAACACGTTAATTACTTATGGAATCGGAACGGAATAGTGTCCTTAGGCTTTGATTGACATGTCGGTATGCAACCGATATTAATTTCGGATACCACCATTTTCGGACATCCAAAACAATTATTAAATCAGCGATGTTTCACAGCAGATTGAATAAAGACAGGCGTAGGATGTATTCATGGCAGAGTTTTGATTTATATATGTCAGAACCTGTTATTTTTCATTTAGTGCCTTGTCAAAGCAGCAAACAGATCGAAAATAATGATAAGGAAGTGTCCCTCTGAAAGGATATATGATAATCTTCAAAAGCTTCGACATAAAACTGCTTCAAGAAACATTGAAACGACATACATATTACTAAAGAATATCATTTTTAAAATGTTGAAGCTTATACTTTACTACATATTATTTCTGTATTCTTTGTATGTGTTTGGGTGAGTGTGTGTGTGAAGGGGGGGGGGGGGTCTTTTATTGTATTACTACTATTGAAATAAATATGGATACATGTATGATACATACCTATACTTTTCATCTCAAACACAACTGCGTGTTATGCTGAATAATATGCTTGATAGCTTCATTATGTTGATTTTTCATGGAATTACAGCAGTTGACATTAGACATTTCAGCATAACAAAATGTTAATAATTGATTGCTTAGTTTTATATTTAAAAAATAATATATCATTTATAGTAAGCTGTAAATCCCAAAATTATTCACTTTTCCAGGGTGGTAGGGGACATTGTATAAATTACAAAAGCAATACTCTCAGAATGCTTGTTTTCATCAGAAATACAAATAAGGATGTGTATAACTGTGTGGCTTGAGTATTAGCTTTCTAGTTGTTTCTCATTGTTATCATTTTGCCATTTTAGATATTGTTTCTGTTATTGCTGGTATCAAGAATTATCATTATTGCATCTACTAAACTTGTAATGTCAGGAAGTTGGCCTGAAATTACAAATATACATATTATATACACATGTTACATATGATGTATATTCAGTTTCACACAAAATCAAAGTAACATTGTCAGGGTTGCCAGCCTCAGGGAAAAGTAAGGGAAATTTAAAAAAAAATCAAGGTCAGGAAATTGTCAGGGAATTTTGAGAACTGTCAGGGAAATTTCAAAATATAGGCAAATGTCAGGGAATTGTCAGGGAATTTTGAAAACATGAGAATGAATGTTATATATTTTAAAAAATCCATAACATATTACAGAAATTATGATAGAAAGACCAATTCGCAATGAAATGTGTCAGGGAAATTTGAAATTATGTCAGGGAAATGTCAGGGAATTTTGTTTCCTCTGGTTTGTGGCAACCCTGATTGTAATTTTCTTCATCTGGAAGATTTTTTCCTGTAACTTTTCATAATATAACAACATAATGTATTAGTAAAGTAAAAAATACCTTACTGTTACATTTGGTTAGAGAATCTCAGAAGGAATTAAAAATAAGACTCTCACAGTTCCCTTATATTTCAGAAATATGATATTGTGATGACATAATTTGACATTAACCTCATTTCTTTTTCATATTCATTTCAGGTGAACTGCTTGTGGCCTTGACAGTCAATCATCATGCAATACAGAAATTGTTGAAATATCATGTATATTCATCCAATGTTGTAATAAAAATTGTTATATCAAGAATTGTTTTATTTTACACACACACAGCATTCTGTAAAGTAGAACCTCACTAGAATAGCCACTTTATGAATAAGCAATGCTGGCCTTTAACCCTTTACCTGATGAATATAGGCATTAAGAAACAGTTGATGTGTTGATATTGATTAGAAAGCTAATTTTTGCCATTATTAAATAGCATTTTGGATAATGACAAAGCTGTAGAAACAGATGTTTTATTTCATAAGCAAACAGAGCAGATACTGATCAGACAGTCCATAAAGGAGCTATCTGATCTGGATCTACTCTGTTCGTAAAGGCCTTATAAGGAATATCTATGAGGTAAGGTGTCAAAGCAGGTGGTTGCTTAAATTAAAGTTTGTTTGCTATATGTTGCCTAAGCTATTCTTTGTCCCCAATTTGTCTATTTATATATACTATTTAACATCCATTTTCTTAAATCATTAATGTGTTTTGCAATAATAAATTTACCACTTTGGATAATAGGCAAATTTAGGGGTACAATCTGCTTTCGTTTAGTCGCCACAATGGCGGTTGAGTGTATGTGTGCGCGCTTTCCTTTGTTGGTCAAATTTTTTTGCATGAACACAATTAATATCATTTGGCACATGTATTATGGGTAGACTTTTTTCAAACAAGAATCATAACTAAAGCATAATCATTTTTTAGTTATCTCCATTTTCTGATTTCTTAACAGAATAAATTGTTTTTTACCTGTATTTTACACTCACAGATGAAATTTGAAGGGTGTTTACAGGAGTCAAATTGTCAGTGGTTATTGCTGTTTTCATGAAACTTCACAAATATGATTGACAAAATGCAATTTCCCTGTAGAGATAAATTGTTTGTCAGTTTTTCCAAATTTTCTATGAATATATGGATAATAGATATGTTGAAAATAGTCTACATAAGGGCTCTATACAAGCTGCTTGCAGCTATCTGCTTTATTATAACCCCCTTTTGAAAAGATGTGGGTTTATTGCTTTGCACATGTCGGTCAGTTAGTCGGTAAATCAAACAGTTTCCGATCAATAACTGATGAACAGCTTGGTGTAGGATTTTCAAACTTGCTGTGGTGGTTGGTCATGACCACAAGAAGACCATATATTGTTTTGGTGGTCACTTAGTCAAAGGTCAAGGTCAACATGACCTTAACTGGTGAAATGGTTTCCGATAACTGCTCAAGGGTTTGGCTTAGGATCTTCAAACTTGCTGCACCATGGTGATTAGTCATGACCACTAGATGACCCCCTATTGTTTTTAGGTCAAAGGTCAGCGGGTAAACATGTTTTTCAAACACATAGATCTTGTTTTAATTTATTATACCCCCACTTCTAAAGAAGTGGGGGCTATAGTAGAATCATGAATGTCCATGTGTCTGTCCGTCCTTCCAGATTTTTGTCCGGAGCATTACTCCTAAAGTATAGGCACAAGTTCTGGGTATATATAAAGACAGAGAGAGAGAAAGAATGTTCAGTCAACAAGGGTTGTAACTTTAAGTTCATTTTTGAGGGAGTTATTCCCCTTAGTTTATACTTTTCAGAAGCAATTTTTTGTAGGCACAATTGTGAAACTTTATATATGAATAGAGGGTGATGAGAGGATGTCTAAATTTATTTTTGGTGGAGTTATTCCCCTTAGTTACTTTTCAGAAACATTTTTTTTGGTCTGGAGTGTGCATGAAAGGGTGAAGGGAGATAGTTCTATAAATAATCCTATCAACCCTTGGTTTAGTAGTTATTTGTCACACCTCAAAGTCACAAAACTAAAAATACTTCAATTATACCAAAGGAATTATTGAAATGGTAGTTACCATTGAATGTACGTGTAGGCCTACTTTCATCCAAAGACCTATGATAAGTGTTATCATGGGTATTTGTTTCATCACCATTGGGTTGCGTTCTATATTTTCATATGCATGTATTATAAACGAAAAGGTAGATTCGATTGTGTATAAGTTAGTCTCACCAATGAGCTGTTAAGACGACGTACTAATTTTGTGACGATTACCGTCTTACAGCCCAATACAGGGGGATATCGTCCAAACCGAAAGTAGCTCTAGTACACACGGTGACATACGTGTGAACTATGTGTAATGATCAAATGTAACTTGCGTCAAGGGATAACTGCTTATTTATCAGTGTCAATGTTCTTAAACAATTTTAGACACCATTCATAAATATTTCCGTGACTGAAATCGGTACCGCCGAGTAGTAAATCCAGTGAGAAATAAACGTTTCAATGGGAAATATTGTACACGGTGAATATGCAGTCGCGCCCGCTACTGCGACATTACGTACATTGCTATGGATCTACGTCAGTTGTGTAGAGAAGTTACGAATTTTGTACCTGCGAAGATCGTAAGACACTTTCGTAGAAACGTTTTAGTGAAACGCTCGTAGCTTTAAATCGCACGAACTTCGTAAAACAATTTCTTTAGCCTACAAACATCGGAAATTACGAAGTTTAGTTAAACGGCCGCCATATGCGTACGCATGAAAGTTCCTACTTCCGTTGCTATTTTTGGGACAGGGAAAACCTGATTCACTTGACAACCGGATAAGAAAATTCTTAAGTGATTTTTTAAGTTTAAGAATTTTCTTAGCTAAGATATTCTTAAGAAGCTTTAGGAATACAAACCTAACTTTAAGATTTTTTTTATCTTAGCTAAGGAAAAAATAATAAGATTTTTCTTATCTTAAGTGAGAACTTAAGATGCTACTGGAATACGGCCCCTGGTTTCTTATAACTATGTCTTAAAGGTTTTAACATAATGACCTTCCATAATATTCCCCTAGAGCTCCTGTCTTATCCCAAGTTCCACATTCTACTCGCAGGTATAGCACGGGACAATGCGGTGGTATGTGATTGTGATTCTATTCGTTATTGTCGTCGGGTACCTATTCATTGGGGGCGCAGTATTCCGGGAACTGGAGTCAGACAACGAACAAGAGGCAAAGACTGTATCTAGAGACCGGATCACACAGTTCTTAGGTACAGTAACTTATATTGAGCCAGCTTTGTGGCCATGAATGTATCTAGAGATCGGATCACACAGTTCTTAGGTATAGTACCTGAATATGAACAATCTGAGTGGTCATGAATGTATATAGAGACCGGGTCACGCAGTTCTTAGGTAGAGTAACTGATACTGAGCCACTTCGGTGGTCATGAATGTATATAGAGACCGGATCACGCAGTTCTTAGGTAGAGTAACTGATACTGAACCATTTGGGTGACCATGAATGTATCTAGAGACTGGATCATGCAGTTCTTAGGTAGAGTAACTGATACTGAGCCACTTCGGTGGTCATGGATGTATATAGAGACTGGGTCACGCAGTTCTTAGGTAGAGTAACTGATACTGAGCCACTTCGGTGGTCATGAATGTATATAGAGACTGGGTCACGCAGTTCTTAGGTAGAGTAACTGATACTTAACCAGTTGGTTGGGGCGGGGTTGCATGCATGTATCTGGAGACTGGGTCACGCAGTTCTTAGGTAGAGTAACTGATACTGAGCCACTTCGGTGGTCATGGATGTATATAGAGACCGGATCACGCAGTTCTTAGGTAGAGTAACTGATACTGAGCAACTTCGGTGGTCATGTATGTATATAGAGACTGGGTCACGCAGTTCTTAGGTAGAGTAACTAATACTGAGCCACTTCGGCGGTCATGTATGTATATAGAGACTGGGTCACGCAGTTCTTAAGTAGAGTAACTGATACTGAGCCATTATGGTGGTCAAGACTGTATCTAGAGACCGGATCACGCAGTTCTTAGGTAGAGTAACTGATACTGAGCCACTTCGGTGGTCATGAATGTATATAGAGACCGGACCACGCAGTACTTAGGTAGAGTAACTGATACTGAACCATTTTGGTGACCATGAATGTATCTAGAGACTGGATCACGCTGTTCTTAGGTAGAGTAACTGATACTTAACCAGTTTGTAGGGGCGGGGTTGCATGCATGTATCTAGTTACCGGATCGTGCAGTTCTTAGGTAGAGTAACTGATGCTGACTCAGTGGTTGGCCATTAAAGTATTTAGAGACCAGATCACGCAGTTCTTGGGTATAGTATCTGATACTGAACCAGATGGGTGACCATGCATGTATTTTGAAATAAATAAATCGGTCAGTTTCGAATTTCATACTTGCGATTTGATAATTCAGATGATTATTCCACATACCATGTGTGTAAAATAATGTTCTAAATTACAAGTCAAATACAGTACAAAATTACCTTCGTTTTAGGCCTCTACAACATGGAGACAGTTAGTGTTGCGCCTGTCCGTCTGTACAATCCATTTTTTTCTGTATGTAAGACATGTAACAATCACAATCACCTTGTGTATCGAAATCTTCATACGAGAGATAGAGAGAGGGGTGCGACGGAACAGACAGAAACAGAAAGACAGACCGACAAACAAACAAACAGAGAGAGAGTGACATACAGACAGAGAGAGCGAGAAAAACAGAGACAGACGGACAGAGTGATAGAGACAAACGCACATGTGCAGAGAGAGATAGAGAAAAAGATAGACATATAGACAGAGGTATACAGGCAGGGAGATGGAAAGACAGAGAGATAGACAAACATACACATAGAGACACACACAGTCAGACACAAACACAGATGGACGGACGGGCGGACAGACAGACAGACAGAGACAGCGAGCGAGAGAAATTTAAGACACGAAGACGTGAGGGGAAAATAGCAACCAGGGAAAGAGAGAGATGGATATGAAAGAGAAGAGACGAGGAGAAGATTTTTGCAGATAAATTATATATCTTTATCATATTTATTGACAGCAAACGTCAGTTGTGTGAGTCGGGAGAGACTGGAGATATTGCTCACTCAGATCATCAATGCTTATGATGAGGGCGTCCTCGTTACTGGGGAAACGGAATCGAACGACAACTGGAACTTCGTCAGCTCCACCTCGTTCTCACTTACTGTGATAACTACCATTGGTAAGAGTTGACAGCAAAGTTGCCTGAGTACATAGAACAGTAACCCATTCTTTCCTACTTACGCCTTTTGACGCCTCTATAAAAGACAATTTTGAAACCATCGTACTAATCAAATGCATTGATATGACATCTGGGTATGATAATCATGGTCCATGCTTATAAAACGTTTAGTTCAGTCGTTCTCAAGTTTTTGATTGGTCAGATTTGAGCCTCTGGCTTAAATCTGACCAATCAAAAGCTTGAGAACTCAAATCTGACCAATCAAAAGCTTGAGAACGAAACTCAGACGCAACTAAAAGCTTTATAAGCATGGACCCATAAGTCTACCTATATGAAAACATTTTATAGCCATGTTATAGATCAGAGGTCCAGTTAAGATGCGTATATCTAAACATTTTCAAGGATAGCTCCTTTATTTTTCCACCGAACCGTATAGGATACTGTGACAACTCTTTAGAATCGACTCTTCGAGATGATTCTAAAGAGTTGTCATCGTATAGGGTATGTTGGAGAAATGACGATTTCAGTATTTGGATACGCACCTTTATCTTTACCCTGTACAATGTATCTATAACAGTGTTTTATGATATTTTACGATTCTTCCATAAATAATATGTTAAGTTCAACCCATGATGTTTTGAGAGGTTTGGATTTTGCATCCAATGTAAACCCAGACCAGCGATTACAATGTATATATCGGAATATGCGTCTGACATGGGTCAAGTCTGTTTTACTAGCAACTGCATTACTGTATATTTTACTGTAATATATGAACGGTGTAGACCTTCCAAAGATGTTGTACTTGTCTCTGGTGCGGTATCCAGAGTTGATCAATACAATAAAACAGGTCTAACTCTTAGACCTCTATCTGCAGCCAACAATTGGGTCTAGACGAGATGCTTTAGTTGATAGCTTACTCTTACTCGCATTTTGCCAACAGCCGGGTCTAGACGAGATGCTTTAGTTGATAGCTTACTAAAAAAGCAAATAAAACTCTCAAATGATCTGCTTTAACATATTCCCTCATAGGCTATTTTTAGATCCAATCTTTCTGAATAAATCTACCGAAAATGAGCATTAACTAGAGAAATGGAAAATTTTAGAATGTTGTAGTTTGAAACAATTGTGATAAATAGAGCATTTGCTCCTATAGGAGCAAATGCTCTATTTATCACAATGGTTTCAACAGGTTACTTTTGCAGAGGCGTCAAAAGGCATCAATAAGAGGGAATGGGTTTAAGCAACCACCTACTTTTGAAGACGCCTGTGCTCAATCAGCAAATGGTGGCTACACTTTAACACATTCCTTCATATTGACGCCCTTTTGATGAGCCTGTAAAAGTCACTTAGTGAAAATAGAGCATTTGCTCTATAGGAGTAAATGCTCTATTCATTACAGTGGTTTCAAAATTAAACAATTCTAAAAGTCTCCTTTTCTATAGTTCATGCTCCTTTTCGGTAGATTAATTCAAAGCGGTTGGGTCTAAAACTAGTCTAGGGTGGAATGGATTAAAATGATTTACTGTACTTTGTATACAACGCTCATAGTACTTTATTTTTTATGTCTCTCTTCTATATACATGTACATATATTCTAGGCTATGGTAACGTGTCGCCTTCAACATTCGGAGGTCGGTTGTTTTGCATATTCTATGGCATCGTTGGCATCCCTTTGTGTGCACTTTTCCTTGTTGGTATCGGACAAAAGCTGCATCAGCCGGTCAAATGGTTGAAAGGAAAGTTCGACATAGCCTGGATGCGTATTACTGTGACGGTGCTGGTGTACTTTATCGTTGCGGCCATGCTGGTGTTTTTACCGGCCATAGGGTTTCACAGGTCCGAGGATTGGACGATATTCGAGGCCATATATTACTGTGTAGTCACCCTGACAACGATAGGCTTCGGCGACTTTGTTCCAGGTAAGTTTAACCCATTCCCTCATAGGCTATATTTTAAAATTTTAGATACAACCTCTTTGAATAAATCTACCGAAAAGGAGTATTAACTAGAGAAAATGAACATTTTAGAAATGTGTAGTATGAAATCATTGTGATAGATAGAGCATTTGCTCCTATAGGAGCAAATGCTCTATTTATCACAATGGTTTCACAAAGTGACTTTTACAGAGTCGTCAAAAGTTGTCAATATGAGGGAATGGGTTAATGTTTATAGGAGAGCTACAGATAAATGTGCGTTCTCAGATACTAAAATAGCCATTTCTCCACCAAACCGTATGTTGTGACCATTCTTTAGAATCGTCTCTTCTAAAGAGTGGTCATAACATAAGGTTTGGTGGAGAAATAAAGAAACTAATCTTGAAAATGTTTTAATCTTATACGGACTTCTGTTTATAATGCCGTCTAGTTGGATGTAGGGAAATGTTGGATTTTCCTGTCATATATGCAAATTATTAATCCATTTATTCCCATAATTATTCCAAAAATGCTTGTAATGTGTAACATAAGAGATTCCTTGCACAGGCTTTAGCGGTTTTCAGTTTTAATAACTACAGTAAAACCTCTCTACAACAGCCACTAAATTACATCAATTATTTTGTGTTAACAGCAGGTGGCTGCTTAAAGCAAGATGAATGTAAAAAAGAACGCTCTTATAGGAGTGTTCTGTTTTACTTTCACCTTTCTTTAAGCAGTCACCTGCCTTAAATACCAACTAATTAACACAATTTATTGGCCGTTATAGAGAGGTTTTACTGTAAATGCACTGAAATTGATTATCATGAAGGACTAATTATCATTCGCCTATATAGCATACTGAAGATATACCATGTGCCAATAATTTTAGTCGCATTTTAAACATGGGCGGATTCAATTGGTCTGACTTGTTTCATTATTATATTTCTGTCAAATATTCCATCATAAGTTCAGTAAAAGTGCGTCAGCCAGTACTTACTGTGACATATGAAGGGGTATTTCAAAGATCGTGAATTCGTATTGATTGCGTCACAGGGAAGGGCGTCGGTCATAAACAAAACCGGTGTCAAATCAGACTGCGCACCTGGCACCACTGTCACATTGATCAGTTGTGGTTGTCAAATATGCATGTTCTTAACTCATTATCTCCTTGACTATTTTTAGACCCAACCTCGTTGAATTAATCTACCGAAAATGAACATATCTATAGAAAGGGAGAATTTTAGAACCATTGTGACAAATAGAGCATTTGCTCCTATAGAACAAATACTCTATTTATCACAAAGGTTTCAATAAAAGAGTTTTACAAAGGTGCAGTAGAAGAGAATGGGTTGAGAGATTTTACTCTCAGCAAAACTGCTATTTAAAATGTCACCTTGCGTGTTATCATATTGTAAAGGGATGAAACAATGTTTCTATTTCATTTTCTGCGCAAACGACATTTCTCAGCCATTAGACAGCAATGTTATTTGTGTAAATCGGTAGAAAATAGGATAGGAACTATATGCTGTAACCATGAAGACTTTGTGAAGTGTTTTTTTCTTTAAAATGGAAAGTAAAAAGTGACAGTTGAAGCAGTTTTGCTGAGTGTATGTTGAACATAGTAATCTTTAAAAGCAGGCGGTTGCTTAATACAGGGCAAAAGTATAGGAGCTTTCTGCATTACTTTTGACCTGCATGAAGTTACCACCTGTCTTACAGGCCCATGAATAGACCTTTTTTGACGGTCGCTCAAGACAGGTTTTACTGTACGGTATGAGCTTAAAGACATTTCGTAGCTTAATGCAAAACAATAGTTATATAGAGAGCACTAAACTCTTTGTTGACAACGTGACATCTGTTCTTGGATTACACCGGTTGCACTAACATGCTTCCAAATGCCATATTATCATAACGCATGCTCATATTTATACATCTCAACCCAGGGACATATGGCGAGGATAATAGGACTCTGAGACGAACTCTCGTGATGATCTGGACCTTCGTCGGATTGGCATGGGTCTCCAGTATATTTTCTGCTGTACAAGATTTTCTCTCCGAGGATATTATTTCAAAGAAAGGCACAGAAGGACAAACTGGCGTAAGTGTCACCTGCTGCAGCAAACAATCTGATATTGATTGAATGCACTGAAGTTTTTCTTCCATATTTTTCGAAAACACAATCAGTCAAGGATTTTGGATTCCAAGTTAGATTGTTTCAAAAGAAATCCGAACTCTGGTCATTGGTTATCTACTGCTAAAAGTTTTTTTCTATGCATTGTTCCACTTTATCTGTCTTTAAGGTACAGTAAAACCTCTCTATAACGGCCACTAAATTGTGTTAATTAGTAGATATTTAGGGCAGGTGGCTGCCACATGCCTTTAACACAAAATATTTGATGTAATTTAGTGTCCGTTATAGAGAGGTTTTACTGTATATTCAAGCTAAGACTGAATACTTCTTAGGAGCGATACATCTCATATTCTGAACTACAATTCTCAACATTTGATGCTAATTCTAAAGGTAATCAAAGGATTCTTGTATGGTCACTTTAACCAATCACTTCATACAGACGCCTTTTAACGCCTTTACAAACAGAGTAGACCCAGATCAGACGGCTCCTGAAGGAACCGTTAGAAAGAACCATCTTGGAAGGAACCATCGGCACTGTTTGCTAAGGCTTATTCTATAGTTTCAGCGATGGCAACGAAACCATGTGATCATATACCATTATAAAAACATTAATATTCATATAAGCATGTTTTATACCGTAAAATCTCTCTTTAATGGCTACTAAATTGTGTCAATTAGTTGGTATTTAGGGCAGGTGGCTGCTTAAATCAAGGTGAAAGTAAAACAGAACGCCCCTATAGGGTGCCGTCTGCAAATAACTGAAATACTGTTGGTCGGACGTTAAACCCAACTCACTCACTCACTCACTCCTATAGGAGCGTTCTGGTTTACTTTCACCTTTCTTTAAGCAGCCATCTGCCTTTAACACAAAATACTTGAGGGAATTTAGTGGCCGTTACAGAGAGGTTTTACTGTATTAAATGCTTATTCATGGAGTAAATGATTACATTACGCATTCATAACAGGCGATATTGATGCAACACGCGGTCCTGCAATACCGGTATTTATCGCAGTTTGCCTGTCTACTTCAACTATACAACTGTTACAGTTGTTCACGGAATGATTTCAACTTACCTTTGCAGCTGTCACCTGTCCTAAAGACTGGCATTGGTGATTAGTTTAAAGTCCTGTTTAGACATGTGTTACTGTATATTAGTATGTCATGTGGCGTCCATAAAGCGACACATGCAAATTCAGTTTCAGCATTATGCATATGATTATTGGAAAAAGAGAAAACGTGGAAGTAGTAGTTTCAGAAAAAAACAAAAGAAACTCTTTAGATATTCAGATATTCCCGTTCTTCATAATCTAGAAGAACTGTCCTGTTTTATAATTGGCATTTCTTTATATAGATAATACGAGATAGATTTTAAACAAACCTTTATCAGACAGCAGTCTAATTATGGTCATATTAACCCTTTACTCCATAGATACGCCTTTTCACACAAAGTAGACCCACATCAGACAGCAATCTTAATATGGCCACTTTAACCCTGTCCCTCATATTGGCGACGTTTGACGACTCTGTAAAGGTCACTTTGTGAAACCATTGTGATAAATAGAGCATTTGCTCATATAGGAGCAAATGCTCTATATATCACAATGGTTTCAAACTACAAAATTCTAAAGTTTTCCTTTTCTCTAGTTAATGCGCTTTTTCGGTAGACTTTTTCAAAGAGGCTGTATCTAAAAATAGCCTATGAGGTAATGGGTTAATCCTTTACTGTACAGATACGCCTTTTAAGACCTTTGCAAACAGAGTAGATCTAGATCAGAGGTCCCTGAAGGAGCCGTCTAATTAGGGTCTGCTCCGTTTGCTTATGAACTGATACAGCATGGAATCTACAGTTTCTGTCATGGAAAAACATCCCTTTGTTCATACATGGTGTAATTAATTTGTTTTTACAGCGAATTGATATTTATTTGTTCATTATTTATTACATTAAATCGGGTAAAGGGTCAATAGAGAGAAAATATCTTTTAGGGAAGTTACCATAGAAGTCAATGTTTCTTAAAAAAGCTGGTGTCCACTACGTGTATTTTGTAACAGATACAGATGCTCAGAAACGTTGAAGAAGCATGCTTTTATATACTTATTCTTGTATACTTGATTTGTACATTTCAGTGCAGGTCCATTCTGTTAAGAACATTTATGTATTACATTGAGGGATCTTATTCAGTCCCTTTATAAATATGCAGGTCCTATTGACTGGTTTCCCTCGGGTTCTATCTATTTGCACTGAGTTGGTGAAATTGAATGTATCGAATGAAATTTGTTGAATGCTTATGGTATTTGTAACACACTTTGTTTGACTACAACTCTATTGAATTGTACAATGTTTAGGGATTGCTAAGTAAATTGATCCTTCTTTAACCCATTCCCTCATAGGCTAGTTTAGACCCAACCTCTTTGAATAAATCTACCGAAAAGGATCATTTATCAAGCGGAAAAGAAAAACTTTAGAATTGTGAAGTTTTGAAACCATTGTGATAAATAGAGCATTTGCTCCATAGGAGCAAATTCTCTATTTATCACAATGGTTTCAAAAAGTAACTGTTACAGGAGCGTCAAAAGGCGTCATAAGGAGGGAGTAGGTTGAATATCAAACCAATTAAACACGGCATAACATTGAAACAGAAAACAGATAATAATAATCCAACAGAAATGGCCGACGTCTTATTTGGTATACATTTGGGTTTTATCTACCAAAGGAGTTTACAGCTGAACAATATCCTGTATTGCTACAAAGGCAATACATGCATACATATGAGCTGCTCTTTGAGATAAAATACAGTTGAACTTCGATATCTCGAACTCGGATAACTCGAACTTTGCGATAACTCGAACAAAAAATCCAGCCCTTCCAAAACTTACAATATTACAGAATTGCTCTAAACTGTATCGCCGCTACAGATATCTAGAAGCACATGTTGCAGCTTAATACAGGTCTAAAGTAATGCTGAAAGCTCCTACAGGAACTTTCAGCATTCCTTTAGACCTGTATTAAGCTATGAACTCGAAACATTGTTCAGATTAGAAATCGGATAACTCGAACTTCTGTTATCTCGAACTAATTTGTATGGTCCCTTGAAGTTCGAGTTATCGAAGTTCAACTGTAATTATACGTGTTGCATTACATACAGTGTAAACCCAGATTATGTTATGTGAATGATGAGGTATCTAGTCGGCTTTCATACTGTAACACGTAATACAGATTCTAATAAGTGACAGTGTAATACTCTAATAGGTACAATAAATCTACAATATTTGTATTTTCAGGATACCCCTCACAATGGAAAACAGAACCAAGAACCAGAAATGTATACAACTTTATGACAGTGCACAATACTGCAGCACAAATTAGTATTTAAGTATATTCCATGGTAGCTATGTCCGTAATTCCTGCCTGAATGGACAGCAGTTAGTGAGAAGGACGCAACTGCTTTATAGTGAGCCGAGTGAAAAACATGTTGTAACTAACATATATGGGGTCAACTCGTGATGTCTTTTATAAACAGTTTCCATCCTGATGAGACGCCGTGTAACTCGGGTTTCACCAGGATTCAAATTGTTTGGTATTTAGATCGCATTCTAACTACGCAATTTAATGCCAAACGCGTCCATCAAAAGCATACTGCAGCGTCTGCAACGCTTTGATTTAACCCTTTCCTCCATAAATACGCCTTTCTACGCCTCTGTAAAAATCACCTGTTGAAACCATTGTGATAAATAGATCATATTGCTCCCTTGGGAGCAAATGCTCTATTTATCACAATGGTTTCAGACTACAAAATTCTAAACTTTTCCTTTTCTCTAGTTAATGCTCCTTTTCGGTAGATTTAATAAAGTGGTTTGATCTTAAAATAGCCTATGAGGGAATGGGTTAAAACAGATGCTGTTACAGACACCAATGATATTAAATTGTGTAGTCGCATCAACGAGATGTTACTGTATCTAGATTCTTAATACTTCGTGTATCCATTATCCAAATTCATCCGGGTCCTGAGAGCAGCCATATTTTATATTAACATGTGTCCTGCTTCTATGCCACGATTTATATACAGAAAATGTGATTCTGAGGTTATTCGATGTAGACCCAGGTCAACCGTCAGAGACGGTGCTTCTTGTCGGGGTTTACACTTTTGAGATGGACGACGGGTCTGCACTTTACGCAATGACGTCTAAACAAGACACTGTACCGTGGTTATTAAACATGTTAAGAGTCCGAGATCATTCTTAAGCATCTTATTGGTCAGATTTTGAGCTTGCTCAAAATCTGACCGATCAGATGCTTGAGAATGAACCCACATCCGGGAGTTTTATAACATCGGGCCCTGTGTGACTCCTTTGTAAAGAGTTTCAACGATAGAACATCTCGAAAGCAACGAATCAAACAAATATTAAATCTTAAGTTTAAAAGGTGGTGGCTTAATGCAGGACGAAAGTAATACAGAAAGCTCGCATAGGAGCTTTCTGCATTACTTTCGTCATGCAAAAATAATCCACCTGCTTAAAATGACACACGTGTTAATTTCTTAAGTGGTCGCTTTAGGGACACACTATTCATATATCTATTACCTTCACACTAGTGAACTATCTAAAATAAAACCCTACAAAATCCAACAGTTGTTTTGCATTGCTTCTGTTTGCAAAGGCGTAAAAACGTTTAGTATGAAGGAAATGGTTAAATTATAACCTTGGTGTGCGCACGCAATTCAAGTATGGAGCATCATCACATATTCTGCCCCTTAGTGACGGTATGACATCGCTTTGATTGCAGGAACCAAGTGTACAATGGAGCCTTTCTTGAGCCATTCCCTCATAAGCTATTTTTAGATCTTACATCTTTGAATAAATCTACCGAAAAGGAGCATTCATTAGAGAAAAGGAAAAGTTTTGAACTGCGTAGTTATGGAACAATTGTGATAAAAAGAGCATTTGCTCCTATGGAGCAAATGCTCTATTTATCACAATGGTTACAGAAAGTGACTTTTACACAGGCGACAAAATGAGTCAATATGAGGGAAAGGGTTAAGCGGTCATGTATTTATCGAGAAAAGAGGTCTTTAAAAGCAGATGGTTGCTTAATGCAGGGAAAAGTGATACAGAGTTCTTATAGCCCAAATTGCTACAGATTCTCATGAGTGACAAACAAGACAGACCCTGACCAGATGCCACGTCTACGACACAGTGATTGGTGCGGATAAAGTTTACAATAAACCTTATCGTGCTGAAAAAAATATACATCTTCCAAAAACCTAATCAGCTGCAGTTGGTACTTACTTCTGATTCGCACACGCGTTGGAGAAAATGTTAACCGAGTGTCAAACAGCTTGGATCCTGATGAAACGCCTGGATCCAAACTGTTTGCAAATGCTAGTCAGGTCGCGCTTAGCATAAGGGTAAATACCCATTTTTCCAGAGAGCAGCACAGAACACCATGTAAACTGTACACCATCGATACAGGTGACACTTTTGTAGACAATATTTACTTATTGTTAACCCATATTCTCTCATAGGCGATTTTAAAACTCCGCCTCTTTGAACATGTCTACTGAAAAGGAGCATTTTCTAGAGAAATGAATTTTTTAGAACAGTGTAGTTGAGAAACCATTGTGATAAATAGACCATAAATTGCTCCCATGGAGCAAATGGTCTATTTATCACAAATGTTAAACAAGAGGGCAAAGATGGCCCTTAATCGCTCACCTGATTACCATAGATTTAAAAGTTTGACCAAAGTTGATAGTGGATCATGAGCAGTAGTTCTGCAGAACAAGATTTTCAAAGATTTAGTATATTGATTTTATCAAAATTGGGCTTAAAATGTGCCCTCTAGAGTAATTTTTCTAAGATTTGACCTAGTGACCTACTTTTTATTCTCACCCAACCCATGATCACACTCAACCTTGGTATCACCAAGACAAACACTCTGAGCAAGTTTGAGGAAGACTGTGCTAAAAATGTGGCCACTGGAGTGTAAACTAGATTTTTCTAAGATATGACCCAGTGACCTACTTTTTGACCTCACATAACCCATTTTCAAACATGTCCAAGATTTTATTAGGACAATCATTCTGGCCAATTTTCATGAAGATTTGGCTATAAATGTGACCTCTAGAGTGTTCAAGTTTTTCCTACTATTTGACCTAGTGACCTAGTTTCTAATCCCACATAACCCACTTTCAAACCTGTTTAAGATTTTATCAAGCCAATTATTATGACTAAGTTTCATGAAGATTGGACAAAAAATGTTACCACTAGAGTGTTCACAAGGTTTTTCTACTGTTTGACCTAGTGACCTAGTTTTTAACCCAACTTGACCCACTTTCAAACTCGTCCGATATTTTATCAAGACATTCAGTCTGACCAAGTTTCACGAAGATTGGACTAAAATTGTGACCACTAGAATGTTCACAAGGTTTTTCTACTGTTTGACCTAGTGACCTAGTTTTTTACCACACGTAACCCACTTTTCAAACTCGTCCGAAATTTTATCAAGACAATCATTCTGACCAAGTTTCATGAAAATTTGGCTTAAAATGTGACCTCTAAAGGGTTCACAAGGTTTTCCTACTATTTGACCTAGTGACCTAGTTTTTAACCTAACTTGACCCACTTTCGTACTCGTCCGAGATTTTATCAAGACATTCACTCTGACCAAGTTTCATGAGTGTTCACAAGCAAATTGTTGACGTCGCAGGACGGACATTCAAGTCTCCCAAAAGCTCACCCTGAGCTTTGCTCAGGTGAGCTAAAAAAGTATATTTTTTAAAAGAGGCGTCAAGATGAAGGAATGGGTTGGAAAGAGGCAAAGATTATAAATAGTATTTCAATACTAATTCCTAAATTTGCAAACAGTGCTGATCCACATCAGAGTACTCCTAGAGAATCCATGTGATCATTATATGCACAAATAAAAGCCTTTGATACTAACGAACCTTATTTAACCCTTTCCCTCATATAAACGTGTTTTCACGCTTTTGCAAACGAGTAGACCCAGATCAGACAGGTCCTATAGGAGTCGTCTGATCAGGATCTGCTCTGTTTGCTAATAGAATTTGATATATCTGTTTCTTTGCTTTCTAAAATGCCTACAGTGTTCAACCTTCCATATTTCTTTATAAGTATCTTTATAATTAATATTCATTAGGTACTGAAACTTGGAATAAACAGAACAGGTAAAGGGTTAATACTTTGAAATTTAGCATTCGAAGAATTTAAGCCATATTTTGAGCAGGTGTGCCTTTATTTTGTTTTTTAGGTAAAATTGTACACCTTATAATTTTAACCCTTTCCCCCGTTCAATATTGAGGTAAGAAATGATGGCATCCTAAATATTTATAACCTGATTTTTTATAATGTATAAACTTTGCCAAGTTATTTATTTGCTTTGATAAAAACTGTAGAATCAGATATATATCATAAGCAAACACAGCAGACCCTGGTCAGACGGCTCCTATAGGAGCTCCTATAGAAGACGTCTGATCTGGGTCTACTCTGTTTACAAATGAGTGAAAATGTGTTTATATGATGGTAAGAGTTAAGGGAAGAAATAAAGCAAAAACAAAACAGTGACGGCGAACAATCTGTTTTGTTTTATCATCATGAATTTTTTACATTAGAAAAAATGTACATAAAAGAGTAGTAATAACAGACTGATTATAACAACCACATGCTTTAACTAGCTACACTTATATCTATACAAACATGTGATTTGAAACATTTGCATTATCTATTCATCAAATGTCACTTTGGCCATAAATTCTGAGAAAACAATTATTTTAGTTCAGTACAAGAAATCATACTATAAATTATTTATTGTAGCAAAAACGCATTCTTCATGTTATGAAATACATGCACAGGGGTCTGGACCACTTCATGGGGCTCTATATGTACTATAGTACATATAGACCCACAAATGATGGATTACATGGTGTCGCAAATTTACCAGTCGGCTGATCAGATTTCATTATACAAACTAACCATATTGAACTAGAACTATCACTAAAGTTGATCAATACCCCCGCATTGTAGCTTTGATTGCAAAGCCAAGTTCGAGACACAAAATACCCATGTAATAGGACCAAAATACAAAAATAATCAAAGTTCAAGGGGAGATAATTCTGCAATGCCCAGTGATAAACACATAAAAATGTGTCTTGCACGTCTACCAGTCATGGTTATTATGTTTACCAAATATAAATTCAATAACTTTAAAATTGAAGGAGGGGTTTGCGACACTAAATATCAATGATTTATGCCAAAATGGCAGAAATACCTCAAAGTTCAAGGGGAGATAAGTCTGCTATGCCCATCGATAAACACATGAAAATAGTGTATTGCCCATATTCTATTCATGGTTATTATGTATACCAAAATTAATATAAAAATTAATATAAACTGAATAACTTTCAATTTAAAGGAGGAGTTCGCGACACCAACTTCCAATGTTGCATTCAAAAATGACAAAAAATACTCAAAAGTTCAAAGGGAGATAATTCTGCATTGCCCAGCTCTAAACACATGAAAATTGCGTCATGCACGTCTACCATTCATGGTTATTATGTAAACCAAATATAAATTCAATAACTTTAAAAGGAGGAGTTTGCCACACAAACTACCCATGTTCAGATGCAGACGGACCGACCGACTAAGCAACCGACTGACAAGTTTGCAGGGGTATAAGTACCCTTCTTTTTTCTCTTTGATGTTTAACCTGTGAAATATGTTCTAACAGTGAAAAAGCATAAAAATATTTTAGGACTTCACTGATACACTATAAATTATAACAAAAGGCCCGTAACCATTCAAATAATATAAACAGTATAAAATCTACAATTAAACCGAGGTTTCATGTCAATAAAATTTGTTCTCCCTTTTAACCCTTTCTCTGAAACAAACGCTTTTTCACGTCAGACCCAGATAAGAAAGCTCCTGCAGGAGGCATCTGATCAGGGTTTGCTCTGTTTGCTTAT
The DNA here is from genome assembly GCA_963576725.1 of Azorinus chamasolen. Classification (NCBI taxonomy): domain Eukaryota; kingdom Metazoa; phylum Mollusca; class Bivalvia; order Cardiida; family Solecurtidae; genus Azorinus; species Azorinus chamasolen. The sequence goes on along the minus strand of OY755238.1, from coordinate 11,221,578 downwards.
GAAATTACACTGGATCCGACTCTACTGTTTCTACCAACACCAGAAAAACTGTTAACATATTCCATTATAAAAAAATCAGCTAATCAATATTACATAAAAACTGAACAGGGAAAGGGTTAAAACAATCTCCTATAATTCTGATATATAGATGTACGCTCTAACAACCCATTAAAGTTTCAACACTGTAATCATGACCATTTAGTTCCAGATATAAGTCAATTACAATGTTTTGAAAATGCCGCCCATTACCCCCCCCCACCCCCTTGCAAATATTAAAACAAAACCAAGAGCCACATGCGTGGCCAACGCTCGACTGATTTGGTGCTTGTCAGCACAATTGATTTTTTTTAGAAAAATTATAAAGGGCAATAACTAAAATATTTTGAAATCAAAAGTTAGAGTTCTTATGTAGGGTCCTTTTCCTCAATGAGATCTACCAACGTATAAAGTTTCATGTTGATATCTCTTATACTTTTCGAGTAATGAGCTACATTAATGTTTTTGCACGCCGCCGATGACGACAACAGCACCTACGGCCCAGTGACCACAATAGCTCAACGTTTCTTCAAAACAGACGAGCTAAAACAGACGACAAATGTAATTATACTACAGCAAAAAGGGTTCTATACAAGACACAATAAATAATCAGCATGTAAGTTATCCCTCTGAATGCAAGAAACGAGTGTACTGTCATTTACAAATAGTAAAGGTCTAGATCAGAGGGCTTATGTATGTCATTCAAAATCCTCTCAAAAGTAGTGCACTTTCATTTAAATGGACTCTATCACTATTCAATGATGGACTGTTCCACTTTGAAAATTTAGCACTCAATTAAAAAAAATCCAAAAGCTCCAGATAAGATGTGTAAATTAAAACATATTCAAGAATAACTTCTTTATGTCTCAACCAAACCCTACGTTGTGACCACTTTTAGAATCGTCTCGAAGAGACAATTCTAAAGAGTGGTCACAACATAGGGTTTGGTCTAGAAATGACGATTTTAATATTTGAGTACGCACATTTATCTGTAGCTCTGAATTACCCATTCCCTCATACTGATGCCTTTTTGATGCTCCTGTGGAGCAAATGCTCTATTTAACACAATGGTTTCAAGAAGTGACTTTTACAGAGGCGTAGAAAGGCGTTTTTGTGGAGGAAAGGGTTAATGGAATAAATAGTAAAGCAAACAAACAATTACAAAACAGTGTTTTTCAAAATGGTGTACAAAACCATCAAAGAGAAAGCCATTCATTGCAGAAGGTGTGCATATCTTTATGATGAACAGTGAAAGGAAAACAAAATAAATTGATATGCATATATTTATGCCACAAACAAAAAGTTTCCATATGCTTAATACAAGCAAAACAAAATCAACAGACATTTTTAACAAAATTGAAACTGCATAAATGTCTTTGCACATATATTTGGCTGAACATCATGGGAAAGGAACACTCTAAAAATTCAAAACAATGTATACTACAATCAGCAAATGTGTTGACCACACAACCCCTAATCAGTATCCGCCCTGTTTGGAGTGCTTGCCATGTGTCAGGCATGAGAATGCCGTCTGCTCTGTTTGCTTATGAAATATCATATATATATGATTTTGCAGTTTCTGCCATAGCCAGCTCCTTGTTCATGATGCCACTATACAAATTAAGCGGATTAACATTCAGACATTAACCCTTTCATCCATAAATATGCCTTTCTACGCCTCGGTAAAAGTCACCTGTTGAAACCATTGTGATAAATAGAGCATTTGCTCCTATAGGAGCAAATACTCTATTTATCACAATGGTTTCAAGTTAAAAAATTCTAAAAAAAAATCCTTTTCTCTAGTTAATGCTCCTTTTTGGTAGATTTATTCAAAGAGGTTGGATCTAAAAATAGACTATGAGGTAATGGGTTAAGCATTTCATATCCATTCAGTAAAGGGGTTAATTTACAAAGCAAAGCAAAAAGCTCCAATGGGAGCTTTCGCATAACTTTCACTCTGTTTCTGTTTTTATCACCATATAATATACACACAAAGAAACATATAAACATTTTTGTTTTGAATGGTCAAATTGAGTTTGAGTTCAGAGGTCATATCTAAAATGTCGTGAGTGCCCATTAAATCCCATGATGCTAGTCAACTCATTATAGGGTGTAAAAGCAATGTTTATGATGAAAACAGAATAACTACATCGCTGACAATGCATCACACTAGGCATTCAATTATCAACCTGTCACCTTATAAATTTGCTATTTGACACCTTTGCAAACTGAGTAGACCCTGATCAGATGGCTCCTGATGGAGACATCTTATATGGGTCACCTCATAAATTTGTTTCAATTTGTTCTAACCCTTACCCTCATATAAACATGTTTTCACGCATTTGCAAATAGTGTAGACCCAGATCAGATGGCTCCAAGAGGAGTCGTCTGATCAGGGTCTGCTTTGTTTGTTAATAGAATTTGATAGAGCTGTTTCTATGCATTCTAAATTGTCTACAATTTTCAACCTTCCATATTTCTTTATAACTATTTTGCTAATGAATATTCAGTAGGTATTGAAATTTTGCATAAATACAGACCAGGTAAAGGTTTAATTTCTTACATAAATATTCATAAAGGTACAGGGTTAATGCTATTACAAACATTTAGAACATGCACATCCTATTCCAAACATGTGCAACATATATTAAGACCAAACAGTAAAGCATATTAGTTTTGTTTTGATACAATTAAACCTCTTAGAAGTGACCACTAAATGTACAAACATGGGTATCTTTAAAAGCAGGTGGTTGCTTAAACTGAATGAAAATAATGCAGGAAGCTCCCACAGGTGCTTTCTGCATATTTTTAGTTCTGTATTAAGCTCCCACCTATCTTAACCATTCCCTCCAACAGACGCCTTCTGATCCCTCCGTAAAAGTCATTGTTTGAAACCAATGTGATAAATAGAGCATTAGCTCCTCTGGAGCAAATGCTCTTTTTATCACAATGGCTTCAAAACTCAAAAGTATACAATTCGAAACATTTCCTTTTTTCTGGTAAATGCTCCTGTTCAGTAGATTTATTGAAAAAGGTTGGATCAAAAATTGTCCAGGAGGAAAAGGGTTAAAGACTCAATATCACAAGAATAATTTTTCAGTTTGAATTTTCATTTTTTGATTACATTACACTCAATTCATAGAGGATAGCATATTCAGTCTTCACTCCTCATCATTGTAAGACAATACAAACTATAACTACACTGAAAAGTGCATCTACCTGTCCTGAGCTGTAACTAAAGTATATGCTGCACATTGAGAAAAGTTTCTTTGGGGTCTCTACAGTGTTAACCAAAATCAGCTGCTATGTCAGAGACAAGACATCTAATCGGGGGCAGCACTGATTGTCTGTTAAACTGAATCATTTAACCCTTTCCCTCATGAAAACATGTTTTCACACATCTGCAAACAGAGTAGACCCAGATCAGACGGCTACTAGAGGAGCCATCTGATCAGGGTCTGTTCTGTTTGCTAATACAATTTAATAGATATGGTCTATAGTTTCTAAAATGGCTACAATGTTCCATCTTCCATATTTCATTAAAAATATTTTGTACAGGAATATTCAGTAGGTATTCACATTTGTAACAAACACAGAACAGGGAAAGGGTTAATACAAGTATTTCAGACCATGGTGAGTGTCAAACTATGAAGACCCTGATAATAAGCACAACACACATATCGTATGTCTGTGTTTTTATTGTTTGCAAAGCCCCAAGTTACCTTTAGCAGTGGCACAGCATTGCATTCCAATACACATATTAAAAACATTACACTGATCTTGTAAGAAACAGTTCAAGATGCTTATTCATCTTAAAACTCACAGTATGTAAATATAGAAGTAACAAATGAAAAATATTTAACACTAGAGGGGATTATAGCTCACATATTGTAAGAAGGACAACTCTCAGACATGGCAGGCATTTGGACAACGCCTTTAAGTACAGAAAAAAACTTGCTAATCTGAACTTTAAGCAAAGAAGAATTCAGAACTTTTTAGGAAGGTGACGGCTTAACCCCTTCCTTCATATAAACGCATTTTCAAACATTTGCAAACAGAGAAGACCCAAATCGGACAGCTCCTAAAGGTGATCAGGGTCTGCTCTGTTTGCTTATGAAATTATAATATTCTTCAGTATCTCTCATAAATATTTGTGTAAGAAATACTGAAATGTGAATGAGCTCCAATACTGAATTTCATCCTTTCATAATGGACTCTATCATTAAACAACAAGGGACCCTATATATCCAATTCGCGGTCCATTGATTGTACGAGTTCCACAGCCAGTGTAGCTCAGTGTGCATATGCCTGCCATGCCTGTGTATTTTAAGGTTTCTATGCTGTCAACAATAATACACTGTATCACAGTACACCTAGCTCGCCCACGCCTCCAACTGTGCAAGTTCATCATCCTCCTCCGTATTGGCCACTGTAAATTACAGAAAATAGTATCAAAATTTAGTTCAATCTTCACATAGGTTATACCTAGTAGCCAAAGTCAATTTGAATCAATCACTTTATGAATACCAATACAAGAAGAAAAATAGCATTAAACCTTTGCCTCATAGAAACGCGTTTTCATGCATTTGCAAACAGAGTAGACCCAGATCAGACGGCTCCTATAGGAGCCGTCTGATCAGGGTCTGCTCTGTTTGCTGATAGAATTTGATTGATCAGTTTCTTTGCTACCTAAAATGTCTACAATGTTGCACTTTCCATATATCTTTATAGCCATTTTTTCCATGAATATTCAGTAGGTATTGAAATTTGAAACAAACATAGAACAGGGAAAGGGTTAATATTAACCCTTTAAAATATGCCTTTGTAGGCCTTTGCAAACAGAGTATCTACTGGGACCATCTGATCTAGGTCTACTCTGGTGCAAAGGCATAGAAATGTGTATTTATGGAGCCAAGGGTTATGGGACCAATAAAATGTAAGTCTAATTCTGGTTTTTCACATGGGACCAATAAAAAGTAAGTTTTAATTCCGTTTTTCAAGTACGTAGAAGCAAAGCCCTTCATTTGATAGAAATGCCTTGCAATGCCTTTGCAAACAGATTTCAAAGTTTTCCACCCTGCTGCCATGACACCCAGGATTGTCTTGATGATGATAGAAGGAATATGGTCCAGGACCGCTGGAGGATCATTGCAAGGCTTGATTGCAATTGGTCCAGTAATTGAAAATTAGTAATTGATAATGGACAATGAACAAAGGAGACTGACAATGAAGTAAATATCAATATCCAAGTAGTTCGCAGTAGCACTGTGTGCCAAGAGAGCAAAGAAGTATTAAACAAGAGTGCCATGATGGCCCTTAATCGCTCACCTGTTCGTAACAGATCAATGATTGCACGACGCACATACGCACGACGCCGGACATAGGATCATCTCAATAGCTCACCTTGGCACTTTGTGCCAGGTTGGCTAAAAATACATGTATACAATCAATTTGAAAATTACCTTTTCGAGATGCTGCTGGCTCGGAAGCAGGTACAGATGGAAGATTGTCTGTGAGTGGGCCCACATCTAATAACTTCTCATCCAGGTCTTCCTGTTCAAGTTCCTCCAGCTCAGCCATTAAGTCATCCTGAAAAACATTTATACAATAACAATAACTGTTTGTCTAATAAATATTTATTTAAGAAATAATGACTGTATAAATATTAATTAGCCACATTTTTCTACTGGCATTATGAACAAAGGATCTTTTTACTGTGGCAGAAACTGTAGAATCAGACCTTCTTGATAAGCAAAAGGAGTAGGCCCTGATAACAGCACCAACTGGAGATGTCAAATATGGGACTACTCTGTTTGCAAAGGTGTAAAAATGTATCTCTATCTGGCAAAAGGTGAACAGAAATTTAGGCTACAAATAGCATTGTTGTCCCTGCAAAAACCTTCATGTATTTGCAAACAGAGCAAACCCAGATCAGATGGCTCCTATAGGAGCCATCTGATCAAGGTTAGCTCTGTTTGCTAGTGAAATTTGATAGGTCTTTTTCTTTAATTTCTGAAATGGCTACAATGTTCCACCTTCCATATTTCATTATAAATATTTTGTTCATGAATATTCAGTAGGTATTGAAATTTGTAATAAAAGGGTTAAGTGATCGCTAATTCAGGTGACACAAAAGAATCAAAGATACTTCTGTTACAAAGAATCTGTACACTATTTAACCCTTTACACCATGAATATTCATGTAAGGAAAAATGACATCATGAATATTTAATTAGATTAGATTGTTATTATTGCACATAAACACAGGAATTTTGGGTCAGGGTAGAAACTGTAGAATCATATCTATATCATATCATAAGCTAACAGAGCAGACCAAGATCAGACTGTTCCTGTAGGAGCCATCTGATCTGGGTCTATTCTGTTTGCTAAGGCAAAGAAAGGCGTATTTATGGAGTAAAGGGTTAAGCCTTTGTACACAAGCTGTAAATTTTTGATAACCTATACAAACAGTTTGGTTCCACCTGGCCTAGATATAATGGCCACAAACATGTGTGTATAGTTTGGTGAGGTTTGGACAAGTATTTTCCAAGGAAGGGTTCTGATAAGATATTTTTAAAAGTCATTTTACAAATAAAGGGCGGCAACTCCTAAGCGATTGAAGCCATGTACATGTCTATCACACTTGACCAAGATATAATGGCCACAAACATGTGCGTCATTTTTGCAAACAAAGGGTCGCAACTCCTAAACTGCTGAAATGATTTACATGGCTATCAAACTTCACCAAGATATAATGGCCACATTATGTGTGTAAAGTTTGCTGAGGATTGGCCAAATACTTTCGAAGAAAGAGTCCAGACAATATATTTCTAAAGTCATTTTTGCCAATAAAGGGCCACAACTCCTAAATGACAGAAGCGATTTACATGGCTATCAACCTTGACCAAGATATGATAGCCACAAACATGTGTGTAAAGTTTGCTGAGGATTGAACAAATATTTTCCAAGAAAGGGTCCAGACATGATATTTTTAAAGTCATTTTTGCAAATAAAGGGCCGAAACTCCTAAGCGATTAAAGCCATTTACATGGCTATCACACTTGACCAAGATATAAAGGCCACAAACATCTGCGTAAAATTTGGTAGGGATTTGAAAAATACTTTCCAAGAAAGAGCCCGAACAAATTATTCTAGATGAACGTACTGATGGATGGACCAGGGCAAACCTATATGCCACCACTTTGTGGGGCATAAAAAATCAGTTGATGTGCTAGATATTCTAATTAACAAAGTGTTACAATATATAAATATCACATCCTATGGAGAGAGACAGCACGTACTGTCAACCCGAGGTTGGTTATGTCCACCGAGGCGTTAGCCGAGGTTGACATGATCATACCGAGGGTTGACAATTCGTGCTTTCGCTCTCCATAGGATGTGATATTTATTTTATTATACCGAACAGCACAATCAATTTAGCAAAAATAATTATTAATTGGCAACAATAAACAGTTTTAAACAAAAGTTACAGAGCTACTCGTTGCTTAAAAATCGCAGAACAGCTTCACATTTCTATTCATTACACGTTATAAGTACTGGTGGAGTCTATTTCACTGTCCAATCTTGACAGATCCTCCTCCGAAATAGTCGCATAATGCGACATTTCTCAAACATATGAACAAAAACAAAGCAATTGTCATTATTACGTTTGTTGATCAAATTGCAAGCGTCAAATGACGTCAGTTGGTGACGTCATCGGATGACGTCTCGCACACAATTTAATAAGCGCTCACTGATCTAGATGTTCCGTGCCTATGGTAGCGGGAGACAGTATTTTTCTGACAGTAATTTTTTTCCCGCTGGGCCTGACAGTATTTCTATGTCACGGTGGCCTATGGGAAATTAACATTGTAAATGAAATTGAGGTATAATAAAATAGAATGCATCATGACATTTTTACCTCATCTAGATCTGTGTTGAAACCCACGGGATTTGATATGGCATCACTTATTTCATTGGCAATTTCTTGCTGTTCTGCAACATCATCCATCAGATCGTGCACCTTGTCCACGTCCCTTGAAGAAGAAATTAACCTTTTATTCCATAGATATGCCTTTACAAACAGAGTAGTCCCAGATCAGGGTCTATGCTTATAAAGCTTTTTTTTTAGTTGAGTCTGAGTCCATTCTCAAGCTTTTGATTGGACAGATATGAGTTCTCAAGCTTTTGATTGGTCAGATTTGAGCCAAAGGCTTAAATCTGACCAATCAAAAACTTGAAAACGAACTCAGACTCAACTAAAAGTTTTATAAGCATGGACCCTGGTGGCTCCTATACAGGGCCTGCTCTGTTTGCTTAAGAAACAATATAGAACTGATTCTACAGTTTTTGCATGTGTTAATTTGCCATTTACTGTATAAAATCAATCCAATTAATATTTATGATGCCATCATTTCTTTCATGATTATTCATGCAGTGAAGGGTATAGCCTTGATAAATGTTTATAACTATACAGTGAAGATCCAAGTACAATGCGTTTGACTAACCCTTCCCTTGCTGTTCACATCAATATACCTACCTGTAAATAGTGAAGACCCAGATGAGACAGCTCCTGCAGGGTCTGCACTATTTACAAGTTGATTGTGCAACCAGTGCACTCCACAGCTTTGATTGCACAGCGAAATACTTGTACACAGTGAAAATGTAATTATACAACAGGGCATTGGTAAAGAAGGAGAAAAGTATTTTAAAATTCAGCAAGAGAAGGGCTAATACAAGATAAACTTGTTGTTTTTTTAAATGACTATTTTGTGAAATAACCTTTTCCCTTCTGATTATTGATACAAGAATTCTTGACTTCATGAATATTCATATACAGGTTTTTCATAATTGGCTAATGAACAAAGAACTTTTTGGCCATGACAGAAACTGTATAATCAGGTATATATCATTTTATAAGCAAACAGAGCAGACCCTGATCAGAAAGCTCCAATGGGAGTAAGTGAAAATGTGTTATAATTACGATGGAAAAGGTTAACCAAGCATTTTTAACCCATTAATTCATTTTCAGGGTCTGCCCTGTTTGCTTATGATATAATTAAGATATGATTCTACAGTTTCTGCCATTGCCAAACTTTCCTGTGTCCATGTGCTAGCATGTCCATGTGCTATCATAACAATTGATCTAATTAATAGCTGTCACAGTCATGTGACAAATGCCCCCCCCCCCCCCAAAAAAAATAAATAAAAAAATTGTACCCTAAGACCTAGACCTTTAACCATAGACCAGGAAGTTAAATGTGACACATCGTCCCTGTGTAGTGAACATTTCCATTTACAGATGAAAAAGTTATGGAAGGGACATGGAATTTGACGGACTGACGGACAATGTGATTACTTTATGCCCACCGCTGGGGGCATAAAAATTATGTCATTATTCTTGCATGAATATTTATGGAGTAAAATATTTAACCCTTTCCTCAATAAATATGCCTTTCTAAGTCCCTGTAAATGTCATTTTTTGAAACTATTGTGATAAATAGACCATTTGCTCCATAGCAGCTAATGCTCTATTTTCCACAATCGTGTCAACAATATCTGAACAATTCTAAATTTCTCCTTTTCTCTAGTAAATGCTCCTTTTAGGTAGATTTATTCAAAGAGGTTGGGTCTGAAAATAGCCTATGGGGGGATGGATTTAGGCGTAAAGGATCAACTGATTGCAAAACCATAAAGTGATATGATAAAATTATGAGTGCATACATGTTATTATGAGCTTTCTTCAAAGCCTTTGCTGCTGATCCCATGGCCTTGAGGACCTCTGTATTTGTGCTAGCATTTTCCAAACATTCCCTCTGAAACTCTATCGTTGACAGTGTCCCATCTATCTGCTGTAGTTGTTTCTCATACCTCTTCTTTCTCTTTAATGCTTGCAGTGCAACTACAGAAAATATAACAGAAAATTTACATAAATTAAAAATACAAACCAATTTGCAAATTATCAATCTGTTTGCAAAGATTCATAGAGCTAATAAACAAAGATAAATATGAACAAAGATTCATAGAGCTAATAAACAAAGATAAATATGAACTATAAAACATATTACTAACTTGTTGCATTGATAACGCAACCATGATAATTTGCTAATAAGGATTGTGATAAATGTACAATACATGTATAACATAAAGAACATATTTACATGATAGTTTAGCCCCAAGATCTGAAGAATTTCCATAGAACAAGTCTTTAACAAAACAAAAGTAGTGATCTCGGGTTTTCCAATCTCCCTTAATGATATGGAGGGAGGCAACAAAGATACTGAATGATAGGTTAACTCCCTTAGATATTCCTTTCCTATTGTGTGTCTAAACTATTGACCCATTACTCCATAAATAAGCCTTTCCATGCCTTTGCAAACAGAGTAGACCCAGATCAGATGGCTCCTGTAGGAGTGATCTAATCAGAGTCTGCTAGATGTTAGCTTATGACATAATACAGATATAATCATATATAGTTTCTGCAATGGCCAAAGAGTCCTGTGTCCATGTGATATTATAACAAATTAACAATTAATCCAATTAATATTCAAGATGTCATAATTTCTTTCATGGATATCTGTGGAGGAGGTTTAAACCCTTTCCCTGTTCTATGTTTATTTCAAATTTCAATACCCACTGAATATTCATGAACAAAATAGTTGAAATGAAACCTAGAAGGTGGAACATTGTAGCCATTTTAGAAAGCAAAGAAACAGAACTATTCAAATTCCACTAGCAAACAGAGCAGACCCTGATCAGACGGCTCCTCCAGGAGCCGTCTGATCTGGGTCTACTCTGTTTGCAAATTTATATTTAAAGTAATACCGCTAGATATGAAAAGTACCCTGATCTGAAATATGAAGTTTATCATTACGACTATGCATCATTTGAGAACCTAAATTATGTGTGGCTTTTCAAGGACTACTAAATACCATTCAAATTGGACCTCCGGTTTTGGAGAAGATTTTAAAGGTTTCTGTATAGTTATATAAGGCAATCTAGTCCTGTCTCTAGCTGCCATATATTTTTGAAATATCACATGATTTTAACAATTTTCATAAAGGGTCATCAGGCAACTATTCCTACTAAAAACCTTTCAAATTGGACCATTGGTTCTGGAAAAGAAGACTTTTAAAGGTTTTCTTCAAAATAATATAAGGAAATCTAGCTAGGCGACCATGTATTTTTGAAGTATCAACATGATTTATTTCTAACAATATTTGATAAAGGGTCACCAGGTGACTATTCCTACCAAATACCATTCAAATTGGACCAACTGTTTGGGAGAAGAAGATTCTTTAAAGGTTTCTATACAGTTATATAAGGAAATCTACATGTAGCCCCATCCCTGGCGGCCATGTTTTCCGAGATATCAGCATGATTTTAACAATTTTGATAAAGGGTCACTAGGCAACTATTCTTACCAAATGCCATTCAAATTGGACATTCGCTTTGGGAGAAGATTTTTAAAGGTGTTCTACATACAGTTATATAAGGAAATCTAGCCATGCCTGTGGCGGCAGGTGGCCATATTTGTTTTTTAGATAAAAACTTAAAAAAGATGATTTTAACAATTTTGGTAGTGGGTCATAGGAAGACTATTACTATCAAATATCCAGGGCTCAAGCAAGAGGACGATTTGGGAGAAAAAGTCTCCCTAACCCAGCTGACTTTTCCCTATTTCTAGCTGAGGGAGAAGTCATAAAGGGAGATACAAAATCAGGACCAAACTTATCCCTCAATACCACTAAACTTCTCCCTGATGGAGAGCTCCAGCTTGAGCCCTGATATCATTTAATTCTGACCACTGGTTTTGGAGAAGATTGCAACCAGTTCTAAATGGATTATGGATCAAGATTCTTATAGATATTTATTCAGTTATTTAAAGAGCATGATACAAAGATCATTTCTGTAAAGTTTGGTTACATTCTGCCTTGTGATTTCCTAGGATATATCGTTTAAAGCAACTGTTGACGGCTGGACGCCAGACTACGGGCAATCTCAAAAGTTCTGATATACACATTCCAAAACTGATTCAAGATAAGGTGATTTTTAATATTTCCAGAGATACAGTAAAACATCTCTGTAATGGCCACTAAATTACATTAAGTACTTTGTGTTATAGGCAGACACCTGCCCTAAATACCAACTAATTACACAATTTAGTGGTCGTAATAGAGAGGTTTTACTGTAATTACTCAAATACGATACAGGCTGGCTAATCCTTCACTTGATGAATATTCATTGAAAAACAATTCATTACCTGAATCTTTATAATGAGCCATGAACATAGAAATGTTCACCTATTGCAGTAACTGCAGAATAAGATCTATTTATTTCTATAAGCAGTTAGAATAGACTCTGACCGGACAGCTCCTGCAGGAGCCATCTGATCTAAGTCTGCTTTGTTTTGTTTTTTTAAATGTTCAATACTTTTATACCCCCCGTAATTGGTGTATGCGGGTCTGCTTTATTTGTCATGGTATTAACCCTTTCCTCCATAAATACGCCTTTCTACGCCTCGGTAAAAATCACTTTTTGAAACCATTATGATAAATAGAGCAGTTGCTCCACAGGAGCAAAATGCTCTATTTATCACAATGGTTTCAATACTACACAATTCTAAACTTTTCCTTTTCTCTATTAAGTGCTCCTTTCCGGTAGATTTGTTCATAGAGGTTGGGTCTAAAAATAGCCTATGAGGGAATGGGTTAAAAGGCATCACTAGCAGGTAAATGACTCCTCAGATTGTAGTGAAATTATGTAAGCATATATTGACTACCATAAATGTCTATGTGTTGGTGTAGGAAAATTTTAATTATGCATGTTTGCATAGAAGTAGATACCTATTGCCAGTAGTGGTGTTGCTATTGATTGATTTAATTAACTCTTTCCTTGTTCTATGTTTATTTCAAATTTCAATACCTACTTAATATTCATGGACATAATAGTTATAATGAAATATATGGAGAGTGGAACATTCTAATTATTTTAGAAAGTAAAGGAACATGTCTTTCAAATTCCATTAACAAACAGAGCAGACCCTGATCAGACGGCTACTACAGTAGCCGTCTGATCTGGGTCTACTCTGTTTGCAAATGCGTGAATATGCGGTTATATGAGGGAAAGGGTTAATAAACACTGTAGTCAACTATTTGACTATTACAGAAAATAGAATAATAAATCAGAAAATTATATGATCATATTCAACATTCGTATGACTTCATCATTTTCATCCCATTTCCTGATGTACATGTATACGCTTTTCCACGCCTTTTCAAACATAGTAGACCAAGATCAGATGAAGGAGACCAGAGCATGTTTACAAAGGCGTGAAAAACGGTTTGTATTCATGAATGCTTCACTGATGCCCTTCTGAACCACTTGTTAGTAAGTAGTATGTGGAAATTGGGCTAATTTCACGAGAAGTGATTATTAACAAACTAGAAATGTGTCCATAGGACACTAATGCCCCCACTTCAGATTTTTTATCACAGAATGTAAGGGCTATAATCATGTATGCACTGACAGAAGCGATTTATGCCATATTTGTAAATAAAGGGCTGCTACTCCTAAACCACTGTTCAAGCAATTTACATGATGGGTATCGAACTTGACCAAGATATAATGGCCACAAACATGTGTAATGTTTGTGTATATTGGACAAATACTTTCCAAGAAAGAGTCAGAACAAATTATTTTAATGTCATTTTTGCAAATAAAGGGCCACAACTCCTAAACCAATTAAGCGATTCATATAGAGGATATTTGTTATTTTCAGTGGAAGATCGAAATTTATTTCGTCGAGTGAACATCAGACTGTATAATTTCACAAGTGACAAGTGGCTACGGCTTAGTCGGAATGTATCAAAAGTTATATTATTTGAAAAGTACAAGGTCCCAGCTTCTGTAAGTCTTCACATTTGTACCAAACATTAGTGGGTATTTTATCTTGATAGCCCAAAACCTGGCATTATTTCGAATCAGTCGTGAAATTTGCGAATGGGTAGTTAGACCCCTTGTATATAATATAACAATAAATCGACCCAATCAATTTTTTTGACTATTTAGACCATGTAGACCCACGAAATGGCCCCCCTGCGGCTAAACTAACTGCATAGTCAGGACAGTTTCAGTTCTTACAGTCTTATTCATGGAGTAAACTATGCTTGACTACTTTTTGGAAGTGTATTGGCTAGACGATTCTTAAAGGTGCAGTGTTGCATCTAGGTCTAAAATTTCGGGGGACACACGGGCCCCCTGGTTAACAATTTTGGGGACATTTGGAAAAATTGGGGGGCAGGATCAAAAACAAAATGTATAAACTTACCTAGACTCACGAATACAGTTGTCCGTTGTAAAATGCAAATCTAATACTCTAATAACAGTTTCAGCCGAAAATACAGCTCACATTAGTTTAACATTCATGATTCTAAGTTTAAGATTGGATTCAATACAGGTTTTGCATTGCATCTTACCTTCCATTATAGCCATTGACAACCATTCCTTCTTTAATTTTCGGTCTTTCACTTCAATGGTTTTCTCGTTTATAATTAATTTGATATGTTCAGAACTTCTCCTATCGAAACCTCTCTCCCATGTGCAAGTTTTACTTTCAATTTGCATTTCGTCTGCTCTAATTTCAATACGATGATTACTCATAGAGACTGCCATTTTGAGTTTGGTCCACGGATGTTTCATAACAAAAGCTGACCTCGAATTTTTTCATATTTCTTTCATGTTGTTATAATCCAGAATACCTATTAACAAGATAATCTATAAAGGTAAAAAAAAAATAATTAAGAGACGATTCTCTAAAGGTCTTAATACCCTGAGAAGAAAGATCGTTAAATTAATAAGCTGTCGTCCCAGTAAGTTTTAATAGTAGTACGAAACGTTCCGAGATGAACTAGATTTGGTACAAAAGGGATCTGGTCATCTCGTTACGTTGCCATTTCGTTACCGGCCAAATCTGGTCACTTCGTAACCAGTTTCTTGGTCGTTTCGTAACCGGTCGAGTCATCTCGTAACCACTGTTAAATTATATTATCATGATGAAGGGAACAATCCACACTGTAACTTACAAGCCGGGAATTACTTCAAGAAAATAGTCCATAGCAATATGAGACATTTTACATGTATAAAAGTATCTGTGAACCCTTTCCCTGTTTTGTGTTTATTTCAAATTTCAATACCTACTGAATATTCATTAACAAAATAATTATAAAGATATATGAAAGGTGGAACATTGTAGACGTTTATACACTTTTAGAGAGTAGATCCAGATCTGACTGATCCTATAGGAGGCATATAATTCTACAGCCTAAATTAAGCTGTGTCAAAATGTCTAATGAAATATCCACAACGTCATAATTTCTTTCACAAATATTCATGGAGTAAAGGGTTATTTAAAGATTGATTTTTCCTAAAAACTACTTTATTTAAACATTTATAAATACGTTTAGAGATCATACTTTTTAGGCAGCATAAGTGTTGCAACTTTTGTTTAGCATGGTATTATACTGTTGTTACATTTTTTTTGGTAAAAAAAGTATTTTTTTTACTGTAGATCTATATTCATTTTTTTAGAACTTCTTTTTTCTGTCAGAGTATGATGTCTTAATGTAATGGAAGATGTTA
The DNA here is from genome assembly GCA_963576725.1 of Azorinus chamasolen. NCBI lineage: Eukaryota > Metazoa > Mollusca > Bivalvia > Cardiida > Solecurtidae > Azorinus > Azorinus chamasolen. The sequence continues at coordinate 11,205,903 of OY755238.1, read as the reverse complement.
GTATAATGAAATGGTCACGCGTGGCACATGTGGTTAACTTACGTTAATTAGGTTTTAAAAAGACACGTGGTCGTGTTTATCAAACGTGTACAGTTAAAGGTAGACACGGCACAAGTCCAATTAATGCGCTAAATAGCACCCGCCGAGGTGTGAAACCTTGTCCCATGAATAATTATGTAAAAAATAATGACATCAGCGTAATAAGACGCCATTATATGCTACTGTCATCTTTTCCTAAGATTACGTACAACATCTTTTTAGTATTGACCATGAAAATATTAATAACACATATAATAATTCATATATATAACAGTGGTTACAAGATGACCAGACCGGTTACGAAATGACCAGGAAACTGGTTACGATGTGACCAGATTTGTCCGGTTACGAAATGGCAAGGTAACGAGATGACCTGTATTCGTACGAAACCTAAGGTAGCCTTGAATTTGTTCGACTGGTACATATGTATGCATACACAGTCTACCTTTTCTTGGAGAGGTCATAATCTGCAGATATGATGGTAAATAGCGGAAATGGACAGACTATGAAAAGTGCGCATGTAGGCCCGCGCTGTCGTGAATTTTAAGGGAAAACCTCAAAATTATTGCGTGAATCCCGCGCTCTAGATGCAACACTATAATAATGATTAGATTAGAAATGAAAGCAAAAAAAGAAAGTGTGCTGGGCAGACTGATGGACAGACGGACGACCGAAAAGTGATCCCTAAGTGACACACAGCCTCTAGGCAAGTGACACAAAAACGCAATGAAGAATGGTAACGGGGTTATTTGAATAAAAATTAGCTTGTGTGACGGTCAAATAATTTGAGTTAAATTATCATATGCGAACATTCTGGATTGTGAATATAGGGTTCTAGATAATGTACCTCTTTTGTTCTTTGTGCCATGCTTCTTTGCTGTTGCTAATTCTGAGTCCACTTTCTTCTCTAAAAAGTCTGATTTTTTCATCAACATTTCCTCTATCTCTCGCAAACGCTGTATTGCCTCTTGGGGTGTGGGCTCCTTCTCGCCCTTTTTCCCAGCCCCAAAAACTTTCTGGAAGAAGCTTTGTTTTTCACTCATTCTTTGACCGTTTTTCTGCGAAAGAAAAGAAAGTAATAGAGAAAGAATTAAAAAATAACAAAATCTCACAGTCATACGATTCTGATATTGACTCACAAACTTCCGTGTTGATGTTTCCGAAGTGAAGATTTGGTCCAATTTCATTGGGTAAAATACCCAACCATGATCTGGTACCTGGCTTGAGGTCGATGTCCCGGAAACTCTTCCATTAGACACCATCCGCAGGGAGCGCCTTGTGTCTCCTATTCACTTCAGATTAAATATATAATTTTAGCTTAAATGACCATATTGTGTGTTTGTTAAGGTATAAGATAAATGTTACATGTTTTTAAAGTGTTGAATGTCTGAAATTATCGGAAAGACTTGTATACAGAATTTTGCATGAAATGACTTTACTTACCTCCTTCATGTTAAATTTTTACCAATTTTACTAAAATCCAGTAGTCTTCCACGCTGCTTATTTGCTTTCTACAACCAGACTGTCATAGCAATATATGAAAGACAGAAGTTTCGAAACAATATCATATGACTTAACACAGGTATATATGTGACTCATTCTCATAATTTTGGGTGTCATCATAGTCTACTTTCTGTTTCGAGTTAGTAAGCCCAACTGTTCTAATTGTGTTCATTATTCACAACTCACTACTGGGATACCAAGTTAATCAATATACTACGATTATTACCATAACCGATACTATTCATAGGTACTTTTGACACCATATTTTTTGTTAAATTCTCATGTATATCATGAATAGAAATAAATATTTAATAAGTCTTTTTCAAAATTCCTGAAGCAGACTGATCAGAAATCATATGATATATTTCTGATCAGTCTGCTTACTTGTAAATGCATTATATATATATATAAAGAATGTTTATAATATTATCTATAATTTGTAAACTATGCAGATTGTAGTTTCCCAGTTATTAATGTTGACTAAATGCCAGCAAAACTTTACAGAGCTACAGATAAAGGTGCATACCTAAATTTACATTGTCATTTCTCCACCAGATCCTATACTGTGACCACTTTTTAGAATCATCTCGAAGAGACGGTTCTAAAAGGGGTCACAGTATAGGGTTTGGTGGAAAAATAAAGCAGCTATTGTTGAAAATGATTTAATATGCGCATCTTATCTGGACCTCAGCGTTTATTGGAAGTTAGTTCAAGCATGCAATTTACAAGTAATTTGACAAGGTACCCGATGAAGTTTGATCTCCATGTTTGTTTCCCAAACTTCTTGCATGTGCTGCCTTTATAAACTGTTCAAAATTGTTTCAGAATTTCAATTACAGATAACAGTACATACTCAAATACTAAAATCATCATTTCTCAAGAAGTTATACTTGAAAATATTTTAATTTACACATCTTATCTGGAGCTCAGATCAGTAAGCTGTAAAGATAGTTTACTTTACAAACTGTAACAGTTGTTGTCTGGGTCATATTTTCCAAATTGAACCTAGTTTGATATATATCTCAACCTCATGTATACATAATTACATACAGTATGTGTATTGATTTGTGATATTGTTTATTGATTCATGCATTACTTTATTTTGTTTGTGCACATCAGAGTCTAATAAAATGGATTCCTTACATTAATAAATTAATGCGTGGTTGACTTTATCTGCAGATTCACTTAAAATGGCAAGCTGGATGTCAACTATGATGCCATTTTATGAAGATTGCATGAAACACAAACCATCACTGAACAGCAGAGTACAGTGGATGCTGAATAAGTTAGAGGACAAATTGATACCAAAAAAATATGCCAGCAGGTTCTTCAGCTTGCTCTGCAAATGTCCTAAGAACATGTCACATCGAATAGGTAAGAAACTATGTCTGAAATAGTCAAATGAGATATATTTCACTGGAAAAAGTGCAAACAGGGAATATCCAGATAAACATCCTACTTAGGCCAAGGTTACAGTATTCCAGAGGCCCAGATAAAATAGGTACATGTATAATAAAACATTTTCAAGAATAACTCCTTTTTGTCTCCACCAAATCCTATGGTGTGACCACTCTTTGAGACGATTCTAACCCTTTCCTCCATAAATGCACCTTTCTACGTCTCTGTAAAAGTCACTTTATGAAACCATTGTAATAAATAGAGCATTTGCTCTGATAGGGGCAAATACTCTGTTTATCACAAAGGTTTCAACTTACTTCAAACCCTGTTGTGACAGTTCACACTTTAGAATTATCTTGAAGAGACAATTCTAAAGATCAATGTGTGATCTCATTTTTCTAAATATCTGAAATTATTGTAAGTTTTTAACACATGACAGCTGCTGCTTTCAGTTGCATCACCATACAAGACCTATTCCATATATAGAGCAGGTCTCTATTTTTCACGCAATGATGATTTACATAGAGGTAGTTTAAACATTCCTCACTTGAGTGGTGGCAAGTTAAGTGATGCATGTGACTTAATTAGGGTAAGTGTCTCCTTCATTATTCCGCTCAAAAGTCGGATGGATATAGCATTGGCATTTTCCATCCATCCGTCCTTGTGTCTGTGCATCCTGGACTCACATCTTAGAAACGGTTTGGAGTTTTTCTTTGAAACATTGTGCATATGTTAAGTGTCATAAAGGACACTGATCACTTTGACCTTAGAAAACCAAAGTTATGGCCCTTTGTTTGCTAAAAATATAATTTTTTGCTTGCCCCAAGCCATTTCTCAGAAACTGTTTGGGTTTTCCTATGAAACTTTGTGTAAATGTTAAGTAGCATAGTCTAGAGATATTCGGCTCTACAAGTATTTCTCACATTGACCTGGGAATACTAAAAATTATGGCTCTTTATTTACCAAAAATAAAACGTTTTTGCCTGTCCAAAGCCATTTCTAAGAAACTATTTAGCGTTTTCTATGAAAATGTGAGTAAATGTTAACCCTTTCCCTGATATAAACATGTTTTCACGCATTTGCAAGCAGAGTAGACCCAGATCAGACGGCCCGTCTGATCAGGGTCTGCTCTGTTTGCTTATAGAATTTGATAGATCTTTTTCTTTGCTTTATAAAATGCCTACAATGTTCCACCTTCCACATTTCTTTACAACTCTTTTATCAATGAATATTCAGTAGATTTTGACTTTTGGAATAAACATAGAATGGGGAAAGGGTTATGTAGCTTAAAGGTTAATATAAAGTAGCATAAGGACATAAAGCCTTGAAAGTATCGTGGATAGTGACCTTGGAACACCAGAGTTATAGCCCTTTGTTTGTAAAAATGTAACATTTTAGTCTGTCTGGAGCAATACCTCAGGAACTACTATGAAACTTTGTGTGAAAATGTTAAGTAGCACAAGGACATACAGCCTTGTATGTATCATTGATACTGACCTTGGAACACCAGAGTTCTTTGTTCGCGAAAAACTTTACCTCTGTTATATATCAGAAACCTTTTGGACTTTTTCAATGAAATTGTGTAAATATTTGGTACCATAAAGAAATACGGCCATGCAAGTATCACTTACATTTATCTCGGAACTCCAGAGTAATGGCTCTTGCTGATCTGGGTCTGCTCTGTTTGCAGATGAAATTATAATAAATCTGACTGTTGTTTCTTCCAATACTAAAACACCTTGTGTACATATGCCGTTTTAAAAAAAATAGTCATAATTTCATTATTTCTTACATGAATATTCAGCAGTCCCAGTGAAAGGGTTGAATGTTTATATACTCATGTCCTTTGTAATTTCATTTATTCAACAGAGGATCCATGGGAAAATGTCTTGTCCAGACATTTAATCTTATCTGTTCGTTTCATCGATAACTACGTTAGTCACAATACAGATAATGCTCAGGCTGCCATCCTCAAAGAAATGATGATTTACTTACGTCGCCAGCATGTAATTCCATCAGTGGAAAATCTCCCAAGGTTAGATTCAGCGCAATGCCCAGAGGAGATAGCAGACAGCAGCGCTCTTCGAATGCTGTATATTCTACAAAAGGTAATAGAAGGAAACTTTACTATGCTAGATCCACCAAGGGTAGCAGGTGTAGAGGAACAGAGGAGACGAGAAGAGATGACTATGACCTTCGATCTTGAAGACTTCAATCACGAATATCTAGGAAACCTAATTGGTGGACAAGGAGCAAATATACTAAAATTTATGAGGGAACATAAGTGCTTTGTAAAGTTTGATAAAGTTCAGGATGGAGAAGATTTCAAGGTTCAAGCTACTATCAAGAAGAGATCTGCCAATCAAGAATCACTTGCGCGCATAAAGCCAGAGCTTATCGACTTTAGCAAGGAATGCCAAAAAATGGAAAAGGCTTATGAAGAGATAAAACGGCAAAAACTGATAGAGGTAAGTAAGGCTAATTGAAACCATGATTAATTTGTTTCAATGCAAAATACATACGTAGCTTAACCCTCTAACCCTTTCCCTGTTCTATATTTAGGCCAATTTTCAGTACCTACTGAATATTCATTAACAAAATAGTTATAAAGAAATATGAAAGGTGGAACATTGTAGACGTTTTAGAAAGTAAAGAAACAGATCTATCGAATTCTATTAGCAAACAGAGTAGACCCTGATCAGACGGCTCCTCTAGGAGCCGTCTGATCTGGGTCTACTCTGTTTGCAAATGCGTGAAAACACGTTTATATGAGGAAAAGGGTTAACACTTTCCCTGTTCAGTATTCATGTAAGAAATAATGACAACATGAGTATCACTATTCATTAGCCCAATTTTTATAATTCAAACTTTTCAAGGACAGGTTTTGTTTTCACAAAAAATGTAGGATCAGATCTATCTCATGTCAAAGTAAACAGAGCAGACCCTGATCGGACGGCTCCTGTAGGAGGTCTAATTATAGGTCTGTAAGGCAGGTGGCAGCTTAATGCTGGTCAAAAGTAAAGCTCATGTAGAAAGCTCTTATAGGAACTATCTGCATTACTTTTGCCCTGCATTTAGCAACCACCTGTTTTTAGCTCACCAGAGCACAAAGTGCTCAGGGTGAGCTTTTGTGATCGCCTGACGTACATCGTCCGTCGGAGTGTGTCATCTGTTTTGCGTCGTCAGCAATTTGAACCTTTAAAGTTATTTAAATTATGCCCCTGGGTTCAAACTGGCTCCACCCAAGGGGTGACCATTTTTCAATAGAAACATACATGTATAGTGAAAACTTTGAAAATCTTCTCCTGAAACTGGAAGGTTCTCAGCTTATCATATTTGGCACATAGCATCATGTTCTGGTCCTCCACAAATGTTATATAAATTATGCCCCTGGGGTCAAAATTGGCACCGCCCCGGGGTGGCCAGTTGTCAATAGAAACAAATGTTGAAAACTTTGAAAACCTTCTGGAAGGTTCTCAGCTTTTATATACATATACACATACACATAGCATCAACTGAAGTGCTCTACAAAAGTTATTTAAATTATGCCCCTGGGTTTAAAATTAGCCTGCTCCAGGGGTGGCCAATTTTCTATAGAAACATCTCCTCTGATTGTCTGGTGAGTTGTATCGGGGCCATCATGGCCCTCTTGTTATTTGTCAAAGCGGTTTCTCCAAAACCTTTGGTCGGATTTTCATGAAACTTCATAGGATTAATCAGCACTGTGCCTAGTTGTGCATATCATATTCTTGTTCCGGTTCGATGATTTTCTGCAGTGTAACTGTGTTATGGTTCTTGTTCCGATGCGATGATTTTATGCAGAGTTATGGGACTTTGAAATTTTTATACACAGTGGGGGGTGGGGGAATTCAGTTCCATTTAAAGTTATTGAAACATTGCCAAATGAATGTATCATTGTGACAAATTGCAAATGTAAAACATATTTGAAACATATATTTTCAGAGAAAAGAAAATTTTACTGAGTTGTTAAAGAAAACAGAAGGAATGGGCCCAAATGCCGATTGGAATACAATTTTGCTGAAAATTGGGGATGATGATTTGTACGAAGATATAAAGACCTATGTGGAGTTTGCAGTTCAGAAACAATGGTTCCAGGAGATCAGAGAGAATTGGAGTCAGGTAGAATGACTAGAAATGAGAGAACTATGTTTTACATTTCTCTCTCAAATCCAGTCTAATTGGTGCACATTCCAGAGCTCCAGATAAGATGCTTAAATTAAAAACATTTTCAAGAATATTAAACTCCTTTATCTCTCCAACAAACCATATACTGTGACTACTCTTTAGATCGTCTTGAAGAGACAATTCTAAAGGGTGGTCACAGTATAGGGTTTGGTGCTTGGAGGCGATTCTAAAGAGTGGTCACAGTATAGGGTTTGGTGGAGAAATAAATGTGCTGTTGTTTAAAATGTTTAAATTTACACATCTTATCTGGAGCTCTGGGTCCATGCTTATAAAAATTTTAGTTGAGTCTGAGTTCATTCTCAAGTTTTTGATTGGTCAGATTTGAGCCTTTGGCTCAAATCTGACCAATCAAAAGCTTGAGAACTCAAATCTGACCAATCAAAAGCTTGAGAACGAAACTCAGACTCAACTAAAAAGCATTATAAGCATGGACCCTGATTCTAAAGGTTAGGTTAACCCTTTACTTGATAGACACCCCTTTTCATGCATTTGCAAACAGAGTAGAGCAAGATCAAACAGCTACTTTAGGAGCTGTCTGACAGGGTCAGCTCTGTTATCTTATGGAATGATATAAATTTGATTCTAGTTTCTGTCGTGACCAAAATTTCCTGTGTTTATGTGCTATTATAAAATTAGTTTAATTAATATTCATAATGTCATTATTTCTTACATGAACACTCATGAAGTAAAGGGTTAAAGAAAAATATAAAAGTAAAATACATTTGGAAATTGAAATGCCATTCTACAAGGCTTGTGTTTTGAGCTATTGTCGTAACTCCAGCATCCATGTTGTAGTCATTGTCCTTATCGTTAATGTTAACTGTAAAGTTGGCAGTTACAATTGATCAGACGAGCTTTGGCATCGGCATGCGATGCTCTTGTTTACATACAACTGCATTCAACAAGAATTACTCCATGAGCCCCTCATCCCAGTCCATAGTAAAAGTATAGATCTGGGTCCATGCTTATAAAGCTTTTAGTTGAGTCTGAGTTTCGTTCTCACACTTTTGATTGGTCAGATTTGAGTTCTCAAGCTTTTGATTGGTCAGATTTGAGCCAAAGGCTCAAATCTGACCAATCAAAATCTTGAGAACGAACTCAGACTCAACCAAATGTTTTATAAGCATGGACCCAGATTCTACAGTTTTTGTCAAAACAGAATTTCCATGAAAAATTTACATTATAAAAGTTCAGCTAGTAAATATTCATGATGTCATTATTTCTGACATGAATATTGAATAGAGAAAGGCTTAAGCATTGTCATAGTACAAATAAAACTCTACATTGGTTTTCAATGTGTTGAAGGGAGGTAACATTTGTAAACTAATGTTTGACAAAACCAAGGATTATTTCCCTTGGCAAAACAGCTGCCATTTTGAAATAATGATTTCTCCCTCATCACTCTATATTACTTCCTGATGTGCAGTGTGCTTGCTTTATTTATTGTTTTGTTATGTTTAATACTCTTTGAGTTAACACATTGTTGCCACTTGCTGTTTGCAATTGAACTACTTAGTCGACCACACAACAGGTATACATCATCTTTTTCTAATGTTGTAAACTTATTTTTTTCATCTACTTTCGTTTTGCATATATATATATGATATTATCAGATTTCTGAATTATTTTTGGTGTGGTTTAGAATATATACAGGTCATATCCAGAAATAGAGGGTAACCTATTGAAGCAGAAAATTGGCTGGGCCATATTTAAAGACTGAAAACGATATAGTATCTTGATAATATCCGATTCTAGTCTCAATTGATTATTGAGTGGTTTTGTGATGATTGTTGTTATACATACTCGTCCTTGGTATTGCCAATGTCAAAAGTAGCTGATGTCAGTATTGTAAGAGTATATAAATATAATTATCATGTACACATGAGTTAGTGGGGTTGAAACTGTTATGGATTTTTAACCTTTACAGTTTGGGACTCAAGTCATTAATGTCCTTTGCAATCGGTGTAGACCCAGATAAGAGGGCTCCTAGAGAAACTCTCTCATCAAGGTCTGCACTGTTTGTCATGTTACACATTTCTGTAGAAAAAAAATCTCAAAATATTCACCATAAGCTTGACCTGTTTAAATTTTGAAATACTCAATTTGAATATTCAGCATAGTAATGGTTAACAAGGGAACCCGTTGACTCTTTATTTACAGGTTATCTAGTTTTCCCAGTTAGAATTGAAAGAAAGTGAAAAGTTGTTAATTTTTCTGAAAACCCAATATTAAATTCAGTGTAAGGCCTCTCTTTTTTTTTTTAAATCAATCTGAATATCAAATACTTTCTTTAAAGAACTACTTTTGGGTCATAATTGGCACTTTTATTGTTACAGGTCAAAGACTTTAGTGAAGTTTTTTCATAGACTTTCAGTTTAATAGTAATTATATATTTGAAATAAACAACTGTTTGTAAATTTTCTTAACAGATAATCCGGTCAGATGAGGAAGATACTGAGGTGAAGTGTGTTGTTGGAAATGAAGCTAGCTATAATCAGCAGTCATCTTCTGTTGACCAACCTTTATCAGTAGAAGAAACAACATCTAGAATAACTGCCACTATTCAGAGTACATTGCAAGCTTCAGCTGTAGCTCCAAGCAGCTTGTCAACAGCAAATAACAGTGAGATTAACCAGTCAGCAGCTGGCAGCTTGGCTATTAGACAAGAAAATACTGACATTGGCCAGAGTACATCTGGAACCAGTCAGATGGCAACGTGTGATATTGGAACCAGTCGGATGGCAAAGCCTAATACTTTATGTCTTGTACATGACAGAAGATGGGTAGCTACATTTCAGTACTTTCTATCACAATGCTATAGTCGCATACAACTACCAAGAAAATATGGATTCCCATTCTGTGTGAATGTTTGTACATGTGAACAATCAGTACCAGGTATGTACCATATATCCTCTCTAATGAGATCACTGCAAGGCTCAGTGTTTGAAATTAATTTTTTTCCCTGGTGGTAACTACTTGCCACCTGATCTGAAAGTTGGTGGCAAAATACTCTTACCTGGTGGCAAAATAGGAGAATAGAAAACTACATGGAAATTTTCAACAAGCAAGGAACACAAGTGGTGGGCCGACAATTCTTAAAGTATTCTTAACCCATTACCTCATAATTATGCTGTTTTTAGATCCAACCTCTTTGAATAAATCTACTGAAAAGGAGCATTTACTACAGAAAAGGACATTTTTAGAATTGTGTAGTTTGAAACCACTGTGATAAATAGAGCATTTGCTCCATAGGAGCAAATGCTCTATTTATCACAATGGTTTCAAAAAGTGACTTTTAGGTGTGGAAAGACATATACTTATGGAGGAAGGTGTGAATCTGATTGTTTTGATTTCCACCCAATTATTTCTGGTAGCCAGTTTTTGCCACTGTCAGACTTTCAGATCTGGGTCCATGCTTATAAAACTTTTTAGTTGAGTCTGAGTTCGTTCTCAAGTTTTTGATTGGTCAGATTTGAGCCTTTGGCTCAAATCTGACCAATCAAAAGCTTGAGAAAAAACTTGGAACCCTGGAGCTGTAGATAAGATGTGTATCAACATGTTTTATTTCTCAGCCAAACTTTGCCTTTGCTGCAACTCATTAGAATCGCCTTGGCGATTTTGATAGGTTGCTGCAAGATAGGGTTTGGCAGAGAAAATGTAAACAGAGCTACACAAGTACTAAAATTGTCATTATACCTCCGCATACTTGTTTGAGGGAGTATACTGGAATCACCTTGTCCGGCGGTCAGTCTGTTGGGAAGTCGGTCAGTCAGTTGAACATGATTAGCTCCTCCTTTAGTTTTAAAGTTATTGACTTTATATTTGGTATACATAATAACCACAAATAGTAGATGTGCAAGATGCAAGTTGCATGTGTTTACCGCTGAGCATTGCAGAATTATCTCCCCTTGAACTTTGAGTATGGTTTTTTTGTCATATTGGCTTGAAACAGGGGTATTTGGATTGTCGTTCAAGGCTGTTGTGCGGGGTGATAATTCTAGTTTCTCCACGGGCACCAAACCCTATACATTGTTCTTTGACCACTCTTTAGAATCGTCTCTTCAAGAGGATTCTAAAGAGTGGTCACAGTATTGGGTTTGGTGGATAAATAAAGAAGCTATTCTTGAAAATATTTAAATTTACGCATCTTATCTAGACCCCTGTGTAAACAGTATTGTTATTAGATTATTGTATATATTGTAATGAATAGCACCTATCTACAGTCCTAATACTGATAGGATGTCTAATATTTGGCGGGTTGCAATCAGGGTCCATGCTTATAAAACTTTTAGTTGAGTCTGAGAACGTTCTCAAGCATTTGATTGGTCAGATTTGAGCCTTTGGCTCAAATCTGCTCAATCAACAGCTTGAGAACTCAAATCTGACCAATCAAAAGCTTGAGAACGAAACTCAGACTCAACTAAAAGCTTTATAAGCATGGACCCAGTTTCCTCCATGAATGTTCATGTAAGAAAGTATAGCATCATGATTACATGTATTAATTAATACTATTAATTAGATTAAGTTTTATAATAGCGCATGGACACAGGAAGTTTCAGCCTCTGCAGAAATTGTAAAATCATATCTTTAGCAAACGGAGCAAACCCTGATCAGATGGCTCCTACAGGGGCCATCTGAACTGGGTCTACTGTTTCCAAAGGCGTAGAAAAGGAGTAAAGCGTTAACCTGATAGAGATCCTGTTTGCTTTTGAAATTATGTGGATCTAATCAAACTGTTTTTGTCATGACATGATGTTGACAGAACTTTACTTGTTCGTAATGCCAATATAAAATTTAGCTACTTAGTAACCATAGTAACTATTTCTTTGCATGAATATTCATTAGATAAATCATTACGGCTAGACAATAAGTTACACATATGAGCTTTTTGCGTTACTTTCATTTGCATTAAGCAGCCACCTGTAGCTGTTTACCCATTAACCTTTTCCCTGTTCTATGTTTATTCCAAATTCCTACTGAATATTCATGGACAAACAGTTACAGTGAAAATGGAAGATGGAACATTGTAGCCATTTTAGAAAGTAAAGAAACAGATCTATCAAATTTATTAGCAAACAGAGAAGACCCAGATCAGACGGCTCCTACAGGAGCCGTCTGATCTGGGTCTGCCCTGTTTGCAAATGCATGAAAAGGCGTTTATATGAAGGAGAGGGTTAAACTGTCATTTTAGAGAGGTTTTACTATACATGTATCTGGATGCAATTACTTATTACTTGTAGGATAAGATAAGTTTTGAAGAAAAATTTTCTGAGGTTAAATTTGGCATTGGCAAAAAGTTTGGCCTTTACTCCATGAATATTCATGTCAGAAATAATGATATTGTAAGTGTTAATTTGCTGAACTTTTAAAATGGTATATAAACAAAAACATTTCAAGCCATGTCAGAAACTAGAATCAGGTCTATATACACATGTACTTTAATGCTATAAGCAAACAAAGCAGTAATGTTTTGTTTTATTTCTTATTGAATAGACTGCTGTCTGATCTGGGAGCTGTCTGATCTGGGTCTACTCTGTTTGCATAGGTGTGGGGAAATGAAAATTGTTTATACGAGGGAAAGTGTTAAAGTGTTTATTTTTTTCCAGTCTGTGAAAATGTATTGAAGATGAGTGTTACCTATATAGCATCTGTGCTTATTCCTGAGACTTTTTAACATTTAGTTGTTTGATAATTTTTTATAACAGAAACTTGATTCATTTTAGGCAAAAGAATCATGGCAAAAGAACTATGTAAAATTTGTCTGTGAAAAGGTTGATTGCATTTAACCCTTTCCCTCATATTGACGACTTTTGACGACTCTGTAAAAGTTACTTTGTAAAACCATTGTGATAAATAGAGCATTTGCTCCTGTAGGAGCAAATGCTCTATTTATCACAATGGTTTCAAACTACAAAATTCTGGAATTGTCCTTTTCTCTAGTTAATGCTCCTTTTCGGTAGATTTATACAAAGAGGTTGGATCTAAAAATAGCCTATTAGGGAAAGGTTTTTGCTATAACTTCTGATCCACGAGTGCTAGGCAATTCACCTTTGGTATTCAGATATCTTTGGTAAGGACCTACGGTTGACATAAAGATACCTGGAATCATGTCAAGGTCACTATTTTGAAACATTGGCTGTCATTAAAATGTTGTTAAAACTTCTGAACTACATGGGCTAGACAATTTATATTTGGTATGCAGATAGCTTGGGTGAAGGCCTTGCAGTTGATACAAGGATACATGAAATTGGGTCAAGGTCAACACAAAAAATAATCCGGCTTTAATGCTATTTCCGGATTTTTTGCTACTAACTACTGTGTCCATGAATATTCAGTAGGTACTGGAATTTGAAATAAACAAAGAACTGGGAAAGGGTTAAATAAATTATTATTTTATATTGCTATATAAACCAAGTGAGTACATAGCTATTCCAATAGTATAGAATCAGCTATGAAATGTTATAAGCAAACATAGCAAGCTACTCTTTTTGCAAAGGTATCTCTATGGGGAAGGGATCATTCACAGTCATAAAGCCTTCACATGCTTATTTTCAGATCCAAAAATGTACTTTCCACTTGACGGCGATATGCAGCATGCATTCAACCAGGTGAAAATGTCTCTGAAGTGTTGGCCCGAGGAGCAGAGGACCATTATCCAGCCACTTTTACATCAGCTAGAGAAGTACGACAAGGCTGACACCTGGTTCAGTCTCATGAAGTTTGTCTACTATTTTGAGGCCTTGATACAGAACAAGTATGACAAACTGGAACCAGATGCAAAACTACCTGGGACCCAGACACAGTCTTCTACCATAGCCGCGTCAGCAGCCCAGTCATCTGTGTTGCCTCGACCAGAGATAGGTATGAGGCTGGAAAATATTAACCCTTCGCTTGCTATTGACGTCAATATATGTACCTGTAAATAGTGAAGACTCCTGCAGGAGCTGTCTCATCAGGGTTTGCACTATTTACAAGTTGATTCTGCAACCAGTGCAATCCACAGCAGTGATTGCACAGCGAAATACTTGTACACAGTGAAGATATATGTAATTATACAACAGCGCATGGGTAAAGAAGGAGAAATATATTTTAAAATTCAGCAAGAGAAGGGTTAACATGCAGACAGACATACAGTAAAATCTTACTAAATAGACCACGATTTACGGGTCTATGATGTAGACAGTAGCTTACAGGTGAAATACTGTTATGCAGAAATCTTCCTTTGAGTTTTCTCCATTGCTGACATTCTGCAGTAAATGGGCACATGATTTCAAAGACCTGTTTCTAGCTCACCAAAGCACAAAGTGCTCAGGGTGAGCTTTTGTGATCGCCTGATGTCCGTCATCCGCTGGCGTGCGTCATCCATCAACAGTTGTCAACAATTTGAACCTTTAAACATCTTCTCTTCTGAATCTACAGGGATCTCAAGCTTTCATATTTGGCACATAGCATCATGTTCAGGTCATCTAAGTTATATGAATTATGCCCCTGGGGTCAAAATTTGCCCACCCAACTTGTGGCCAGTTTTCAATAGAAACATGTACAGTCTACTCTCGTTCTCTCCAATTTCAAGGGACAATCAAAATTAATTTGAGTTAACGAGAGTTGGAGTTATCTAAAGTCACTTACATACATTGTGTAAATGCAGTGTGTGCGTATGATACAAGTTTACTGAATTATTGGTATTGAACAAATTAAATAATACAAGGATATGGAACAACATTTCGTTTCATAAATCAACTTAATGTAATGAGTGCACTAAGAACATATAAAAGTAAAAAGCTTGAATGATAATGTCTTACCGAACGTGCATTTTATACACACTATGCAAAACATTGATTAACTCATGGCAAGTCATAGAGCAAGTTCGACAATCAACCAATGGTCACTTCTGTTGATGTTCGAACGCAAACTGGTCAAAGTTTGGTTAAGTTCCTCTTTAGTTCAACTTTAGCCATACTACAATTGTTAGTCTGACCGTAGACACTAAACTGACACCATTTCCTCTAACCGGAGACAGTTCGATGAACATTTAGTCGAACAGTAGTCACAACAGCCGATTCTCGAACTCGCCTGTAATCTATCTTGTGTTTATGCAAGCTGTCGTATGTAATTTCGTTTCATTTTGGCTATTAATGATAACAACAATGGCGGTTAACGGCGTCGTTTTGACAGTTTACAAATATCATTTGAACGTCGAGGTGACAGTCTAGTTCTCAAGTTCATTGAAAGGTGTGAAAGTTTGTCTTTGCGCCCTGCAAACAGGTAGTTTGACTTACCCTGACAATTTGTAGTTTGCTAGACTCTCGTCGGACCAGAAAATAAATTGGAGTTAACGAACTTTGACTTATCTGTAGTCAAATTACATAGATAAAGAAGGAAATAATTTAGGACCGAGAAAAAAGTTGGGGTTAGCGAACATTTTGAGTTATCCGAGCTGGAGTAAACGAGAGTAGACTGTAGTGAAATTTGAAAATCTTCTCCTCTGAAACCGGAAGGTTCTCAGCTTTCATATTTTGCACATAGCATCATGTTCAGGTCCTCTACAAAAGTTATATAAATTATGCCCCTAGGATCAAATTTGCCCTGCCTCAGGGGTGGCCAGTTTTCAAAGAAACATATAGTGAACACTTTGAAAATCTTCTTAAACTGGAAGGTTCTCGGCTTTCATATTTGGCACATAGCATCAACTTCAGGTCTTCTACAAAAGTTGTAGAAGTTGTGCCCCAAGGGTCAAAATTGGCCCCACTCCAGAGGTGGCCAGTTTTCTATAGCAGCCTGCTGTTTCAGTCAGCTTTGTTTAATATCCTTTGCTGGTCAGTGAGAGTTTAGTCTTTTAGTCAAATCAGTTTGTTTGCTTGACCAGTGGCTATTTTTAACAAACATATATTGCTGGAGTGTATCATATTGCTCATTGGGACTCAATTAGCCAAGATGTAGTAGGTTTTGGAGTTAGTTTTCTTTTATATAGAACATATGGTGAACACTTTAAAAAAATCTTCTCTGAAACTCGAAGGTTCTCAGCTTTCATATTTAGCACATGGTCCTCTACAAAAGTAATATGAATTATGCCCCTGGGTTCAAATGAAGCCCCACCCAGGCCCCAGAGGTGGTCAGTTCTCTATAGAAACATAGTGAAGACTTTGAAAATCTTCTCCTCTGATTGTCTCTTGAGTGATATCAGGGTCATCATGGTCCTCTTGTTATTACTTTACAGGGTTTCATTATGAAAGGCTTAACCCATTACCTCATAGGCTAATTTTAAATACAACCTTTTTTAATAAATCTACTGAAAAGGAGCATTAACCGGAGAAAAGGAAAATTTTAGAATTTTGTAGTTTGAAACCATTGTGATAAATAGAGCATTTGCTCCTATAGTAGATCTAGATCTGTGGGTGTCTAGAGGAGCCCTTTGAGTTGGATGTACAGTAAAATGGCCACTAAATCACATCAAATATTTTGTGTTAAAGGAAGGTGGCTGCTTAAAGCATTCTGTTTTACTTTCACCTTTCTTTAAGCAGCCACCTGCCCTAAATACCAACTAATTAACACAATTTAGTGGCCGTTATAGAGAGGTTTTACTGTACTCTAGTTGATAAAGGATCCTTTAATATTACCCGATAGAGACATACTTTTATATTTTTGCAAACTGAGTGGACCCAGATAAGATGGCTTCTTTAGGAGCCACCTGATCAAGGCCTGCAGGTTGCTTTTGGAGTTGTATAGATCTTGTAAAGGTTTTGAATTTCACAACATTGGAGTCTTTAAAAGGCTGCTTAACCCTTTCCACCTAAATACACCTTTCTACCCCTTTGCAAACAGAGTAGACCCAGATCAGATGGCTCCTAGAGGAGCCGTCTGATCAGGGTCTACTCTGTTTGCTTATAGAATTATATAGATCTGGTTCTACACTCTCTGCCACAGTCAAAAGTGTCTCTGTAATGCTTTAAATTAGGCTAATTAATATTCATGACATATTCATGGAGTAAAGGGTTGATAGAGAATTTATTAGCTCGTCTGTTTCACGAGCTATTGTCGTAACTCCGGCGGCGTCGTTGTCGTCCGAAATCTTAACATTGACCATAACTTCTTCAATTTTTCATTTACAACCTTCGTTTTTGGTATGCATGTTTATCTTGACAATGACAACTGACGAGCGTTGGCACCCCTTTGCCATGCTCTTGTTTTTGTTGAGTATTAAGCTACCAACTGACTTGAGGACTAACAATAAAACTTCTTTTCACTGAATGCTATAAAGACATTTTATGTATGGCTCATGTAAAATTGTATTTTGTCAGGTTCAAGTCTTGGAGGGGCTAACCTTGGATCAGCATCATCACTCCATGTGAGCTCTCTAGCCACTGTTCCAAAGGTACTGAACACCAGAAATGGGTCGGGGGCATCAACAGTGGCACCTCAATCCCCTGGAGCTGCTGATGGGGTATGCACAATGAAATACTTTTGTTGAAAGGGTACAGTTTGCTTTTTATGCCCCCAAAGGGAGGCATATAGTAATTTCACTGTCCATGCAGTCTGTCTGTCTGCCTGTCAGTCAATCTGTTTGTCCCACATTGTTTCTGCTCTCCTACATACATGAGTGGATTTCAAAATAACTTGGTACAAATGTTCACCAACTTAAGAAGACGAGTTTAAAAAAAAGAAACAGGTTCCTATCTCAAAGGTCAGTCAGTCACAATCCAGGTGGGGGGTGGGGGGGGGGGGGGGTCAAAGGTAAAAAATGGTGACATTTTGTTGTGTCTGCTCAGTAACTTCTACATATATTAGTGGATTTCAAAGTAACGGGGTACAAATGTTTACTACCTTGAGACGATGTGTCACGAAAGAGAACCAGTTCCTATCTCAAGGATCAAGGTCACAATCAGGGTTCAAATGTAAAAAAATTGGGCATTTTGTCGTGTCATTCAGTAACTACTACATATATTAGTGGATTTCAAAATAATATGGTACAAATGTTCACCACCTTAAGACGATGTGTCGCGATAAAGACCCAGGTTCCTATCTCAAAGATCATGATCACAATCGGGGGGAAGGGGAGGGTTCAAAGTTAAAAAATGGGGACATTGTTGTGTTCGCTCTGTAACTCCTACATACATGAGTAGATTTCAAAATAACCAGGTACAAATGTTCACCACCATTAGACTATGTGTGGCCAAAAAAGAACCAGGTTCCTTTCTCAAAGGTCAAGTCACAATCAGGAAGGGGGGGGGGGTCAAAGGTAAAAAAAAATGGGACATTTTGATGTGTCCACTCTGTAACTCCTACATACATGGGTTGATTTCAAAATAACCTGGTACAAATGTTTGCCACCTTGATACGATGTGTGGCGATAAAAGAACCAGGCTCCTATCTCAAAGGTCATAATCGGGGGTCAAAGTTAACAAATGGGGACATCCTATCTGCATAAATGGATGACCGGGTACAAAATTTCACCCACTTGATAGGAAACAGAGCAGACCCTGATCAGACGGTTCATATACATGTAGTCTGTTTGCAAAGGTGTAGAAAGGTGTAGTTATTGTGTAAAAGGTTAATCAGATCATACGGCCTTTAGGCATCTCAACTTCACACTGTGATCCATTATACTAATATAACTGGAATGAAATCATTTTGTCTTAACCCATTCCCTCTTAGGCTATTTTTAGACCCAATCTCTTTGAATAATAAAACTTTTAGTTGAGTCTGAGTTCGTTCTCAAGTTTTTGATTGGTCAGATTTGAGCCTTTGGCTCAAATCTGACCAATCAAAAGCTTGAGAACTCAAATCTGACCAATCAAAAGCTTGAGAACGAACTCAGACTCAACTTAAAGTTTTATAAGCATGGACCCAGGATTTGCTCTGTTTACTCATGGCATAATATATATCTGATTCTACATGTTGTGACATGGCCAAGGATTCTTGGTTCTTAGTTATAAAATTTCAGCAAATAAATATGCATATGATTACTTCTTACATGAATATTCATGGAGTTACGGCTTAAATATAGTTATGTCTCCCCCATTTATAGGGAGACATATTGTTTTTGCCAGGGTTGTCTGTCTGGCTGTCTTTCATAAACCTGCGTCACGCGTATCTCTGAAACCAGTACATGTAGTGCTAGAGTCACCAAACTTAAAGGGAATGTTCATCGGCATGAGTTGTTATGCACCTTACCAAACTTCACGTATGTGTTGACCAGCATGAGTGGTTGTGCACATTGGGTTTTTGAATTGTTTCCCCCTGATTGTAGTTGAGGTATTACCCCTGATATGATTACTTAAAATTAGAGAAACTTTGTGTCGGGCGTATCTCTGAAATCACTACAGCTAGAGTCATCAAACTTCACAGGAATGTTCACTGGCATGAGTTTTTGTGCAACTGGGGTTTTTGAATTGTCTCCCCCTAATAACTTTGGAAAAATTGACCTTGATGAATTAAAAATAGGCAAACTTTGTGTCACCCATATCTCTGAAACCTCTTTGGCTAGAGTCACCAAACTTCACAGAAGTGTTGACCAGCATGAGTTGTTGTGCACCTGGGGTTTTTGAATTGTCTCCCCCTGATAATTTTTGACATATTGCCACTGACATGGTATCTTAGAATTAGAGAAACTTCGTGTCGCAGGTATCCCTGACACCAGTAGGGCCAGACTCGGCAAACGTCACAGGAATGTTGACCAGCATGAGTTTTTGTGCACCTGGGGTTTTTGAATTGTCTCCCCCTGATAACTTTGGAGTTATTGCCCCTAATGACTTTAATTTAGACAAACTTTGTGTTGGCTGGAGTCACCAAACCTCACAAGAATGTTGATCAGCATGAGTTGTTGTGCAACTGGTTTTTATACGCCCACCTAATAAAGGTGGTAGTATATTGGCGTGGCCATGTCTGTCCGTCCATCTGTTCGTTCATTCCTTCGTTCGTCCGTCAACATTTTGTTTGTCAACCATTTTTTCGGACTATTTGACAGATATTAATGAAAATTCACACAAATATTTAATGCATCAAGATCTGAAGCTGAGTCTATTCTGAGGTTCATTTGATTATTTGTTTCGGATTGATGGCCCTTACACATAAGAAAATAATGCAAATATATGAAAATATGAGGATGGCCGTAACTTTTTCATTTTAAATGATATTTACTTCAAATTATTTATATGATGTTACCTTATTATGGATTTTCATATATATGTAGAGGGTTTTTTGATATGTCGTTTTATTTTAAAGTTATGGCCCTTGAACTTTGTGCGTTCATTGCTTTGTTTGTCTGTTGTTTTCTGGGAAAACTATTAAAAGGATATTAATGAAACTTCACGCAAATGTTTTATGCAACAAAATCTGAAGCCGAGTTGATTTTAAGGTTCATTTAATATGTTGTTACAGTGTTATGGCCCATGCACTTTACTAAAAGATATTCACTTCAAATTTTTTCAGCAGCTAGCTGTCTATTTTCATTCTTGTTCTAGTTTTCCACCAATCAGGAACTATGTTACATTATAATTTGCATATGACCCACTAGTATTTTGTAGTAAACTGTGTTTTCATTAGTTAATACCTAGACTGGCATACAGCCTTTTTACAATGCCTCTACACATGGCCAAACTAGATATACGAAATCAAGATACCGTGAGTCAGCTAATGTAATCCTGGCGTCACTGTAATCCTGGCGTCACTCTTACGACCTGGTAGTTATTTTAAAACACCATGCTTATGAGAAGTGGCTACTTCGCAAGCTGAAATCCATGCAATCAATCCATATTAACCTAACCACACCAAATGTAAGGCATTCTGTTATACGCACCTTTTCTATAAACTTCTCAGAGTTTAGTCAAAACGCCATATAATACAGAAAGTCATATTTATGCTTATATTTAGCATAGAAGGCGAAAATTCTGTTCTTAAAATAGATGCTACAGGGAAATTCCCCTATAAATAAAATACACATACACGACAAAGATAACAGAGGTCTCCGAAATAGGTTGGCATATTTAAGCAATTGTTTCACAATTCTCCAGTGTCAGAGTTGGAAAGTCAAACAGTTTCGTCAAACTACCGGTTCGTCAAACTGATGTAACATAGGAAATGAAAGGTGATTTCTTCAAACAGGGTACCGTGTAAATTTGCGACATTGTTCCCCTCCTCTATTACGACCGCTTAAAAGAAGGCTAATTGATTGTATACGAAAGGCAGGTAAAGGAGCTTTCTGTTTTACTTTCACATTGCTTTAAGCAGTGATCTTTACTGTATTACCGTTGACACGCTTCGTTCAACATATACGCTACCACCTGACCGTATTTTAAAGTGTCATTACACTTTTTTTGAGGTTAATCTACATTTTTGGGGGACCGTTTCATGAAATGTAACCTGTTTGACCAGCCAAAATAGATCTGGGTCTACATAGCATAGGACCAGTGTACTCAATAGTGTACTCTGTATAGGTATACTTATTTTAAGTTATGCATATTAAAGTTGCTAGAGTTTAAAGGGTTACCGGTATATAGCCTTTCCAACAGCTCAGGTTTTAGGCATCATCATCATCATTTCAAATAACAACAATAATAATACCTTCATCATCTTCATCCAAAGACCTATAACATGTTATCATAGGTCTTTGCTTCATCATTTAAGATTTGAATGAAAAAAGGTATAAATAAAATGTCTTTAATAATAGTATCAAAAACCATTAAATGTATGTATGATAAATTCTCACAATAATGATAAATAATGTTACTAACAATTATTATTAATAAATGAATAATATAGTGGACATACTATTTATCCGTGAATACTGGATATCAGTGATTTTAAAAACATTCCAACTACAGACGCGTGCGCAACTTACCGGTGTCTACTTCCGCCAAACGTTGTTTATCTTGGTCCACGCTATCTGTAGTGACAGAAAGTTGAGTCATAATGTCATTTTTACGGGTGAGTATCCATAATTATTTTTGCTTTATCATAAAAACTTATTAAAAAAGTCATGTTTCAATTCATGCATTTCAGAAATACACTGTATTAACTTGGAAAATGAGATTTGTTTCATTTCCGTCTGCAAATGTGAACTGCAGACGCCCACTTCCAATCCGAAGAAACTACTGAGTTAAACGTCTTACCCAAGCCGGGCTTTTGTGATCGCCTGATGTCCAGCGTTCGTCATCAGTCGTCAACAATTTGAAACTTTAAAAATCTTCTTCTGAATCTACAAGTTTCTCAGCTTTCATCTTTGGCACATAGCATCATCTGTAAGCCCTCTACAAAAGTTATATAAATTATGGCCCAGGGGTCAAAATTGGCCCCGCACCAGGGGTGCCTTGTTTTCTATAGAAACATATAGTGAAAACTTTGAAAATCTTCTCCTGAAACTGGAATGTTCTCAGCTTTCATATTTGGTACATAGCATCAACTTCAGGTCTTCTACAAAAGTTATACTCATATTTGGTTATATTGGTGTAAACATGGTTAATACAGTCTTGAAAAGGCCCTAAATTTGGACGGGTGTCTTGAAAAGTCCCTAAATTTGAAGATGGGCCCTGAAAAGGCCATATATTTGTTCACACTGGCCCTAAAACTTTGATTTCCTGGCCATAATGTTTATTTCAAACATGTAATAATTCAGGAATCAGAACTATCCGCGGAAATCCGCATTTGTTTCACTCGGGCAGTTTTGAGATCGATGTAAATCCAATGAGAAGTTTGGAGGGGTGGGGGGATTCATCTGGGAATGTGTTCTAAATACAAAGCTGGAAAGTAAGATCAGTGACAAGGTAACAGAGCTGAAAAAAGTTTAGGTATTAGGTAGGTGTAAGTGTACTTCTTATTAGAAATGAGTTATAGTCAAAAACATACTGTAAGCTGTGACATACTTTGAGACCCTAAATTTAGTGAATGGAGTCCCTAAAAAGTCCCTGATTTTGTGTTGGGAAAGTCTGTATGAACCATGGTAAAGTAAGTCTATTTTTGTGAAAATTAGATTTATTGCACATGATTTATTGCATAGAAACATACCGGTATATTGAAAACTTTGAACATCATGTTCAGGTTCTCTTATATAAATTATGCCCAACTCACTCACTCACTCTACAAAAGTTATATAAATTATGCCACTGGGGTCAAAATAATGGCACTCCCCCAGGGGTGTCTAGTTTTCTATAGAAACATATACATAGTGAACATTTTGAAAATCTTCTCCTCTGATTGTCTGATGAGCAATATCAGGGCCATCATGGCCCTCTTGTTGTAGTTTGAGATTGTGAATTTTCCTTTAAAAAGATGAGTGAATGCCTTTTGCCATTGGGTATATAGTCGTATAAGGGCTATGAAATCAGCCAAAAAAGCCCTGAAACTGTTATTGTAAAATAAGATAAAATGGAGTATCTTTTTCATTGTATACAGAAATCTGTTGTAACCAGGTGAGCGATTAAGGGCCATCATGACCCTCTTGTTAAACTGTCACATTTGATGTTTGTGGTTTTGATCAGAGCTGTTTTTACATTTAGAAGAAAGAACTATTGTGATGCTATGGTTAGTTGAGTGTATATTTATTTTGCTTTTTAGCTCACCAGAGCACAAAGTGATCAGGGTGAGCTTTTGTGATCGCCTGATGTCCGTCGGCCGTCGTCAGTTGTCAACAATTTGAATCTTTAAAAATGTTCTCCTCTTAATCTACAGGCTTCTCAGCTTTCATCTTTGGCATATAGCATCATCTTTAGGTCCTCTACAAAAGTTATATAAATTATGCCACTGGGGTCAAAATTGGCCCTGCCCAAGGGATTGCTTGTTAGTCCCCCACTGGTTACCAGTTCGGGGACTATAGGTTTGCTCTATTCAGTCTGTCCGTCCGTCTGTCACACTTCTTGTCCGGGCCATATTTCCTACAAAGTTATGCCAAATTTATTATAACTTCACACATTGAAGAAGCATGATGAGGGCTAGTGTCATGTACAAGGGCCATAACTCTAGCATCATTATTTTTGGAGTTGTTCCCCTTTTATATATGTTTTTGTCCGGACAATAACTCTTTACCTACTGGTTCAATTATTTTGAAACTGCATATGGAACAATCAGGATGAGGGGTAGTGTCATGCACAAGGGCCATAACTCTAGCATCAATATTATTGGAGTTATTCCCTTTTTCATATTTTCTTGACAGTCCGTCTGTCACGCTTCGTGTCTGGGCCATATCTCCTAAAAAGTTAGGCCAAATTCATTATAACTTCACACATTGAAGAAGCATGATGAGGAGTAGTGTCATACACAAGGGCCATAACTCTAACATCAATATTTCTGGAGTTATTCCCCTTTTTCATATTTTTTTTGTGCGGACGATAACTCTTTATCTACTGGTTCAATTGATTGAAACTTCACATATGGAACAAGCATGATGAGGGGTAGTGTCATGCACAAGGGCCATAACTCTAGCATCTATATTTTTGGAGTAATTCCCCTTTTCATATTTTCTTTTCCAGTTAATAACTCTTTATGTACTTGTTCAATTGATTTGAAACTTCTCATATGGAACAAGCATGATGAGGTGTGGTGTCATGCACAAAGGCAATAACTCTAGTATCAATATTTTTGAAGTTACTCCCCTTTTTAGCTCACCAGAGCACAAAGTGCTCAGGGTGAGCTTTTGTGATCGCCTGATGTCCGGCGTGCGTCGTTCGTCATCAACAATTTGAACCTTTAAAGTTCTTCTCCTCTGAATCTACAAGGGTCTCAGCTTTCATCTTTGGCACATAGCATCATATGTAGGTCTTCTATAAAAGTTATATAAATTATACCCCTGGGGTCAAAATTGGCCCTGCTCCAGGGGTTTTCAGTTTTCAATAGAAACATATAGTGAAAACTTTGAACATCATCTCCTCTAAAACTAGAAGGTCCTCAGATTTCATATTTGGCACATAGCTTCAACTTCAGGACTTCTACAAAAGTTATATAAATTATGCCCCTAGGGTAAAAATTGGTCCCACCCAAGGGATTGCCAGTTTTTTTGTAGCTGACTGCTAAACAGCCTATGGGATCACTAGTTATGCATAGGAAAAACTTTAAAAATACTCTTGTCAGAAACTACATGTCCCAGAGCTTAGATATTTGGTGTATAGATTTACTTAGCATAACTTTTTGAGTTTTATAAGTATCATAGTTCTGGGGTTAAAATTGGCCCTGCCCTGTGTGTATATTCTTCTTTACATCAGAAACAACATTCTAAAGGTTTCTCCTTAATATTACTCTTAGCTGAGACCAGTCAGTGGGAGTTCTTATATAATCACCCTTAGCCTGATCAGTAGAGTAGAAATTGTGTTTAGACAAATAACACACTCATTTAAGATTGAGAAAACTGTGGATAATTCTCAAAATGCAGAATACTCTTGAAGCTTTTTCAGCTCACCAGAGCACAAAGTGCTCAAGGTGAGCTATTGTGATACCCCTGTGTCCGGCGTCCATCTGTCCGTCTGTCAGTCTGTCTGTCTGTCTGTTCGTCAACAATTTCAAACGACTTCTTCTCTGAAACCGACTGCCCAATTGTAATCAAACTTGGTCAGATACATACTGTGGGTGTGTGCTTCAAAAGTTGTTAAAAGATAGTGGGCGGGGCCGTTGGTCTTGTTGGCATGGCAACTGTACGTAATATCTAGAAAAATCTTCTTCTCCAGAATGACTTGTCCGATTTGAATATAGTTTTCACCAAAATGTTTCTCAGTTGATAGACTTTAAAAGTTGTTAAAAGAATTTTGATCCGGCAAAAAACATGGCCGCCAGAGGGCGTGGTCATTTTTTCCATATATGGTAATATATGAAAATCTTTAAAAATCTTCTTCTCTGAAACTGTAAGGCCTAGACTTTTAATATTTGGTATGTAGCATGATCTTATGGTCCTCTACAAAGATTGTTCAAATTATGACCCCCGGGCCAAAAATGGCCCCGCCCAAGGGCTTATCAGTTTTTCATAGGAAAATCTTTAAAAATCTTCTTCTCTGAAACTGTAAGGCCTAGACCTTTGATATTTGGTATGTAGCATGATATTATGGTCCTCTACTACGATTGTTCAAATTATGACCCCCGGGCCAAAAATGACCCCGCCCAAGGGCTTATCAGTTTTTCATAGGAAAATCTTTAAAAATCTTCTTCTCTGAAACTATAAGGCCTAGACCTTTGATATTTGGTATGTAGCATGATATTATGGTCCTCTACAAAGGTTGTTCAAATTATGACCCACCGTCCAAAAATGGCCCCGCCCAAGGGCTTATTAGTTTTTCATAGGAAAATCTTTAAAAATCTTCTTCTCTCAAACTGTAAGGCCTAGACCTTTGATATTTAGTATGTAGCCTGATCTTATGGTCCTCTACAAAGAGTGTTCAAATTATGACCCCCGGGCCAAAAATGGCCCCCAACGGGCTTATCAGTTTTTCATTGGAAAATCTTTAAAAATCTACTGAAACTGTAAGGCCTAGACCTTTGATATTTGGTATGACTAACATGATCTAATGGTCCTCTACAAATATGTAGCTGTGGCTTGTGGTCCTCTGCCAAGAATGTTTAACTTAAGACCCTGACCACTGGGCGAAACTTGGCCCTTCCTCAGGGCTTATCAATTTTTCATGGGAAAAATATAAATATTATTTTTCTCTGAAACCATAAGGCTTAGACCTTTAATTAATGGCATATTGCTTTGCCTTGTGGTTCTCTACCAAGGTTGTACACATGATTTCTTGTGGTCAAAAATGGCCCCGCCCCTGGGGTTATATCTGGTGAGCGCTTTAGGGCCTCATGGCCCTCTTGTTTTCATACCTATGCCCTGCATTAAGCTACCAGCTATCAATATAGAGCATATCTGTTGTGAATTTCAGCTTAACTCCTTGCATGCTGGGTAATTTTGTGATCTGCTAAATTGTTGTCTGCAGCATATTCACAAGTTATCCTAACTACACACTTTCTTTCTGAGTTTTAGAAGTTCAGTCTCATTGACAAACAGTTTGGATATCAGATCAGGCACCACATTATGTTGGCCCTGATCTGGATCCAAACTGTTTGCATAGTTTATTAGTGGTGGGAGAATCCCACTACACACTTTCTTTCTGAAGTTTTTCAGAAGTTCAGTCTCATTTACAAACAATTTGGATATCAGATCAGGCCCAACATTATGTGGGGCCTGATCTGGATCCAAACTGTTTGCATAGGTCATTAGTGGTGGGAGAATCCGCCTCTAGCATCCAAAGAATACAAGTTCCAGTGGTCTAATGCTCTATCCATTCTTTCACTACATTCTTTTAGCATCATGTTCAGGTCCTCTACAAAAGTTATATAAATTGTGTCCCTGGGGTCAAAATTGGCACCGCCCCTAGGGTGTTAAGTTTTCAATAGAAACATATAGTGAAAACTTTGAAAATCTTCTCTCCTGATTGTCTGGTGAGTGATGTCAGGGCCATTCTGGCCCTCTTGTTCATATTTTCCTGTCGGGACAATAACTTTTTATTTACTGATTCAATGTATGAAAGTAGGTACTAATACCATTCAGGTGGTCATGTATATACCATGGTCAACCACACCATGGGTGGGTGGGATGGGGAGAGTGAAGGTTTTTTTCAGTCCGGTGGGGGACTCATGTCTTGCATAGCAATACAACATGCCCTTGTTTTCGATAGAAACATATAGAAAAACTTTGAAAATCTCCTCCTCTGAAACTGGAAGCTTCTCAGCTTTCATCTTTGGCACATAGCATCATCTCTAGGTCCTCTACAAATGTTATATAAATTATGGTCCTGGGGTCAAAATTGGCCCTGCTCCAGGGTTGGGCAGTTTTCTATAGAAACATAGTAAACCTTTGAAAATGTTCTCCTCTGAGGGGACACACCTCCCATACCCTCCCCAACCCAGCCCCCCATCCAGAAATTTCTGGGTACGGCCCTGTTACCAGTATTTTGTTTTCTGTAGCCAGTTTCAAAAAGTGGTGAAAAATGATCAAAAAAGTAAAAATAAAGTTGTAAGAATGATGTCTTTGCCGTAAAGGTAAAAATAACTGCACTTTTTTTTTCTTCACATTTTCAGCTCCCATTACATAATAAAAGGAAGAGGAGAGTCTATGACCCTAAGTTGTTGACTTTGGCATATAAAGATGTAGTTGATAGTGGTACATCAGTTTGCAAGGCAGCAAAGAAGTTTGGTGTTCCAGAGAGTACCTTACGAGACAGAACACTTGGCAATCAACCAGTTCCAACAACTGAAGTATTTCCTACTAACCCTGGGCCATCAACCAAGCTCTCTACTGAAGAGGAAAGTCAACTTGTCAACCATGTTACATACATGGCAAGTATTGGATACAGCTATTCCAGGAAAGAATTTTTGACCTTAGCAACAGACTTTGCAGTGAGTCTCCTAAAAAAGAAGACTACAGACCCTGCATTTGCACAGTCTTGGTTTGACTGTTTCAAAAAGAGAAACCCAGAATTATCGCTATCTAAGCCTCAAAAGTTATCAGTGGTTCGGGCCAAATGTACATCAGAGAGTGTGCGAAATAATTATTTTTCTGCTCTGGAAGATGTGATGGACAAAAATGGTTTGAATGACAAACCAGAAAATCTCTGGAACATTGATGAGACTGTCATAGTTATAGAGCACAACCCAACTCATATTCTGTGTAAGAAGGGGACCACTCCACAATGTATAACTTCAAGTCGAGGTAAAAACGTCAGAATCATTGCCAGTGGAAGTGCGGTAGGAACACGCCTTCCTCCATATTATGTTTTCCCTGGTAAGAGGTGGAACAATGATTTACTAGCCGGAGCTTGTCCTGGTTCAGTAGGCACTATGAGTGACAGTGGATTGTCCAACTCTACAGTGTTTATTGACTACCTTGAGGATCATTTCCTTAAGCATGTCTCCACAACTGGATCACCTTTATTGATTATGTTTGATGGTCATAAGTCACATGTGAACTTAACACTTACAGAATGGGGTAAAGCTCATAACATTGTATTTTATGTTTTACCTCCGCATACTTCCCATGTTACCCAACCACTTGATGTTGGGTGCTTTGGGCCACTAAAAAATGTATACTATAGTGAGTGTCAGGCATTTCTAAGGAGAAACCCAGGTATGACAATTAACTGTTACAATATTGCAAGTATTTCTAGCAAAGCCTACAACAAAGCATTGAGCCCTGACAACTTGATTTCATCATTCCGTAAGACAGGCATTTACCCTCTTGAAAGAAAACAGATAGGAAAAATTACCAGCAGGCTGATAATGAAACTCTTGTTGCTGAAAGCCAGTCAACTGTGAAAATAAGCAGTTTCCTTGATGAAAAGAAAATTACAAACATAACCGAGAACCCTAAAAAGAGGAAGTTCCTCCCAACTGTTACTGGCAATTTGATGTCTCCTTCAAAGGCACAAATTCTGAAAGGAAAAAGAAAATGACATGGATAAACCTTCCAAGTCACAAAGATCAGAAAAAAATTCAAAAGTCAGGAATCAGTATGTGATAAATTCAGACCAGACGACCTCAACCTTGAGTACATACAGTAAAACCTCGATTATCCGAACACTAAAATACGTATTATCATCGATTTTTAAGACAGGTGGCAGCTTAATGCATGGTGAAAGTCATGCAGAAAGTTCCTCTAGGAGCTTTCTGCATGACTTTCATCATGCATTAAGCAGCCACCTGCCTAAAAGGGTCTAAATTCTTCTATAACGAAAATTCGAATAATCGAGGTTTTACTGTAGTTGAATTTATTCAATGGGGACAGTATGAATGACAAATGTGCACATTGGACCCATCTCAAATTTTGCACCAAAGTTAAGTGCTTAAGACGGGGCTCAACATTCTTGTGTCCCACTGCAATTAAAACCCCACAAAATATTGATAAATTTTACCAGTTATAGTTTTTGGAACAGTTAAAGTTAAAAAATTTCAACCTCGAAATTATTACTGTACATATTGATTGATTAATACTGGCTGGAAGTTTAACCCAGTACATGAAAAACAACCGCTACACATGACGTCATATGACGTTTGGGGGATTTTTACTTCTTCACCAATATTTAGTGTATTGGAGAAACAATGATGTTGTCCAAACGCATTGAAATTAGTGGACAGCATGGACTTAATTTATGAGGATTTTCTTCAAATGACTTGTTAAGTGTTTAGGAGGTAAGTGCACATAAAACAGTAAATATAGATTTTTTCTTTTATACTTTTTGTTAATTGAAATTCCGGTCTGAAATTAACGTCACCGATATCTAGTATCACAAGGATAATTATCAAAATATCAACAAACTGGTGCCACAATTTATACCAGTTCCAAACTAATCATCGTTCTTATCACCTCATGGTTATAATTGGTGAGCATTTCAGTAAAACCTCTCTATAACGGTCACTGAATTGTGTTATTTAGTTGGTATTTAGAACAGGTGGCTGCTTAAAGCAAGGTGATAGGAGCGTTCTGTTTTACTTTCACCTTGCTTAAGCACTTGATGTAATTTAGTGGTTATAGAGAGGTTTTACTGTATTACCAGTTTGACGAAACCACTACCAAACTTTTAAAACTTTTATTATCAATTTGCTATCAATTTTGATACCACATTTGATAATAAAATCCAGTTTGACGAACCGGTAGTTTGACGAAACCACCATAATCCACTGGCAAAAATCATAGGAAATAAAGAAGAAAGTTTGTTTAATATATTAAAGACTTAAAGTAATGGCATTAATAGTATTAATTACTATCTCTGAGTACAGCACCAAGGCTCGGGGTTGTAAGCTCTTTGTGATATAAATCTGCTTACTGAAGGTGATTGCTACAGCTCTATCACCTGGGAATTTGGATCGTGGAAGAAGGTTAAAGTCACTAACTTTATATTGTTTTAGAAATATATTCGGTTAATTATGTCACTAATGATGATGCACACAAGTCCATTAATGCGTTGATCTAGGCTAGACAAATACCGTTCTTGAAGTAATTACAGACTCTGCACAAACAAAAACTACATTCTATATGCTTTAAAGTGTATTCAATTTGTTATCTTCATATCAATATAAATATACACGCTTCAAAATATGAATTCATTCTTAGCGCAATAATTTATTCATAGTACTCCGAACATGCTTCAGACATTTTCCGATGGTCATCCAAAGACATCTTTGCAGTGCTGTTGTGGTTGTTTTGCATTTCATGTACATTTTAATAGTGATTTCCTATAAAAGTTACTTGAACATTTTCAATAATTGTTTCTTCTACTCCACGTTCACTTATTCTTTTCAAACATTATAATCGCCTAAAAAACAAATATGCAGCCAAACCAAGGTTCTAACTCATTGCAGTATATTTAAATAGCATCTCCTCCGAATTCACTAACAAAAAGACACAACCATAAAGTATATTGAATGAAATAGTAGATCTGCCTTTTGTTAGCCAGATTTTTCGAAAAAATCTCGGCTTATAGTTTGGCGAAAACTGGGCAGGTCTTGGGCCGGCGGCGGGCTGTCATTAACAAAACTTTAACATTGCTTATAAATTCTGAATTACTTAAGCTAGACCATTCATATTTGGTATGCAGATAGCTTGGGTGAAGGCCTTTCACTTGATACAAGGATACATGAAATCAGGTCAAGGTCACTATTTCCAAAACTTTGCCGTTTTTAACAAACTTTAACATTGCTATAACTTCTGAACTACAAATGCTAGGCAATTCATATTTGGTATACAGATAGCTTGGGTAAATGCCTTTCACTTGATACAAGGATGCATGAAATCAGGTCATGGTCACTATTTCCAAAACTTTGCGGTCATTAACAATACTTTAACATTGCTTATAACTTCTGAATTAAGCTAGACCATTCATATTTGGTATGCAGATAGCTTGGGTGAAGGCCTTTCACTTGATACAAGGATACGTGAAATCAGGTCAAGGTCAAGGACTTTGCCGTTTTTAACAAACTTCAACAGTGCTATAACTTCTGAACTACAAATGCTAGGCAATTCATCTTTGGTATACAAATGGCTTTGGTAAAGGCCTTTCAGTTGATATAAAGATATTTGAAATTAGGTCAAGGTCACTGTCTTGACAAGTTGGCCATCATTGAAAAACTTCAACATTTTTTCTTAACTGCTGAACCTCATATGCTAGACAATTTATATATGGTATGGAGATAACTGGTGAAGGCCTTTCAGTTGATACAAGGATACATGAAATTGGGTCAAGGTCACTATTTGAAAACTTGACTGTTTTTAACAAACTTTAACATTTTGCTATAACTGCTAGGCAATTCACCTTTGGTATTCAGATAGCTTTGGTAAGGACCTTACGGATGACATAAAGATACCTGAAATCAGGTCAAGGTCACTATTTTGAAACATTGGCTGTTATAACTTCTGAACTACATGGGCTAAACAATTTATATTTGGTTTGCAGATAGCTTGGGTGAAGGCCTTTCAGTTGATACAAGGATACATGAAATTGGGTCAAGGTCAACACACAAAAAATCTGGCTTTAATGCGGTTTCAGCCTTTTTTGCTTGTTTATGTCATCCGTTGCACGCCTTTCTGCTAGTATAATAACAAACAACCCTTCATAGATCTAGTTCCCTGTACTGTAAAATCTCCAAACATTGAATTTAATATGATAGAGATTTAATACCGTTATTGTTTTGTACATTATGTCAATATTTGAATACCGCTGAATATCTTTTTTAAAGATAATTCTTGTTTTATATAATATCGCCTTAATATCGAGATCAAGATCTGAAGCACAAATTAGAAAATGTCAAAACTTATAAGGCATATTGAATCTGAATTTACAAGTGGGCGTATCATGTACTGTATGCGGTACTCTTGTTTTCAATTGTCTCCCCCTGATAATTGTTGAGTTATTGCCCCTGATATAACTTAAAATTAGAGAATGTTTGTGTCGCGTGTATCTCTGAAACCAATAGGGCTAGAGTCATCAATCTTCACAGGAATTTTGACCACCATGAGTAGCTGTGCACCTGAGGTTTTTGAATAGTCTCCCCCTGATAACTTTGCAGTTATTACCCCTGATGACCTGAATTTAGAAAACTTTGCGTTGCGCATATCTCTGAAACCGTTTGGGCTAGTGTCGCAAAACTTCACAGGAATGTTGACCAGCATGAGTTGTTGTGCACCTGGTGTTTGAGTTACAGACATTACGGACATTACACTTGTGTATTGGAAAGAGGATGAATGGGGAGACATCTGTTTTTGTGTCAAAATTAAACCTCTAGTTAACCTTTATTTTGGATCCAGTAACTTGACTTCTCAACAGCACACATTGGTTGCATTTTTTGTGCACACAAAATTTGTTCAGCTTGCTATCTTTTTCATAACTTTTTCTTTTTTCCATTTTCACAGACAGCCCCTGTGCGGAGAACATTAAAACTGAAGAAATTGAATGTAGAGGACTGGGTCGATGATTGCTTTTTTCATGGGAAGAAGAAGAAGTTTTTATTTCAGTGCATTGTGAACTACTTGCACCATCATACCAGACTGCATACAAAATTGAATATACCATTTTCCTTGGCTGTATGCTGCTGTAACGAGACTATTGGTATGTGCTGACCTCAGCTATATTATATCCCACGATAATTAAAAGAAAGTAAACTATTTTCATACAGTAGAACTTGTCTTAGCCCGTTCCCTGTTCAATATTCATGGCAGGAATAATGACATCATGAATATGTATTAGCTGAATGTTTATGATGACATATCGAGGGCTTGGTGCAAAACTATTCTAACTCCTTCACAAAGTGAAGGAGTTAGAATAGTTTTGCACCAAGCCCTCGAAATTTATGTACACAGGAAGTTTTGGCTCAGACAAAAAGTTACACCATAAGCAAACAGAGCTGACCCTGATCAGACGGATCCTATAGGAGCTGTCTGATCTGGGTTGACTCAGTTTGCAAATGTGTAAAAAGATGTATATATGAGGGAAAGGGCTAACACCTTTGCAAACAGAGTTGACCCAGATCAGACAGCTTCTGTAAGGTTAAGGATATTCAAATGAAACTTGTATTTTCTTAACCTTTTTTCTTCACATGTATGAAATAATGGCATCATGTATACATATTTATTTATTTGTTAAAATGTCTTGTATAAACCTTATATTTTTGTATTGGTAGAAACTGTATCCTCAGCTCTATTATAATTTAATAAGCAAACAGAGCAGACCCTGATCAAACGGCTCCTATAGGAGCCATCTGATCTGGGTCTACTCTGTTTGCAAAAGTATAAAAATGCATTTACATTGTGTATGATGGAAAGGGTTAAGAAAAGACAAGATCTAGATCATATTGCTTTTAGGAAAGGTCTGATCACAATTGTTGAGGTGCAAACCATGATCTTTTTAAAATTAAAAAAATCAAATTTCTTTTTGGTCTGTATTTCAGAGCTAGAACAATTCTTCTCATCAGAGCAAGATTGTAAAGAAAACTGCATGTTTATGAAGGAGAAGCTTGAACTTTGGCGAGGTGACAGTAAAACCAGCATCAAACCTTGTCTCACTCTTCTGGATGCTTACCTGACAAACAAGAGTATTACAGGCGGATTCATCAAGTTTGTGTACTGCTTTAAGAAGGCCTATACTGGGGATTTAGTTGAATTTCATGAAATTCGAGATCAGCTGAAGCGACAGAGATAGGTTTTACGCAACAATAGAGGAATAGATAGATGCATAAATAAAAACATTTATAAGATGCATAAAAAAAACATTTAAAAGAATAACTCCTTAACCGTTTCCCAGTTCTGTATTTAGGCCAAATTTCAGTACCTACTGAATATAAATTAACAAAATAGTTACATAGAAATATGGAAGGTGGAACGTTGTAGACAATTTAGAAAGCAAAGAAACAGATAAATCAAATTCTATTAACAAACAGAGCAGACCCTGATCAGATGGCTCCTCTAGGAGCCGTCTGATCTGGGTCTACTCTGTTTGCAAATGTGTGAAAACACATTTATATGAGGGAAAGGGTTAATTTGATGTGAATTGTCGCCAATATACAGCAACTGATAGGTCTAAATTCCTGTACAGTAAAATCTAGTGCCAGACCTGTCAGTTATGCCTGACCCTCTAATAGGAAAAAGTGATAAAATGGATAAGAGTCAGATTATGTAAACGACACATGGTCATGGTAATTAAGTTTTCAAGGCATTTACAAGTGAAAACAGAAAATGCATTGTGGTTACAGGTTTAATGTGAGAGCTACATGATGTCTGCTAAAAAATGAGAGTATAAAATGTGACAAATTCACAATATGATGATACATGTACATGTATAGATCTACTAATGAAATTGGTATATAGGTTTTGGTATGAACTTATCTTGATTAACACACACTGAGAACAGTATCAGTGATCTGGTTCATAACAGTTTACTGTGAAGAGAGAGAGATTTTTCTTAAAATGGGCATATGTTTTGTTGCAGGTGAGTCTCTTATCAGTATTTGTCAGCAGCGATTAAAACCTCCGCCATTTCATCTTCTTTCTGGAGAATATTATCTAAATGGTGTAGAGTTGTAAGGATTTAGTAAGGTTAATTGGTGACACGTGTGATATTGTATGGTCATGTCCGTAGCTATCGTGAAGGACATATAAGACCGTACAATATCCCACACATGTCTCTTCAAGATAATTTCTAGAGTGACCACAACATAGAGTTTCGTGGATTTTTTTTTACAATTTTAGTATTTGAATACATGTATGCACCTTTACATATATATCTGCAAGAGGATTGCCTCTATCACATAACCATCCTTGTACCCAGGTTCAAACATCCATCACAATTTGTAAAAACATCCATCACAATTTTTATTTCTTTTATGCATGTATAAAAAAAGTTTGACACCATATAAACATTTTACTAAAAGTTTTGTTTGTAGTTAGCATAGTAATTATGTGATAAAAAGAATCTGTCTGTCATTTTTCTTGTAGAGCAACTTTTGTTACACTTACATTTAAATTTAAAGAAGGTATCACTAAAAGTTAATTTAATACCTTCTGGCTTAACTCATTGAACCCTTTCCCTGTTCAATATCATGTAGGAAATAAAGATGTCATGAATATTTATTAGCTGAATTTTTAGAATGTAAACTTTTCAAGGGATTGTTTTGCTTGGACAAAAGCTGTAGAATCATATCTATATCATATCATAGATATCTATACCATCTGATCTGGGTCTACTCTGTTTGCAAATGCATGAAAATACATGTATATTTATATGAAGGAAAGGGTTAAGAAAATTTTATATTAAAGAAAAATGCGAGGTAGATCCTATATATTTTTGACAAGTTTTACAGTTCGTAAACAGAAGTGATGAAATTGTAAACACTGCAGACCTTAAGGTCCAGGCTCCAGTAGGAGCCCTTTGCTCTTGGTATACACTGTTTTGATACTTGTTAACCCATTCCCACTTAGGCTATTTTTGGACCCAACCTCTATGATTAAATCTACCAAAAAAGACCATTATCTAGGGAAAAGGAAATTGTCAAAGTTGTGTAGTTTTGAAACCATTGTGATAAATAGAGCATTTGCTCCTGTGGAGCAAATGCTCTATTTATCACAATGGTTTCATAAAGTGACTTTTACAGAAGCGTCAAAAGTCGTCAATATGCGGGAATGGGTTAACTTCACTTTTAGCTCACCAGAACACAAAACGTTCAGGTTGAGCTTTTGTGATAGCCTGATGTCCATCGTCAACAGTTTAAACCTTTAAAAATCTTCTCTGAATCTACAGGGTTCTCAGCTTTCAGATCTGGCACATAGCATCATCTGTAGATTTTCTACAAAATTTGTATAAATTACACACCTGGGATCAAAATTGGCCTGGCCCCAGTGGTGGCCTGTTTTCAATAGAAACATATAGTGAAAACTTTGAAAATCTTCTCCTGAAACTGGAAGGTTCTCGGCTTTCATATTTGGCACATAGCATCATGTTCAGGTCCTCTACAAATTTTATGTAAATTATGCCCCTGGGGTCAAAATTGGCCTCACTCCAGGGGTGTCCAGTTATCTATAGAAACATAAAGCGAAAACCACTCCTGATTGTCTGGTGAGCGATATTGGGGCCATCATGGCCCTCTTGTTTATATTAGCTTAGCTTATGAACACGGGAATTTTAAGCACTGGACAAACTATAGAATTAAATCTATATTGTTCTGATAGCAAATAGAGCAAACCCTTAATATCAGAAAGTATCTTCAGTCGATCTCTGTTTGCAAAGTGGTAAAAATGCATATACAGTAGAACCCCTCTAATGCGACCACATAATGAATAAACACAGGTGTCTTTATAAGCAGCTGGTTGCTTAATGCAAGATGAAAGAAATGCAGAAAGCTTGGAGCTTTAAGCTACCACCTGCATCTAGCACCCAGAATTATACCTCTTTTAGGTGGTTGCATTAGAGAGGTTTTACTGTGTATGGAGTAAATTTAATAGTGGAAGCTGATCAGGATCTACAATGCTTACAAAACGGTTAAACCTGAAAGTGGGTGTTTTTAAAGCGGAGTTCGTTCGTATATTATAGATGTGTTTCTTCAAATGTGTCGGAGCCCTTCTTGATGTTTCATTGCCATAACAATTTATTTTGTCTGCTTTGATTTTTAGCATAAAAAGACGTGTTTTGTACAATTTTTAATTCGTTTTGATTTGGTTGGCTTTTTATAAGTTTGTAACTTTATTCTGGTTGGTGGTACAAAATGACGGAATTATGTCAACTTTTTTTTTTAACATGTTAGTACAGTAAAACCCCCACTAAACCAGACGTTAAATTAAGTATAAATGTTGGTCTTGGAGGCAGGTGACAGCTTAATGCAGGGTGAAAGTCATGCAGAAAGCTCCCCAAGGAGCTTTCTGCATTACCTCCCCCCTGCATTAAGTAGCCACCTGCCTAAAAGTATACAAATTCTTCTTTACTAGAATTCCAGTTTGGAGGGGTTTTACTGTAATTCTTTGTTTATGCCCCCACAAAGTGGTGACATATAGGGTTGCCCTTGTCTGTACGTCCGTCCGTATGCACATCTAGAAGAATTTGTCAGGGCTTTTTCTTGGAAAGTATTTATCCAATCCTCAACAAACCTTACATTCATGTTTGTGGGCATTATATATTGGTCAAGTCCAATAGCCATGTAAATCGTTTTAGTTGTTTAGGAGTTTCGGCCCTTTATTTGCAAAAATGACTTTCAAATATCTTGTCCGGACTCTTTCTTGAAAAGAATTTGTCCAATCCTCACCAAACTTTACACACATGTTTGTGGCCATTATATCTTGGTCAAGTTCAATAGCCATGTAAATCGTATCAGTTGTTGCTATCAGTTGTTGCATACTTTAGAATCTGTTACAGTCAAAATGTCTTATGTGTCATACTCCTTCACGGTAGGAGCACTTGCCTGAAACATTCAAAGATGTTTCTCCTTTATGTGCATCTTGAATGAAGATTATGACCCTTACCTTCTGTGACAAAAATTCTGAAGTGGGGCATCAGTGTCCTATGGACACATTTCTAGTTTTCTTCTTTCAATAACATTACATTTTCTTTAAATTTATAAGAGCTACTTCATAAATAAACCTTTGCAAACCGGGTAGACCCAGATCAGGCAGCTTCTGTTAGATCTGTCTGATCAGGGTCTGCAGTTATTGAAGTAAAGTGAATGGTTATGGCCTTCAATGCGGTCCGGGCATTTGAATTTTTCATTTAAGGAAGCCTTCTAGTTGATAAAGTGAATAGTTATGCCTTCAATGCATGCGGTCCGGGCATTTGAATATTTCATTTGAGGAAGCCTTCTAGTTGACTTGGGGTAGGCCGTATTTCTACCCACATGCTCTGTACATGAAACAAAGAAATTAGTTCCATGCACGGAGAAACCTCTGGGGTCTTCCTCCATGTGTGATTAGCGATATGACTGAAATAATGCTTTAACTCTTTCCCTTATGTAAGCGCATTTCGACGCATCTGCAAACAGAGTAGACCCAGATCAGACGGCTCCTGTAGGAGCCGTCTGATCAGGGTCTGCTCTGTTTGCTTATGGTGTAATATAGATCTGATTCTACAGCTTCTGCCTGAGCCAAAATGTCCTGTGTTCATATGCCATTATAAAAAAAGAATCTTATTAATATTCATGACGTCGATTATTTCCTATGAATATTCATCAGGGAAAGGGTTAAATAGAAATAAAACCTCGATTTAAACAAAAAGATAATCGGTATTGACACTGTCAGATCAAATGGCTTATGTTATACTTAATTATTAATAGGGGTATACTTTGTCCAAGAACGTTAATAAAGTATACACACTCCCTGCACTCTGCAACTGCAGTGTGTGTTTCTTTGATGCTTCAACAAAATTTGAGTTTAAATCGTTGTACCATATACATCTTTGCCATTGTAGCATACATTTGTTTTTCTATCTTAGGGTTCATGAGATTTTAATCCAGTAGAGTTCACAGTGCCGTCTAGTACAATTGTGTGACATAAAACTCAAATACAGTAAAACCCCTCTAATGCCACCACCTAATGAACAAACATGGCCGTCTTCATAAGCATGTGGTTGCTTAATGCAAGACGAACTTTATGCCGAAAGCTTTCTGCATAACTTTCGTCCTTCTTTAAGCTAACACCTGCCTTTTCCACTGTGAATTATGCCCCTATTTAGCGGTCGCATTAGAGGGGTTACTGTATATATATTCAGAGGTCCAGATAAGATGCGTAATTCAAAACATTTTCAAGAGTAACTCCTTTATTTCTCCACCAAACCCTTTGTTGTGACCAGTCTTTAGAATCGTTTCAAAGAGACGATTCTAAAGACTGGTCACAACATGGGGTTTGGTGGAGAAATGATGGTTTTAGTATTTGAGTATGCACCATGATGGTTTTAGTATTTGAGTATGCACCATTATCTGTTGCTCTGTAAGTGATATATATATATATATATATATAATAAAATAATGAGAATATTATTTAGTTATACCAGAGACATATAAACGTAATATAGGTCTCTGCGTAATAAAAATATATAGGTCTCTGGTTATACATATGTTTGTACATGTATTACACTGGTGTTTGATGAAATTATGAAGAATAGATAATTCAATTAAGAAATTCGTTGTTGAGAAATCCCTTCTCTTGCTGGATTTTAAAATACATTTCTCCTTCTTTACCCATGTCCTGTTGTATAATTACATATATCTTCACTGTGTACAAGTATTTCGCTGTGCAATCACTGCTGTGGAGTGCACTGGTTGCACAATCAACTTGTAAATAGTGCAGACCCTGATGAGACAGCTCCTTCAGGAGCCGTCTCATCTGGGTCTTCACTATTTACAGGTAGGTATATTGACGTGAATAGCAAGCGAATTGTTAAGAAGCCATTTCCTTTTGAAAGACATGTTTTATTTATTTACCCACTACCCCATATATACATCATTTAATGCCTTTCCAAACTAAGTAGACCCAGATCAAACGGCTCCTGTAATAGCTGTCTGATCAAGGGCTGCTATGTTAATATACATGTAAACAAGTAAAATGGATCTTATGCACATACGGATTCATAAAATGTTTACGGTAATTCCTGGTGATCATTATCACGGCACCTTTGAAATGAGCTTTGAATATATTACTTTATACTTTCTGAATTGGTTTAAAAATGATTCTGAATCCAATTTCGGAATGTAACGCCCGATTTCGGTAGATTCTGATAAATCAAGCCGATTCCGGTATATAATACCCGACTGTGACACTAATGCCTGGCGTCCACTAGAGCGCCGAAGGGTTGCCGAATAAATTTTGCTCCATTCGGGATCAGCTTTGTATTCGGGGTCATTCGGCATGTATTCCGCAAGTATTCGGGAAGTGGCTTACGAAGCGTTGCGGAACAGACGCCGAAGCGATGCAGAATCATGTCGAAACCTTGAGGATAACCTCTTGAATGCTTCCCGAATGGTTTCCGATCGTGCGGAAAGGTTGCGGAACCGTTGCAGAACATGCTGAAGGGATGCCGAATCGTTGCAGAAATAAGGCCGAAGGGTTGCCGAATTGAGAGTCTGGGAATATAACGATGTCGCATTTTTATGGCTTTCGGAGCCATATAGCAGTCGGTCTCTTTACGGCAACGAGTTCACTTGTCTAGTGAACATGCGCAAGACAAAATAGTTTTCTTCAAGTCTGCACTAGTTTGGTTGTAAAATGTTCATGCATTTGTTTACTCTTCACGTATTTAATAATAATTCGCTGTGTAAGATAATAACTACTAATCTACACAAAGATAAACTTTTTAAAAGTCTTGAAAAAGCCTATAGCATTCTACGACGTATAGATACAGATACAGAAGTTTAATAAACTCCAAAGAAGACGCGAACGAATATTTTACCGTAGTTTTCGCAACACCTTGGCGTTCTAAAGCAGAAGGAATATAGCCGAGGTTTCCGATTGCATTTTTATACACATTCGTAACTGATTAGCATATAGACCTACATCTTCAGCCAATCAAACTGCCTTTTGCGTCGCATTCGGTCATTTCCGTTTGACCCGTACTCAAATTAGAAATAGGAAGTTTCATGAAGGACAAGGTCAAAGAAATCTAAAATAATCAACCAATGAAATTCGGAATTCCCATATACACATGTATCACGCATCGAACAGCGTGTTTTGACTATGGCACCCAACCTCAACACAAGTCTTAAGTCTTACAAGCAGTAAAACCGTAAAAACACGGGGTTCTATTGGCTTATCAAAGTAAGTATTAACCATAGAATGTT
This sequence comes from Azorinus chamasolen, assembly GCA_963576725.1. Classification (NCBI taxonomy): domain Eukaryota; kingdom Metazoa; phylum Mollusca; class Bivalvia; order Cardiida; family Solecurtidae; genus Azorinus; species Azorinus chamasolen. Next base: position 11,164,002 of record OY755238.1, on the reverse strand, counting down.
TTCAACACATATTCAATCAAATTATATTCCAGCGTCAATAACAACTGTGAAAATAGAGCCTCTTCTATGTATCGTGTAACCGCCGAGTCGCCGACACTGTCGTTTGCTCAAGACGTTTGTGTCGAGTAAAAGCGAAAGTAGGTAGCAATTTGTTGAAATGTCTTTCCCAGATTACAACTCTACTTCAGACTGTAGTTCTGAGTTTCACCAGGTTCCAAACAACTACCGTAACTGTATGTACATGTATGGATCTACTTAGTAAGTAAAAATAAAAACAGTCTACCTTCAATTTGTAAGCAGACTACATTTATTCAAAATAAACGAGTGCTGACCATGGAAAAATAAATGTTATGTGTAAGAATTAGTTGAACAAATATAACTTTGATGTTGTGCTTCAGTTTTTGCATCAGCTTTAGACATGAAATCATATTAATTGACCCTTTACTTCATGAATATTCATGTAAGAAATAATGACATCATGAATATAATTAAGATATTCTTTTGGCCATAGTAGAAACTAGAAGCATGTCTATATATAAACAGCAGATCATGAGATGGCTCCTTTTGTTTCAGTCGTGTCATATTTTTATGCCCCCAATCAATTATATTTTTTTTTTGGGGGGGGGGGGGGGGGCTGATTTTGCGCTGTTTGTTGGCTTGGCTCAAACTTTAATGTTGGCAATAACTTTGTAGCCATTGCACATACATACTTCAAACCTGTCATGTCTGTGCAACTTACAGAGGCGAACATTTTTATTTATTTTTGGGGGTGGGGTGGGGGCTTATTAAAATCAAGGTCATATAACAGTTAAATGTCACATTACGGGTCAAATTTATATTATATTGGTCAGAATCAGGGGCATAGTGTTTCACAAAAATGTGTTGTTATAAATACTTTTATCAAATCCAAGACGTTATTGTTATTAACTCCCCCAAGTTCTCCCCTTATCAAACCCGAAAGCCATTATGGCCATTCAGGCCTTTGATTGTGTTTTGGAATGGAAAAAATGTCTCGTTGGAGTGGAAAAGATGCCCCCACTTACATCTAGACTAGATTCATTCGGATGGAGCGGATGGTTACCTCCGGCTCCCAACACCTAATGGGTAGTGGATCGGAGTACATGGCACCATTATCATGTAATAAATACTGACAGTTCCTTTACGTCCGGATGAACCTTCTCATGCTTGCTTTACATTAATACATGTACCCTTTTTAAACTGTATATAATACCTTCTTCTCCTCTCCATGCATGGTGTCGTGCTATTTCAATATATGTTACTGGGGATTGCTTAAAAACCTCTCATAATTAATTAAGAAAGATTCATTTTCTATATCAGTTCTTAACGACTATTACTCATGTATGTCTTATTTCCATTTCATATCTTAATTTGCATCTAAAGATAGTTCTTAGGCTTCTATAGTACAAGTATAGATCCACTTACACATATCCACACTATATGCACACAGCCTTATACTACAAAATAAGTAAGTGTGTACATGAGAATTAATGTAAATAAATATTGACATTTATCTATTACAGCTTTAGATGTGTTGCAAAATAACAAACTCTATGAGCCCTTTTTGGGTGGGTCAAACACGAATCCCTTTTTCAAAATCTCCACTGTTTGCAAAAGAAAAGTACACTCTTTGCAAATATACTACTTGTAAAGGATACACACACATCTATATATTAATATTAATACAAACTCTGTAGACCCTGTTTTGGTGGGGCTCAAATACACTCTTAGCCAGTACTTGTGAAGAGCACACACAAACGTACGCACACACATACATCTACATATAAATGATTCCCTCTCATGTGTTTTATTTGGTTTTTGTTCAAACAAAAACATGATTACGAGTATAAGGGATTTATTATATACATGCTATTTTAAGCTATTTATAATAGCAAAAATGAGATGTGTTATATTTTATAGCTATTCCTGTTCTTTATACATGCATTTTATCCATAGGTAGTTAGTAATGGAATGTATTTTGTTAAGAAGCTATTGTTTTAGTCGATAAATAACTTCTAGCTTATGGTAAATAAACTGTTTTGTAACATCCGATTACAAGTAAAGTTTCTTGTATATTGTATTTTATATCTCGAAATCCCGTTCTTTTACAGATATAAGTTTTGCTAACATCAGCATCTTCTGAGACTATTCAAGCCCCAGTTTCACGAACATTCTTAAGTAATAACTTAGCTAAGCCTGTTACTTAAAAATATACCAGAACATAAATTTTCATAAATTAGTGTTTATTTTGTAAAATCAAATTGTAAGACGTTTGTTTAATTGTCATTTAAAGAATACTGTACATATTGTATTTGATAATAATTGAGGGTAATCTTAATCAAAAACAGTATTTAAGAATGTGTAACAGACTGGGTTTAATTAGATGGTTCATGCACAAAATGTTATTTTCTGTTTAAAAAATATAACATAATTTCTATAAGGATTTTGCTTAGATAAAAATACTTCATATTAAGTATATGAATTGTTCATAATACATTCGGCATGTCTTCCGCGTGGGTTCGGGAACCCTTCCGCGTCTTCGGGAAGCATTCGGGAAGCATTCTGCATCGATTCGGCATCATTCTTGAACCGCTCGGGGTGGATAGGAGATCCCGAAGCCTTGCAGAATGACCCCGAATCTACCCCGAAGCCACCGCGAAGGGTTCCCGAAGCCACCGCGAAGGGTTCCCGAACGTCCCGAAGGGTTCCAGAAGGTCCCGAAGCCTTCCCGAATAAAAGATTCGGCGTCCAAATTTTAAAACTTGGATGCCGAATCTTTTTCGATCCCGATCAGTCCCCGAATCACCCAGAATGGTTCCCGAAGGGTTCAAGAATGACGCGGAAGGGTTTCCCGAACATCCCGAAGGCATGCCGAATCATCCAGAATCTGCGATATCCACATTCGGGAACCATTCGGCGTCCTAGTGGACGCCTGGTCTTAAGGCCTAGCATGCGTTCAGTATTGGAAACCGTATGCAATACGGTTTGTAGACTTGCTACGAAACTGATAAGAATCAGCATAAGAGTACTTAGCGTTACACACCTTTGTGTGTGATAAAACATAGCATCCAGACTAGTGTCAAAGCTATCTACACACTGTATTGCATGCGGTTTCCTTACTGAACGCATGACTGAGCACAGTCCAGTACGTAACACCCGTAAATAATACCCGATTCCGGTATGTGACACCTGCTTCCAGTAGAATAACCCGATTCCGGTAAAACGTAGGATCAGATTATCTGTTCATATTTAGCTGTATATATAAATGACAAAAAAATGACAAAACTCCTGTAACACGTCTTGCATTTAAATGAGAAGAAAAAACACTTGCTGTTCTTTTTCTTTTATTCCATAATATTTTACACAATTACACATGGCAACTTGAAAAGAGACAATATACACAACATGTACAGTTACACACCCCTAATGCTGCCTACAAGAGGGAGTCTAATTTTTGTTCGTAGAGGGAAGTGGTTGCTTAATGCAGGATGAAATTTATGCAGAAAGCTCTTACTGGAGCTTACTGCATTACAGTAGAACCTGTCTTAAGCGACCTTTTATTAATTGGACACATATATCTTAAAAATCAGGTGATTGCTTAATACAGGACAAAAGTAATGCAGAAAGCTCCTGTAGGAGCTTTCTGCATCACTTTTTACCTGCATTAAGCTACCACATGCCTTACAGACCCATACTTAGACCTCTGGTTGATAATCGCATAATTAACCCATTCCTGCATATAGACGCATTTTGACGCCTCTGTAAAAGTCACTTTGTGAAACCATTGTGATAAATAGAGCATTTGCTCCATAGGAGCAAATGCTCTATTTATCACAATGGTTTAAACACTACACAATTCTAAACAAATCCTTTTTAGTAGTAAATGCTCCTTTTCGGTAGATTTATTCAAAGATTTGGATCTAAAAATAGCCTATACGGGGATGGGGTAAGACAGATTCTACTGCACTTTCTTCCTGCATTAAGCTGCCACCTGCTTTTAAAGACACCTATGTTATTGATTGAGTGGTTGTTTTAGAGGGGTAATACTATATGTTTCATAATCATATATGCTTCATCTAATAGTCCATACAGTGAGTTAGCATTCTTGACCCTTTCCTTCATATAAACGTGTTTTCACTCATTTGCATACAGCGTAGACCCAGATCAGACTGCTCCTATAGAAACGGTCTGACCAAGGTCTGTTCTGTTTGCTAATGGAATTTGATATATATATTTCTTTACTTTCTAAAATGGCTACAATGTTCCGCATTCCATATTTCATTATAACTATTATGTCCATGAATATTCAGTAGGTATTGAGATTTGGAATAAACATAGAACATGGAACAGGCTATATCTGCTTATAGCACGTAGATCTAAAGTCTAAATAAACGTAATACAGAAAAAAATCCTCAGCGAGCTTTCAGCCTGACTTTCGTCCTCCATTTGTCTATTTCCTACCCAAATGTTTCTCTATCAGATCCAAACGACATTTCGTTTATACATATAGTCGTGATAACGAGGTTACATTGTATTTACCTGGTTCCCGTTATTTTGTACATATAGTCATGATAACGAGGTTACATTGTATTTACCTGGTTCCCGTTTTACTAAAGATCGTACGACTGAAATTATCGTAACGATCGTACGACTGAAATTATCGTTAGCTCTATCATACGACGATCGCAACTGGAAGTTGTATGATAGAACTAACGATAATTTCTGTCGTACGAAGTTAACCTTAATTGCTAGTAATTTGCTATACATTCTATTATGCCATAAAAATATACGAGTATTAGTTATTGTTATATATAAAGACTTACAATCATTTAGGTTGTACGATCTTAAGTAATCGGACCCTTGCCGTCTCGCCCGCCTTGAACGTTTCAGTAAAGTTAACTTTAGCTCACATTAGGACCACAATGTACAACGAAAGTTAATATTTTGACTCTTCTGGGTCTTCTCCTGGCTCAGGTGTAGTTGTTGTTTGAGCTGACGAGGACCTGCCTGATTCTCTGAGCTTCTCTACGAAGGTTCTTGCTAAGAAAAACCCATGGGCGATGATGACGAAAAGACACAGGAACCCAAAAGCCTGAAACACAATAAGACATTTTAAGAAACTGGTATTATTACGTTGACCGTTATCCGCATATGCATACAATTCTAACCCTTTCCCTTATGTAAGCGCATTTCGACACATCCTAAAGGAGCCGTCTGAACAGGGTCTGCTCTGTTTGCTTATGGTGTATTATCTGATTCTACAGCTTACGCCTGAGCCAAAACGCCCTGTGTTATATGTCATTATAAAAAAGAGTCTTATTAATATTCATGACCTCATTATTTCTTACATGATTATACAACAGGGAAAGGGTTAACCATTTAAGCCTTTCATTTATATAAACACCATTTCACACCTTTGCTAAAAGAGTAGACCCAGATCAAATGGTTCCTGTAGGAACCGTCTTATCAGGGTCTACTCAGTTTGCTAAGGACACCCAGTTTGCTAAGATTTGAGCCTTTGGCTCAAATTTGACCAATCAAAAGCTTGAGAACTCAAATCTGACCAATCAAAAGCTTGAGAACGAACTCGGACTCAATTAAAAAGCTTTATAAGCATGGACCCTGACTTTATGTACAGTTAATCTACAAATGTTTGAAACGACGGGGATTATTTTCATTATCGAAGAAACACAATGGCAGAGTTCAACCCGTTCCTGAACCTTTAGCCTGTTGAGCAAATTGTTTTACAGAATTTTTCACATACTACATTTTTAGAATTCAAGCTATGATCAATTTGTCTACCAAAATGCAATCAGGGTATCAGTTACTCGGCGCTTCATCTGGATTTAAACTGCATAGGTATTCACTCATCCGCCCATAGCAGGCTAAAGGTTAATGCATTTTAATGTAAGAAATAATGAATGTATAATAAATAGAGTTATAATAATTTATATAATTTGATAATATTATAGAATGAATATAACGGCACTATGAACTGGAGTTTTTTACCACATCAGAAATTAGACATTGTAGAATCAGGTAAAACGGTAGAGCCGTTAGAATTCTTCCACTGTTTTAACACTGTTACTACAAAGTGCCAAATTTTACATTGTGACGAAACATCGACTTTTGCAATGAAACTATTTGCGAACATTATTGCGAGTTATTCCACCAATTACAGCAGCTCAAGAAGTGAATTATCTATCAAACATAATGATCAAACTGAATAACCTCTTCTCCAGCTGCAAAACAAATCCCAATGAACAAATTACGCCATCGACGTCACCCGTTATCACGTTATATTAGCCAGGCGCGGATTTAGAGGGGCGGAGCCGGCGTACGCTCCCCGCCCCTAGAATTGCCAAAACAATTTTTTAGTAACATTTTAGATCTATATACAGTAAAACCTCTCTATAGCGACCACTAAACTGTGCCTTTAACACAAAATAATTGATGCAATTTAGTGGTCGTTATATAGAGGTTTTACTGTAGTTGGTATTTAGAGCAGGTGGCTGCTTAAAGCAAGGTGAAAGTAAAACAGAACGCTACCATAGGGGTGTTCTGTTTTACTTTAACCTTGCTTTAAGCAGCCACCTGCCTTTAAAACAGTTTTTTCAACATGTATTACAAACACATTATTTATTTTTGTCATCAAACATAAAAGTCTACGTTCCAGAGTGCTATTTGCGATAATACACTGTGACTTGAGATAATACAATGTGACAACTTGAGATATTGCACTGTGACTTGAGATAATACAATGTGACGACTTGAGATAATACAGACTTGCGATAATACACTATGATTGGAGATAATTCACTGTGACTTGAGATAATACATTGTGACGACTGGAGATAATGCACTGTGACTTGAGATAATACACAGTGACTTGAGATAATACACAGTGACTTTAGATAATACACAGTGACTTGAGATAATACAGACTTGCGATAATACACTGTGATTCGAGATATTACACTGTGACTTGAGATAATACATAAACTTGCGATAATACGCCGTGACTTCAGATGCATATATTTGGTAATATGTGATAACCTTTCCAAGTACAACCCCTCTAATGCGACCACTTAATGAGTAAACGTGGGTGTCTTTATTAGCAGGTGGTTGCTTAATGCAGGACAAAGGTAATGCTGAAAGCTCTGCATTAAGCTACCGCCTGCATCTTGCACCCAGAATTATACCCCTTTTAGGTGGTCGCATTAGCGGGGTCTTACTGTAATTGGATTCAGATGAGACGCCAAGTAAATCGGTGTCTTATCAGGATCAACACTGTGGGACACTGATTGACACACACTTATTTGACATTAATTAAAGAAAACTTCACTCTGAAACATAACTCAGATAAGAATCTTAGCAGGCGAAATTGGTGGAGAAAGGGCGAAGGAACAAAATAAGACCATTTCTTACCGCTGCTGCCTTGTATCCTCCTTGAAAACACGCATGCGCAGCAATGACCGATGACGCAATGAGGAAGTTAAAAATGTAGAAACCGCACCACACAAGTTCCTTGAAACAAGAAAATTACATTGCAATCATGTCGAAATTTACTATATATTGTCTTGAAGTCGAACCCATCATAAAAAATCGAAATTATTTAAATGAACAAAATAATTTGAAAAGGAAATTAGCAAAGCCTTCATAAAAACATTCCATAAATATATACTAAAATGTTATACAAGCCAAAAAAATACACAGAAAAATAATTTGTGACCTGAGGACAGAGGACATACTTGTGACCTGAGGATAGAGGACATACGTGTGACTTGAGGACATACTTGTGACCTGAAGATGGAGGGCATACGTGTGACTTGAGGACATACCGGTACTTGTGACCTGAATATAGTGGACATACGTGTGACTTGTGGACATACTTGTGACCTGAAGGCAAACGACATACATTGTACTTGTGACCATGGGATAGAGGGCATATTTGTAGAATGAGGAAAGAGGACATACTTGTGACCTGAGGATATACATGTTACATGAGGACAGAGGACATACTTTTGGCCTTAGGACTGAGGACATACTTCGTCATTTTCTCCACCTCAACGTTTTACGAATTTCTTAGGGGAACGTTTTAATAAAAAGTAAACAGGATGTGTTTGTGAAACACAATGACCCGACAGGTACTTTGCCCTATAATTCTAAATAAACCTTAACCTGTAAGCTTGACCGTATTGTTATTGATCAACTCGTATGTTGCAGCGTCGGATGAGTATATACTTGTACATGCTAAATATGGAGTGCCTATCTTTAACCCTTTTGCTGCCAAATTCTGTCGTTTGCTAACTTTGTCGTCTGCTACAAAATTTCATTTTTTTTATATTCTTCATTTTTGTTTCAAAAACATAGTAACAGTAACAAACAATTTGGATCCTGATGAGACGCCGAGTTACTCGTCGTCTCATCTGGATCCAAACTGTTTGCATAGGTAATCACAGATCCGGCATTGGCAGCAAAAGGGTTAATAGCTCAAACGTTACGACTTAGGATAGTGTCAGACAAACAAACAGGCAAGTAAACAGACAGACACATTTGTTTGTTGGAGGAAATGAAAGAAATGTTATATGAGTAACATCATAATCAGCTAACGCAAATGTATCTGGAAGATGAACAAAAAAAATGAATTCATTAACCTTTGACCCGCTGAATAATTAACACTGGCTCCTCCCTTTCTGAACATTACTCAACCCTTTCCCTGATGAATATTCAGGAAATAATGACGTCATGAATATTAATAAGATTTTTTTTTTAGAATGGCATATGAACACATGACATTTCGCTCAGTCAGAAGCTGTTTAATCTGATCTATATTACATAATAAGCAAACAGAGCAGACCCTGGTCAGACGGCGGCTCCTATTGGAACCGTCTGATCTGGCTCTACTCTGCTTGCAGATGCGTCACAATGCGCTTACACAAGGGAAAGGGTTAAACAAAAAACAAAATATCAACATTCATCACTAAAGGAAATAATTTTATGACCACCAGTGCAGACCCTGATCAAAGGGTCTATTTGGAGCCCTTTGATCTGGATCTGCACTGTTTGCAAAAGTTTTATTTACTTGGTTCAGCGGCTAAACTGATTATAAAGAGCATATGACAATAATTATACAAGACCCTTTCACTTACTGCAATATCCCATCGAACGAAACCCAGCTTTTTAGTTATTGCCAATGCATAAAGTATGTACCACAGAATGGACACGATAAAACAGGAGCTGGCGACAAACTCGTAGTAAGAATATGTAGAGTTATACAAAAATGCACAACCGTCATCCTTTGGGATGGAAACACATATCAGTCCCAAAAGGGACAAACTCTGAAAAAGACGAAATCATTTCAAACTATAACCAATTGTTATAGAATTTTATCTTTAAACTCTCTTCACGCATTGAAAGTACTGTAAAACAGTGTCGTGTGTAATCCTTAAGTACAGTAAAACCTGCCAATAGCGTCATATAATGAAGGTCTGTAAAGGCAGATGGTTGCTTAATTGCCACACTATACTCAATGCAGCCAAAGGCGTGTTGTCTCGTCAACTCCTAATGAACAGAAACAAAAGATTCTCTTTCTTGGAAATGTTCATATGTGTTAGACCTGTATTATAAAAGCAACGTCATTTAAACTTTCGTGGATGACTATTAACGCATATAAACCTGAACTTATCTGTGAATACAGATGTAGCTCTAGAACAAGCATAAATGTTTCTAGAAATTATCTATTGTTTTGCTTCATTTCACCACGGTCATGGGCGAATAAACTTTAATGTGAGCATCTTGGTTTACCCATTCCCTTATACTGACGCCTTTTGACGCCTCTGTAAAAGTAACATTCTGAAACCATTGTGATAAATAGAGCATTTGCTCCCACGGAGCAAATGGTCTATTTATCACAATGGTTTCAAAACTATACAATTCTAAAATGTTCCATTCCTCTGGCTAATGCTCTTTTTCGGTAGATTTATTCAAAGAGGTTGGGTCTATATGGAGCAAATGCTCTATTTATCACAATGGTTTTAAAAAAAACGGCGTCTTATCACTCTGACGACACTGTGTTTTGAAAAGAAATTGAAGAAATGTGTACTTTTAGAATGGAAGAAGAAGATTATATACGCAGACGACTATTTCTCAGAGGGCAAGTTAAGCAACGTGACCATAAGCAGCATTTTAGTGGGTTTTGGGTGACCCGGCCGGGGATCGAACTCGCGATTTTCCTTTTTTAGAGGGAACAATCCTAACCTTTACAGTGCTGAATTTTCAAATGGACTAGATATATTCCAAAATTCAAACAAGTCAAGCTTATTATGAATATTTTGGTGGGGATTTTTCACAAGTGTCACATGACAAACAGTGCAGGCCCTGATTAGAGAGTTCATCTAGAGCACTGTTTGCATTTAGAACATCAGACTTTTGTGTCCCGCACTGTAAGAGTTAATTGTGTTTGAAGTGGAATAAAAGTTGAACTTTGATATTTCGAACTTCAAGGGACCATACAAATTATATCGAGATAGCAGGGGGTTCGAGTTATCCGATCTCTAATCTGAATTATTTCTCCGATTCACAGCTTAATGCAGGTCACATGTGTGTCTACACATGCGTTGTGATACATTTTAGAACGATTCGGGGGCTTGGTGCAAAACTATTCTAACTCCTTCACTTTGTGAATGAGTTAGAATAGTTTTGCAGCAAGCCCTCGAATTGTCAATTTTGGAAAGACATTTTCCCAAAGTTCGAGCTATCCGAGTTTGAGATATCGAAGTTCAACCGTATCTTCTTACCAGTTCAGCTGCAACAAATATTCCATAGAGACTCTTTATAAACGACATATCAACATATATAAACCGCCATAATTGCTTCATCTCAGTATCATTGGCTGATTGCTCTCCGTTACTTCCGGGCTGTGCCATCCCAGTCGGAACATCGCTTGTCGCCATCATCTTGCCAATTTGATTAGAATTCTACTTCCTGTTGAACATATAAATATTAAATATATCTAGTTTCAAAGGATACTGCAACGCTGGTCAATTATGACTGTAGTCCATTAAATATAGATAGATGTAGATCTACAACGCAAAGTGGACGCAGCCTTTAAAAAATCTGCTCGTGATATTATCATCTGATTGTAATATTTCAACAAATTTGAACATACCCGGTATCTAACAAAACATTACTTTTGATGGATTTCTTCCCTGCAGCTTACCAGCATTCGCTTACTGGTACTTAAACGTCTAGACAATGTATATTCAAGATCCGATTGTTCAAAACTTGCCGTTTAATAAGGAACAGAGTGCAAATATCACCATAGTTTGTGAAACATTTCAGTGAAACATTCTAAAACTTCGATTAAATGGGCAATTCAACTTCTCGTACCAGGGTGTCAAAATATTTCAAAGGGGGTCACTTTTCCCGCAATATATGGACCCCAATCATAATTATTACCCACGGGCGTAAATTTATGACCGAGGGTCGATGTATTACGAAGGTCACTTAATTCGTTACACCGGCTTTCAAATATGGCAAGTAATAATATGGTGTGTCAAACTCTAAGTTAGTCAGCCCTTGCTTCTTAATCGTGAAGTTCTCTCTTATGAACAATAACTATTGCCAGGCGCGTAGCTAGCGATACACACTTACGCTCGTAAATGCTCTATTTATCGCAATGGATTAAAAACAACATAATTCCAAAATTCCCCGCGGCAGCAACAGAATCGGAATAAGTAAAACTGCAACAGTTTTGAATTTAACCCCGACCCCCAATATAGTTAACTTTCGGCACCTTTACAAATAGAGTAGATCCAGATCAGAGAATTCCTTTCGAAGCTGTCTGATCAAGGCCTGTTTGCTTAGGGAATAATATAGACTGGTGCTGATGTTTCTGTCACAGTCAAACACATTGCTATTGTGTAATCATAAAAAATCAGGCCTTGAATATACATTATCATAAATACTTAAATTGATATTCACGGAGGAAGAGGTTAAACAAACATAATGCTTCAACAAGATAACTGTTATCAATGGCAGTGTTTACTGTTGATATTGGTAATTCTGACCAAGCATATATACAGTAAAACCTCTCTAATGCGACCACCAAAAAGGGGCATAATTCTGCTGACAGAGGCAGGTGGCAGCTTAATGCAGGACGAAAGTTATGCAGGAGCTTTCTGCATAACTTTCGTCCTGCATTAAGCAACCACCTGCTTATAAAGACAGACGTGTTTATTCATTAAGTGGTCGCAATAGAGGAGTTCTACTGTATATATCGCACTAGATGATACTTCTATATCAATACCATTGCTATTTTAGACAGTTAGCAGCCTAATGCATGAAGAAAGTCATACAGAAGGGAGCTTTCTGTACGATTTCCACCCTGCAATGAGCAGTCACGTTTCGGTTTAAATAGAGGGGCGTTTTACAGAGGCATCGATATGGAGGAATGGGTTTAAAGCTTACACGACAAGGCTAAACGTTTATCAAAATCACCCACCCCTTAGTTTTCGATTTTTGTTCCATTTTGGCCATAATAACGGTTTCACTTTGGAATTTAAAATGACCTTTATAAGCAGTTTGGATCCATACAGATATGACGTCAAATGATTAGGCGTCCCATCTAACTCTCATCTAACTGTCTTAACCCTTGCGCGCAAAATTTCTAATTGTCGTCTGCAATCTAAGTTTGTTAAATCATTCAGTAAAATAAGGATCAAAGGAATAAAGCACATATGTAGAAATAGAGATTGAGACAAATAGTGACTGCACTGATCTGGGACTGCACTATTTGTCCTGGTGTATTTATGCGACTGCGGCGGTGAAAGGGTTACGGCAAACTTGAATGTCTACTTATGTATACTTGTAGAAGATGACAAGTGTTACAGGCGAAACTTACTGAGTACTGAAAAGGTTAACCCTTTCATTCATATAAACTCATTATTACACATATGCAAACAATGTAGACCCAGATATAGTAGCCGTCTGACCAAGGTCTGTTCTGTTTGCCAAAGGAATTTGATAGATCTGTTTCTTTACTTTCTAAAATGGCCACAATGTTCCCACTTCCATATTTCTGTATGACCATTTTTTCCATGAATATAATATTCAGTAGGTATGGAAATTTGAAACAAACATAGAACAATGAAGGGTTAACCCGCTATCTAATAGATAACGCTTTATAACGCTCTATAACGTTTTTGCAAGCAGGGTAGACACACATCAGACGGACGAACCTTCTGATCAGCCTCCTCTCTTCGACTTATTAACCCATTCCCTTATATTGACGACTTTTGGCGACCCTGTAAAAGTCACTTTGTGAAACCATTGTGATAAATAGAGTATTTGCTCATATAGGAGCAAATGCTCTATTTATCACAATGGTTTCAAACTACAAAATTCTAAACTTTTCCTTTTCTCTAGTTCATGCTCCTTTTCGGTAGATTTATTCAAAGAGGTTGTATCTAAAATAGCCCATGAGGGAATGGGTTAACCATTTCCCTAATATAAACGTGTTTCACGAATCAGGAGCCTATATGAGCCGTCTGATTAGGGTCTGCTCTGTTTGCTTGTGGAATTTGATAGCTCTCTTTTCTTTACTTTCTAAAATGGCTACAATGTTCCACCTTCCACATTTCATAATAACTTTTTGTCCTTGAATTTTCAGTAGGTATTGAAATTTGGAATAAACATAAACCAGGGAGAGGGTTGATATAAATGTCATTATTTTGTTTACATGAATATTCATCAGATAAAGGGTTACTTTAGTACAGCTTCTGTAGCGACGAGATAACTCCTCTGATAATATTTTGAGATACATGTATATTTAATCACTAACAGCTATATAGCCCAGAACAATGTGAGCTGCGACACGTGTCCCGGGGGCTTTGCAGACGGTGTAGATCACGACCGACCATCGCTCTACTACACGGGGACTTATCAAGGTCTGCATAGTTTGCTTGTGAGTGACAAACACGGGATACATAGGAGTCCGTCTCAACCCATATCATTCTATCCGCGACTTGACTCTAATTGGCAAACAGTCTGGACACAGGCGAGACGCCGAATAATTCGTCATCTCATCATAGTTCAAACTGTTTCACACTTAACCCTTTCGCTGCCAATGCCGGATTACCTATGCAAACAGTTTGGATCCAGATGAGACGCCGAGTAACTCGGCGTCTCGTCTGGATCCAAACTGTTTGTTACTGTTACTATGTTTTTGAAACAAAAATGAAGAATATGAAAAAATGAAATTTTGTAGCAGACGACGAAGTTAGCAGACGACAGAATTTGGCAGCGAAAGGGTTAATCAATAGTTTATTGAAAACTTAATCGAATCGAAAGGAGTCAAACTTGCACGGATCGAAAAGTTTGAGCAGATTTTAGTATTTCAGAGCGGGTTAAAAGTTAACCCATTACATCGTAGGCTATTTTTAGGTCCAACCTCTTTGAATAAATCTTCTGAAAAGGAGAATGTACTAGAAGAAAGGAAAAATTTAGAATAGTGTAGTTTTGAAACCATTTTGATAAATAGACCATTTGCTCCTATGGAGCAAATGGTCTATTTATCAAAATTGTTTCCAAAGGTGACTATTAGTCTACAGAGGCGTCACAAGAGACGTCAAAATGAGGGAATGGGTTAAGGAAGATCTTATGGCCAAAATAATCGTAAATCTTAATTTACGGTAATGACTTCTGTAATTAACGGTAATTAAACCGCATGGGAATGTGGAAGTAGACAGTTGCTTAATGCAGGACAAAAGAGTAAACAAACGCTCCTATATTAAGCTACCACCTGAATTAAACTTCTTTTGAGTGATGGTATTAGCGAGATTTTACTGCAATGCCAAGATTTTCACAATTATTAACACTAATTTCGTACGACAAAAGATATCGTAAGTTGTAGAATATGACGGCTGCGACCGTTGTACATTAGAACTTACAACAATTTAAGTCGTACGATCTTTTGAAAGACCGTGCCCTGAGTGGACGGCATGTGACATGTATTTTGATCACATGTATTCTGATCCGGGTTTACACAACTTGCTATATACAAGTGTCTCTGACCTATGATGTACGCTGTAAAAATACTATTAGAAAGGACAGAGCTATTCTTGCATTACACATTTCTCAATCTACTAAGTAATCAGGTCAGTTCAGATTACACGTACATACATTTACCCGCACGATTGTTTGGATTCATCAGGTAACAACAACTTCAATATTATCTGACAAGTACTCGGATTTATGTGCTGTATACTGGCATTAAGACAATGTGTTATTGTTTCTAATCAAAATAAGTACGGAAACATTTTTAAAAATCTTACCTTTAATGAAATGATGCAAATAACAACAGCAATCTCAATTGTATCCGCCCCTTATTTATTGCATTGGTATCATGGTGATACTCAGTCCGATCCAGTTACTAGATTAATTCGTACTAATCACCGACGTTTCGTTGCTGTACGGACATTCTCGTCTACAGTCGGAGAGGTTCGCTAATAACGCTTATCACGCTAAACCGCGACGTTGACTGACATTGGCAAAACAGCTCGGATAAACTCGGCATCTCAACAGCGTTCAAGCTGTTTGACACTTGGTAAATAGCTTCTTAACCCTTCGCTTGCTATTCACGTCAATATACCTACCTGTAAATAGTGAAGGCCCAGATGAGACAGCTCCTGCAGGAGCTGTCTCGTCAGGGTCTGCACTATTTACAAGTTGATTGTGCAGCCAGTGCACTCCACTGCAGTGATTGTACAACGCAATACTTGTACACAGTGTAGATATATGTAATTATACAACAGGGCATGGGTAAAGAAGGAGAAATGTATTTTAAAATTCAGCAAGAGAAGGGTTAACCCATTTTCCTCATATTGACGACTTTTGACGACTCTGTAAAAGTCACTTTTTGAAACCATTGTGATAAATAGAGCATTTGCTAGGTCTATAGGAGCAAATGCTCTATTTATCGCAATGGTTTCAAACTACAATTTTTTTCCCTTTCTTAAGTTAATGCTCCTTTTCGGTAGATTTATACAACGAGGTTGTATCTAAAATAGCCTATGAGGTAATGGGTTAAACGCTTGACCGAATCGGAAAAAGTCAAAATTGCACCAGTATCAATCATTGAGCAGACATGATTTTTCACAACGAGATAAGAGTTAATTTACTAATCTCGGGACAGACAATAACGAATGATGGCGAAGTTAGCCGAATGATTTTAAGCTCGCTGTTATCGCCCGGTTGTTATCATCTACAACCTAAACTAGCTGTACAATCAGCGTGTCAAGAACGGGAAGGAGTACGCATATAATAAAAGCTCGTGAGAATGAATATTCGATTAGTCAAAGCTCAAAATAAGTTTAAGGTCATTGAAACGTCCCTTAACTTTAGGAAAACACATAAATAAATAAATTAATGAATCATTTTTGTTTATGTTATTTTATCTAACACTATTTATACAACAATAAATGACTCCATACGAGGGTTTTTTTTGAAAAAGTAGTGTGGTATGAAACCTTATAAACTGGTGGAAACGTGTATGTTTTTATTTCAAATCCTCAAAATACTCCCTGTGGTGAAGAATGCATAATCCTTTCCCGGAAAGTGTCAGGGTATGCTGATTATGGAATACAGAAGAGCCTGCATAACCCATTCCCTCATCTAGACGCCTTTTGATGCCTCTATAAATGTAACTTTTTGAAACCATTGTAATAAATAGAGCATTTGCTCCACCAGAATTGTATAGTTTTGAAAACATTGTGATAAATAGAGCATTTGCTCCATAGGAGCAAATGCTTTATTTATCACAATGTTTTCAAAACTGTACAATTCTAAAATTTATCTTTTCTCTAGTAAATGCTCCTTTTCGGTAGATTTATTCAAAGAGGTTGGATCTAAAAATAGCCTATGAGGTAATAGGTTAAGTGACCGCTCATTTATTTAACATAGTAGTGTTAACAAAAAATGGCTGCTTAATGCAGGGCAAAAGTAATAAAGAAAGCTCCCTTTTGCCATCTTTGGTGGCCCATATTTTGTTCCCAACCTTTCTCACATATTCGAAATAATATTCACCTATAACAAAAACTTTTTTTTTTTTAAAAATGTCGTATTTTGGGAGACTTAAGACAGGTTCTTCTGTACTATTTTTTTCTCGTGACGATACCCTGTCTTACTAATCACAACATGACTCCCACAACACCTACCTTGGAGCAATGAAATCGGCGCCGCATTGGGAATCACGCTCCCTGACACACGGGAATTCGTCCCTGAACGAGTAAAAACAATTGGAAGTACAGTAGAACACGTCTTAAGCGGCCATTTGTTTATTGATCATAAGGGTATTATTAAAATCAGGTGGTTGCTTAAAACAGGGAAAAGGTGATGCAGAATGCTCCTATAGGAGCTGCTACCTGATTTACAGAACCATAATTAGAACTTTTTTATGGCTGTTTAACGTACCCTTTTCCTGTTCTGTTTGTTTCAAATTTCAATACCTTCTGAACATTCGTGGATAAAATAGTTACAACGAAATAAGGAAGGTTGTACATTTTAGCCATTTTAGAAACTAAAGAACCAAATCTATCAAATTCTATTAGGAAGCAGAGCAAACCCTGATCAGACGACTCCAATAGGAGCCGTCTGATCCGGGTCTTCTGTTTGCAAAATGAGTGAAATCACGTTTACATGTATATGAAGGAACGGGTTAAGACAAAATTGCGACAGATGTGATTTTATGATGACATTATCTATTTACAGCTGTGTCAGTGTGTATTTGTATAAACAGGCAATGACAGTTTAACTAAAAGGCAATTTGTTGAAAATTGTTAAGCGAATTTAATTTCACTTTACCCTTTCCACCATGAATATCCATGTAGATCTTAATAAGTAATGCCATCATAAATATTAATTAGTTTGGTTTTCATGGCATATGAAAACCGCACGTTTTGGTCATGGTAGAAACTATATCACTTCATAAGCAAACACAGCAGACCCTGTTCAGACGGCTCCTTCCAATAAGGAGTATTTATCGAGGAAATGGTTAAACGATTACTCCATGAATATCATTTACGAAATCATGACATCATTCCCACCATAATGACACCTCTATAAAAGCACTTTTTGAAACCATTGCGATAACTAGAGCATTTGCTCCATAGGAACAAATGCTATATTTATCACAATGGTTTTAAAACTACACAATTCTAAAATTGTCATTCTCTAATTAATGTTCTTTTCGGTTGATTTACTTGAAAAGGTTGAGATTAAATATAGCCTATGGGGGAATGGGTTTACAGTGTTTTCTGCTGACAAAATTGGCTGAACACATTAAAGGTAAATCGCCAGACGATAACTTGATACACACGACAATACCGTAAAAACTCGATTATTCGAACATTCGATTATTCGAACAGTCAATCAAATAAAGTACCATTCTCGATTTTTAATACAGGTGGCAGCTTAATGCAGGGCGAAAGTCAGACAGAAAGCTCATCCTGTATTAAGCAGCCACCTGCCTGAAATTCTCACAACTAAAATTCCGAACTATCGAGTGTATACTGTAGCATGGAGATAGGAAACAATTAAGTTAATTGCTTATCAAATTTATAGTATTAATTGTTCTTGTTCCTGTATAGTCTTTGTTCTCCAGTTTTGCACGCAGCGTCCCTTAATATGTACATAGACAAACAGTGTCGAAATGGTCAGATGACCCCAGCCGAACCATCTGACTATGGTAAACGGCGACTATGCGCTATTAAACAAATTATAACATATTTTCCAACCGTCACATCGACCGAAGGAGGCTTGCATAAACTGACTTTCATCAGAAGCTTTACCTTGCCAGAACAAATCAGAGTATGTCATATTTTCAGTTAGACACATGTCAAACCAAAATACACATTAATGATACGAATAATTGCAATTATGATAACTATGCTGAGCAGATCCATCTGGTAAAAGTTATGAACAAAGTTACAATATCACGGTCACCATCAGCAGTTACATTAGCATAAGCATTTGCTTCAAATGCTTCATACTGAGCATCATCTGCTTGGTAGTCAACATCATCATCATCATTAGCATCATCATCATCAACAACAACAACAACAACAACATGAGCTTAATCATCATCATAATCATCGGTTTACTATAATAATGAGAAAATAACAACAATAATTGTTATTACAAACACTATTACCACTACTGCTGCTACTACTACTACCACCACCACCACCACTACTACTACTACTACCACTACTACTACTACTACTACTACTACTACTACTACTACTACTACTACTACTACTACTACTACTACTTCTACTACTTCTACTACTACTACACTACTGCTACTGCTACTACTACTGCTACTACTGCTATTACTACTACTATTATTACTACTACTACTACTATTACTACTACTACTACTATTACTACTACTACTACTACTACTACTATTACTACTACTATTACTACTACTACTACTATTACTACTACTACTACTACTACTACTATTACTACTACTACTGCTACTACTACTACTACTACTACTACTACTATTACTACTACTATTATTACTACTACTACTACTATTACTACTACTACTACTATTACTACTACTACTACTACTACTACTACAATAATAATAATAATAACATAATACTACTACATACTTAGCTTTGCACATGGGAGTCAAGTCAATGCGTGTTGGCCCGATGACATAATACTGTCAAATGGTTTCAGGTATTTACACCTGGTACGTTCAAGAACTAAGTTGGGGATCATTATATTTCCATCCGACACCTCATCCTCACCTTGGCAAATCGTTTTAGACCGGTTTAGATTAAACATCAGGATACAAACTATTCGACACTCCAAATAACCTTTTTCAACAGAGAATGAAGAAAACAGAAAACTTTACTATGAAACCTAAAATAGACAATAAGCGCATACCAGACAGCATTTATCTGACGGCAAAGGGTTTGCCATTTACTTGATACGCCTTGTGTCCACGTTATACCATTTAGTGACTGTCCGATAACGATCTGCTTTAGGAGTTATTTTGATTCTCTCCAGCTTACCATAACAATACATTTCTTTATTTTAGTTTTAATGCAATAACGAATCAAGAAAATAACATATATGTGCATCATCTAGCGGGTTAAAGGATGTGTGAGCACATATATAAGCCCACGTTAAGTCTGAATCGGACAGTTGCGCATCGGAACTGGCAAATACGTTTCGAGTGTTGAATAGTCAAGGACGTTTTACACAATCAGTGTGCCATACAGTGGTTTGGACATTTACAGTTGCACAATATGTTGCGGGTGACAAGTTTCTATCTGGTGTGTTGGTTATGTAGCGTTTTCGCCAATAATTGGAATCCGGAGGACAATGAAGAACTCTACGTCGGTTCTTTGCTTCAGCTTGGACGAGAATTCGACAATGACTTACTTCAGCTCATCGGCCAAGGTTTCGTGAACACAGAAGCCTCCTTGATAGCCCAACTGAAGGCAAGAGAGTCTGAGATATTGAGCGCAGCGGCGTTTCCTGGACATGCCTCATTTTTCGATTACGTGTGTAGTTTACTGAAATGTGGCACCTGGTCCGGGTGGTCTGAGTGCCAGGCACAACCAGGGAAGTTCAGCATGATATCTAGGTACCGATACTGTGGCTTCAATAACTCTGTTTGTACCTATGCTGACGGCGATGCAATAACTCAAAGTCAGTCAAAAGTATGTAAAGACGAACCCTTTTCACGAAAGGAATGTCCAGTCAATCTGAATTACGAAATAGTAGACACATTCTGCCTGAGGTATGTAAGCGGATCCGCCTACAAGGCAACCGCAGCAACAAACTGTGAAAACGATGGTGGTTATCTGGTGAATACAAACAGTTATGAAAAATGGAACGCGGTTAACAACCTCTTAGATAAATATTCCTACACTGGAACCATATACATTGACGGCCAGAAATCCGACCGATACTCCCCATGGACATTCACCTACGGAAGCGACAAGTCATACGATTACTGGAAAAGCGGCGAGCCATCAGAAGGGAGCACAGAGCTTTGCCGTGTTAATGAACGTTCGTCAGGGACGAGGTACATGTGGGACCGAGATTGTACCAGCACGTATCGTTCTGTTTGTGAAATACTTCTGTAGGGTGGCAACAGTAAAAACAGTGAAACATCAAGTGACGGACGTATCTAACTGGACATTCTTGAGAATATTCTAAATAATTATTCACATTACACATTGTTGTTTACATTCTTATCGCAAGAGTGATGATGAACCCATTCCCTCAAAGGCTATTTTTAGACACAACCTCTTTGAATAAATCTACCGAAAAGGAGCATTAATTAGAGAAAAGGATTTTTTTAGAGTTTTGTAGTTTGAAACCATTGTGATAAATAGAGCATTTGCTCCTATAGGAGCAAATGCTCTATTTATCACAATGGTTTCACAAAGTGACTTTTACAGAGTCGTCAAAAGTCGTTAATATCAGGGAATTGGTTAAGCAGATTTCCCACTCCAGTTGAAAAGCCTCGATGAGAGTACTGGCTCAGATTATTATCATTAATTATGTAAACCCTTCGCTGCCACATAATTAGTATTGTCATCTGTAAAAACTGTTCTAGATTATATTTGGCTTTGTTGTAAAAAATACTAATCACAGTAACAAACATTTTCTATTCCTATCAGATGCTGAAGAACATAAAGTCGCACCAGGAATCAAACTGTTTGCAAAGGTAATCAGACAGATGTCCAAATAAGACGAGTAAATTGAAACATTTTCGAAAATAGCTTCTTTAATTCTCCACCAAACCCTATACTGTGACCACTCCGTTTAAATCGTCTCGAATTCTCCACCAAACCCAATACTGTGTCCACTCTTTAGAATCGTCTCTTTGAGACGATTCTAAAGAGTGGTCACAGCATAGGGTTTGGTGGAGAAATGACGATTTTAGTATTCGAGTACGAACTTTCATGTGTACCTCTGATCACATATTCTCTTATAACGGCGACAGAGTTCACACACAGGTGCAAGGCGCGTGACAATTTCATAAAAGCTACTGATTAACCTCTTCAATTACATTTAAACATCATACTTTGACAGCAGAAAAAGGGTTTGATTTTCTTTTCGTACAGTATAATATTATATATATAGTATTAAATATATACGAGAAGAAAATTATAAACTTTTTTTCTGTCAAAGTATGATGTCTAATCGTATTTGAAGATGTTTCCCAGTAGTATTTATAAAATCGTCACGCGCCTGGCACCTACGGATGAAACTGGCGATTAACCCTTTCCCTGTGGTATATACACGTTAAACACAATGGCTGCATAAGCATGTACTAGCTGAATGTTTATAATTGCACATGTACATATAATTGTTGGTATTGGTAGATCGGTATTCAGATCTATTACAATTTCATAACCAAACAGAGCAGAACCTTGATCAGACAGAGCCATCTAATCTGTGTCTACTCTATTAGAAAAGGCATGAACAAGCTTTTAACACTTTCGGCGCCACTTTCGCCTGGTGGCACCACTGAAAACAGTGCAGTCCCAGGTCAGATGCCGCCTTTTCAAGGCAGCATCTGACCTGGGACTTCACTGTTTTCTGTATATTTTTAGCCCAAGCATACAGGTTTTTAGAAACAAATGTTTTACTAATTAACCTTTATTATTTAGTTTAGAATTATATTTAATATGAAATTATTATTGCAGACGACACTTTTAAATTTGACGCCAATAGAGTTAATTAAGAAACAAATATATTATTATTTCATAAGCAAATTGAGCAGTCCCTGATTAGGTGGCTCCTATAGGAGCCGTCAGAGTTTAGGTCTACTCTATTTGCAAATACTGGAAAATGCGTTTCTGGGGGAAAAGGTTAACCTTTCAAACAGATTAGATCCAGTTGAGATGCCGACTAAATGGGAGTCCCATAAGGATCCAAACTGGTTCGCTTATAATCTAGAGTCAACGTATTTGCTTATCTGACTATATTAGTGAAGAGGACTTGGATATACTGTAAAAAGTCGATAATACGAAAAACTCAAATACGTACTACCATCGACCTTTAATACTACTAACAAAGACCCCGCTTACTAAGAGTTCGTAGTATCGAGATTTTAATGTATATTGCATTTGGAAAATAAAGAAGATGAAAGTGTGTGCAAGCAATAGTTGGTTTAGCGTGCACTTTTAGAGAGCCAATTATATATCTATCAGTACAGACCAGTATCAGCCCCATATATCTAATTTTAAATTAGACAAACTAAATCTTTTTTCAATAATTGTATATGAATACAGAACATTTTGGCTTACGCAGAAATTGTAGTATCAGATATATATTATACCATAAGCAAACAGAGTAGATCCTGATCAGACGACAACTATAGGAACCGTCTGATCTGCGTCTACTGTGTTTCCAAAGGCGTGAAAATGTGTTTTATCTGAAGGAAATGGATAAACGAACATTCACCATGGAAGGCCTTATTGAAAAGACGCAGCTTGACGACAATCTTGTCATAGTCTGGTTTAACCCCTTCAGTGCCAGCGTTGTTGTCTGGACACATTCTCGTCTGCAGGACACATTCCCATCTGCTGGACACATTCTCATCTGCTTCGCATTTAGAATGGGCGCTTGTTCATTTTTTGTATTAAAAGAGAAACAGACTGTCAAACAGTTTGGATCATGATAAGCCACCGAGTCAACACTGTTTTCACATGATATAACAGGTCCGTCTTTAATGGCACTGAAGGGTTAATCAATGTACATTGAACCCTCATTACAACGGAGGTGTTTGTTTCTAGACATTGTTTGTTTGTGTTGAATAACGTCCGTTTCTGCTCACTTTTGGCTAATTGGAAGCCCCAGAGAGAGAGGGAGAGGATACAGAGAAACCCGGACGCGAAGCCCTATTCTTATTATCGACTGAGTTTCTCTGGTTCTTTTAGATGCCAAATGTAAAGCACTGATACATCGGACCTCGGTTTATAGTCTCGTCCGAAGGACTTGGTCCGGCGGGAAATCGAACCCGTGATCCCTGGTATTGCAGTCGACCGCGTTAGCCACACGACCACGTCCGCCGGTCCAGACAATGTGCTGGTATAACGTGGTTGCCGTTATAACGAGTTTAAATATGAAAGGAACAATTTGGCCAGTTTTAAACTAGTACCAACAGGTGATCGCTTAATGCAGAATACAAGAAGTGCAAAAAGCTCCCTTAAGGAGCTTTTTGCACTTCTTGTGTTCTGCATTAAGCAATCATTTGTGTTATTGGCATTGCACCTATTTATTCAGCGGTTGTTTAAAAGAGTTAACGGTGACGTTGTTTCGATGCATATTGCCGGTATATAACGAGGGTGCCATTGTAACGAATGCCGGTATAACGAGGGTTCACTGTACCAAATAGTTTTAGAGTAGACACCATGTGGCCTAAATACAGGAACATAAGATGTGAGAATTACAATGTAGTCGGAGAAATTGTAAACTCTATCACCATCTCTATCGAGAGAGCGAAATATGTACATGTATTTCCCGGAGAGTAAAAATAAAGTTTTCGCTAGGTACACACTCCTACATAAGGTATGATAACCTTCTGCTCCATAGATACGCCTTTCTACGCGTTTGCAAACAGTAGGCCCAGATCAGGCCCCGAGTAAGCCCAGATCAAACGGCCCAGATAGGAGCCGTCTGATCAGGGTATGTCCTGTTTGCTTATGATATCATATAAATATGATTCTACAGTTTCTGCCATGGCCAGACATTCCTCTGGCCATGTGCTATTATAACAAATTAATCTAATTAATGGTCATGACGTCATTATTCGTTACATAAATACTCATGGCGGAAAACGTTAAAATATTACACGTCGATGTATATGTCACAGTAGAAATTGCGATTCAGGACAATCGTCGATTCTCCTAGGACAGGTTGCGATCGCAATCTCTCCTAGGACAAACTCCGATCCTCTTTATAAATCTTTCACAATTATGTGTTGTTTGTCATGTTTTGAATATAGACTTGTGATCTTAAAATAATATATTCTTCCAGTAGAATTGTAGATTTTCTTAGTAGAGTTAAAGTGTCATATATATATATATCACTAATAACAAATACTTCTAGAATAATTTACATTTTCCTTGAAGAATTAAAGTGTCATATATAACAGTAATAATTTACATTCTTCCACTAGAATTGTAAATTTTCATGATAGAATTACAATTTGTCCTTGGACAGACTGTGATTGGAATCTGTACTAGTAGAATCGTCGATTGTCCTTACTATGTATTAGGATCAGAGTCTGTCCTGGGAGAGATTGCGATCGCAATCTGTCCTAGGAGAATCGACGATTGTCCTGAATCGCAATTTCTACTGTGACATATATATATATCTAAGGGGCGACATATGCAAAAAGTTGTAGATCCAGATAAAGAGATGAGGAAATGGACTAAGCGACTTGATAATCATTTGTCTCTTATAGCGAGGTTAAAGTTGCAACAGGTCAGAAGTTTAGAAGACGTAGATATTCGACGAACCATTCAAATTGTGGCGAAATGAAAACTAGGTTAGGTACCATTCATCGTTCTAGACTAATAAAGTTTTATTGACCGTAAAAACTTGCATATAACTTTAACTAAGCCAGCACTCAAAGAATCGATCTGTCTGTCTCTGCCTCTGTGTCTATCTGTCTATATATATGGGACTTTTACAGTGCATATAACTTCGTCAATATGGGTATAGACAGATAGACAGATAGTTTATTATTGTGACATATGTCAAAATGTTCAATAAAACAATATAACAACATAAGCCAAGGACTTCACATAATGTGTTGTTTAAAAGTAGTTAAGATATGCCCTGCGGCGACTAAAAATCTTAAAATGTTTATATATTTGAGTATATATATCACACTAAAATGAAAGATGTTTGTATTGCAGAATTACACATGTTACTTTCGAGAGGTGTTTTTGGTATAGTAAGACGACCGTTTTCTACATTAAGTGGTAAATTACATGAACGCAACTTAAACATAATGCGACGACAATCTCGCGGTAATGGTAACATGTAACAGTTCTCTAGAACCTACTCCTTCTTGTATGTCCTATATGTTCTGAGTTATCCGTATTTTGCAGTGATTCATTTCATTTTCCAGGGTCTTTAAATACACATATATCATGGCCTACACTGTCTGTTGAACCATTCTATATCAAGAGATTATACTAGCAAATATTGTTTGCTATGCCCCCTCAAAATGAGAAATAGATGGTTTCCATTGGTGCCCAATGAATCCGCTAAAAAGAACATAGACTTAGAGGGATCCGTAAGGGTCTGCTCGGTTTGCTGAACCCATGAATGTTAATAACTCATACTAGCAAATGTTGTTTGCTATGCACCCTAAACATGGGATATGGATGTTGACTAGTGTCCTTTTAAAAGGACATAGGGAAAACAGTGTAGACCCAGTAATTGTGATCCTGAATGTACTCTCTGATCAAGGCCAGCGAGTGAGAAAGGTATATTGGCACCGAGTGTCTCCTAACCCATTCCCTCCTACTGACGCCTTTTGACGACTCTGTAAAAGTCACTTTGTGAAACCATTTTGATAAATAGAACATTTGCTCTGTTTATCACAATGGTTTCAAACTACAAAATTCTAAAATTTTCCTTTTCTATAGTTCACGCTCCTTTCGTTAGATTTATTCAAAGAGGTTGTATTTAAAAATAGCCTATGGGGTAATTGGTTAAAAGGCAAATGGTCACGAGCCCGATTAGCGGGTTCCTGGAAAGAGTCTTCTTATCAGGGTTTGCACTGTTTATTGCACCCATCGACTTTAATTACCTTTAATTGCAAATAGTTTGATGTGTCTCCTCAACATGAGAAATGGATGCTGCCCAGGGTCCCTTAAAACGGACAAAGGCAACCAGTGTAGACCTAGATCAGAATTGTACTGAATGCATCATGTGATCAAGGTTTGCACTGTTTGCTGAGCCCAGCGATGTAAATAGTTTATGCTAGCAAATATTGTTTGCTATGTCCCCTCAACTTGAATAATGGATGTGCCCATCAATTGGTGTCCAGTGTCCGTTAAACTGACATAGGCTAACGAAGTTGACCCAGGTCAGAGGGCTCATAAAAAAGCCACATGATTAAGTTCTGCACTGTTGCTTAACCCATCGATATTAATATGCCAGCAAATAGTATTTGCTATGCCCCCGTAACATGAGAAATAGATGGTTTCCAAATAGGGATGTCAACAATTATTCAAATATACGTAGTGATATCAGAATATTCGAATACCTTATAATTCAAATTATCGAAGTGTCATGGGTTTAGATATTGTTCTTGCAGGCGACAGCATTTTATATAGCCGTGATCTAAAATCTTTGCAAACTGTCTTAAATAACTTGGAAGTTTATAGCAAATTGGTATTCGTTTCAATGTAAAGAAAACTAAAATAATGATTCTTGTGAAAGGCAGGCACACAAAGTACGATTTTTACATTTACAGTTCAATTATCGAAACAGTTACATACTTCAAGTATTTAGGAGTTTTCTGGTATAAACTGGCATTTGGAGCCGTACATAAACCGACATAGCACAACACAGCATTCTCGATGCATAAATCATTCACAATATACAACCAAACATATCTCATACCATTGGAAAATATAAAAGTATTTGACTCTGTAGTCGCACCAATTTTGAAATATGCTGCAGAATGTCAATACCCTGGTCCTGAAGTCGAATAAGTCTACAATCTGTTGTAAACTGCCAGGTGTTAAACGATCAACAAATTTAGATTATTATTATACCACATTTATATAGCGCTCTTTTCACACAGGATATGTGCGTTCAAAAGCGCTTAATTGGTGCTCTTTATTGGAAACTTGGCAGAATTCCAATGTTTGTATATAGACATTTTTCTATTATAAAATATTGGATTAAAATGTTTTTAAAAGTTCTAAAAACACTCAATCATATACAAAACTTATATGATATTAAAAAATGATGTATATATTGGAGATACACACAACAATAAAAACAATCGCTGGGAGATTAAGCTTACACTGGACCGTTGTGGGCTGCCAACTCAAATATTAAGATAAACTACAAAAGCATCAACATGTGTATTATCGATATAAAATTTAAATACAAAATTGGTCTAATAATTAAACCTCAAACTTTAATTATATGTATACATGTAGATCGAATCGTCTAGAGACATATTGCAAGTTTAAAACACAGAAACATTTTTAAAAAGATATTTGGACTAACATTAGAGATTAGTCTTTACTTTACTTGCTATAAACATATGTCCCATGTGTTACGCAATGAATGGTTTATTGATGGCTTAATTTATACCAGAAACTGGCCATGATATCGTAAATGACAAATTTTGTGACGTAATTGCCAGTTTGTCTCATAACCTGGCTACAAGTTAGACACTCCATTTCAAAATGTGTATTTGGTTACTACATAACTTGTTGTCCCATAATTGAGATAAAAGACATAGTAATGCCACTGTGTTTCCATGCTGAAGGCAACTGGGTTTGGCCTCGATGTGGCAATGGGCCGAGACACGTAGAAGAAAACTATGAACGTTTCTGATATTAATGGATTTAATTTGTGCAGGAAATTGCTTTTCATTAGAATAAATGATAAGCACACTAAAAATAAATAACAAAATAATAAAACATTTCTTTCTATTTTAAACAAACACTACCTATGTGAAATTGAAATGTCATCAGTGTTCGCGACGATAGTTTATATCGGAGGAAACATAGAACTATGGACCGGTTGGGTTTCAATGTTTCTAGAATCCTGATCTGTTAGAGAATATTCGCAGCCATTAGAATATTTGAATACTATCTTTCCTGTTCGTTTACAGCCCTAGTTCCAACATGACATTTGGGAGGGTATATCTTAATAAATACTTAGTTAACTCACTGCGTGAAGTAGATCTGATTTTACAGTGTGTGCCGTGACCAAATACCGTTCTAAACATTCAGCTAATAAATATTCATGTTGTCTTATGTTATTAAATCAGATAAGATGCATGAATGAAAACATTTCCAAGAATAACATCTTTATTCTCAACTAAACCAACGATGTGATAACTCCTTGGAATCGTCTCGAAGAGACTATTCTAAACAGTGTTTACAACAGGATTTTCTGGAGAAATGGCGATTTTAGTATTTCAGTACGCACCTTTATCTGTTGCTCTGTTTATATTTACTTTGTCAGGTAAACGCTTAACCATTCGAATGCGTTAGGTGCATGCTTTGGAATTCGCAAACATTCTAAATTCAGACCAGAGGGCTCCCATATAATTCTTATCAAGGTATACACTGTTTGTCATTTAACATGTAGCAAGTTTAAGCGTGTCGTACCGCTATTAGATTAGTCAATGCATGTCCCTTAACCTTAGGGAAACACAAAACGCACACAATTTAATGAATCCGTTTTGTTTATGCTATTTTCAAACATTTTATTTATACAATAATAAATGACTCCATACGAGGGATGTTTGAAAAGTAGTGTGGCCTGAAACCTTATAAACTGGTGGAAACGTGTATGTTTTTATTTGATATCCTCAAAATACTCCCCATGGCGAGAAATGTATAACCGTTTTCTGGAAAGAGTCAGGGTAGGCTGATTTGGGTATACAGTAGAACGCTTTCCCTCATATAAACGTGTTTTCACGCATCTGCAAACAGAGTAGACCTATATCAGACGGCTCCTATAAGAGCCGACTGATCAGGGTCTGCTCTGTCTACTATTGGAATTCGACAAATTTGTTCCTTTACTTTCTGAAAGGTCTACAATGTTCCATCTTAATATTTCATTACTATTTACTAGTTTGTCCATGAATATTCATTATGTACTGAAATTTGAAATAAACATAGAAGTAATTTCCTCATATTAATCCCTTTTGACGCCTCTATAAATGTAACTTTTTGAAATCATTGTAGTAAATAGAGCAGTTGCTCCATAGGAACAAATGCACTATTTATCACACTGTTTTCAAAACTATAAAATTGTAAAATGTATCTTTTCTCTAGTAAATGATCCTTTTTGGTAGATTTATTCAAAGAGTTTGGATCACTAAGCGACTGCTCATGTATTGAACATAGGAGTGTTAACAAACAAATCACTGCTTAATGCAGGGCAAAGGTAATACAGAAAGCTCCCTATGACCTTTGGTGGCCCATATTTTGTTCCCAAATTTTCCAACATATTCGAAATAATTTTTACCTATAACAAACACTATTTTTAAAAACAAATGCATTTTGGGAGACCTTTTAGCAACCGTTTGGTAGGATCAAAACGTAGCCTTTTTTGGTCGCCAGTCAGCAGATGGGGTACCCACCTAGCAGAAGTCTTCTTAACTTTCACGATTTTATTTAAAATAAAACGAACACTTGAAAGTAAAATACTGACCAGGCTTGAAATATCGCGAAAAGTATATCGAATATCATTCTGAAGAATTTCTATGATTTTCACAAACATCAATGTAAGATTACACTTGGTTATGCCAAATTTCTAGTTGTCGTCTGCAAACCACTTTTGTTAAATCATTTTGTAAAATAAGGAAATGAGATAAATAAACGCAAATTTCAAAGGAATAAAGCACAGATACATAAATAGAGTTTGAGACAAAAATTGAAGTTCCTGATCAGACGCTGCCTTGCACAATTTGTCGCGGTGCATTTTTGCGAAATTGGCGGTGAAAGGGTTAAAGCCCAATGCGACATCAGAAATTATATCACACCTTTGCGCATCCGAATAAACAGAATATCGGGTTTGCGTCAGTCACGTGATGCAGATATTTTAACTCTCTCATCGGAAGTTTTAATTAGATACTTCAAACGGTGTTTACCCAAATTAGCCATTGGATATGTGGCATACTACCAGGATCAACGCTGTTGACTCTTTCAAATGACAGTATAATGCAACACATTGATAGACCAGGCTCCATAATTATAAAGCTTTTTAGTTGAGTCTGAGTTCGTTCTCAAGCTTTTGATTTGTCAGATTTGAGTTCTCAAGCTTTTGATTGGTCAGATTGGAGCCCAAGGCTCGAATCTGATCAATCAAAAACTTGAGAACGAACTCAGACTCAACTAAAAAATTTATAAGCATGGACCCTGGTCTCATGCTGTTTGCAAATGTCTAGCTACAGTAGAACTTGTCTTAAGCGACCATTGAAAAGATGTATGACTTGGTCTTTTCGACAGATGGTAGCTTAATGCAGGTCAAAAGTAAAGAAAGCTCCTATAGACTTTATGCAGTAAATTTCCCCTGCATTAAGCAATCATATGCCTTGAGTGGTCGCTTAAGACAGGTTCTTATGTACTATTTTTTTTCTCGTGACGATACCCCGTCTTACTAATCACAACATGACTCCCACAACACCTACCTTGGAGCGAGATGAAATCGGCGCCGCATTGGGATTCACACTCCCTGACACACGGGAAGTCGTCCCTGAACGAGTTAAAAAATGGAAGTACAGTAGAACACGTTTTAAGCGGCCATTTGTTTATTGATCATAAGGGTATTATTAAAATCAGATGGTTGCTTAAAACAGGGAAAAGGTGATGCAGAATGCACCTATAGGACCTGCTACCTGATTTACAGAACCATAATTTGAACTTTTTTATGGCTGTTTAACGTACCCTTTTCCTGTTCTGTTTGTTTCAAATTTCAATACCTTCTGAATATTCGTGGATAAAATAGTTACAACGAAATAAGGAAGATTGTACATTGTAGCCATTTTAGAAACTAAAGAACCAAATCTATCAAATTCTATTAGGAAGCAGAGCAAACTCTGATCAGACGACTCCAATAGGAGCCGTCTGATACGGGTCTTCTGTTTGCAAAATGAGTGAAATCACGTTTACATGTTTAAATGTTGTAATAGTGCAGTGTTTTTCGTGTAGTGCTTTGAAATTCGCAATATTTTTGCTACTTTTATACAGTCTCGTTCATGCAGACTCTTGCTACGAGAGATGAACGAGAGTAACTGTCAGACGAAAAATGCAGAGTGTTCCGGTTATTAATTAATTTGGTCACTCGCCCCGATTTTCCTTACTACGAAACAGCACAAGAACGAAGCGAAAATGTTTGTTTGTGCACCCAACTCAGCACCAGCAACTAAATTAATGTCGACAAATGGAAAAATATGCAAAATAGACGACATAACGCTATACGCTACGACTATTCTAGGGATATGTCTAAATGGTTTGAAACAAGTTTTGAGTTTATTGTGAAGGGTCCGTCGAACGGACCCAAACAAATTATACTGAAACTTCGATCGCCGATGTGAATGGTGTTTTCTGTTATCACTTATATAAGGAAAGAATCGATGAATTATATATGCATTGAAGTTTGATAATGTTAAAACAGTTTACTGTGAAGAAATACGCTTCCTCTCGTCGTCAAACAATGCTCTTGGAAATGTCATAAAATGCTCTCGGTTCTTTCGAGCATCGCGATAATCCGAGGTTTTTGCCGATTCCCGATGGTGCTCGAATTATCGCCAATATACTGTATATGAAGGAACGGGTTAAGACAAAATTGCGACAGATGTGATTTTATGATGACATTATCTATTTACAGCTGTGGCAGTGTGCATTTGTATAAACAGGCAATGACAGTTCAACTAAAAGGCAATTTGTTGAAAATTGTTAAGCGAATTTAATTTCACTTTACCCTTTCCACCATGAATATCCATGTAGATCCTAATAAGTAATGCCATCATAAATATTAATTAGTTTGGTTTTCATGGCATATGAAAACCGCACGTTTTGGTCATGGTAGAAACTATATCACTTCATAAGCAAACAAAGCAGACCCTGTTCAGACGGCTCCTACGATTACTCCATGAATATCATTTACGAAATCATGACATCATTCCCCTCATAATGACACCTCTATAAAAGCATTTTTGAAACCATTGCGATAACTAGAGCATTTGATACATAGGAACAAAT
This sequence comes from Azorinus chamasolen, assembly GCA_963576725.1. NCBI lineage: Eukaryota > Metazoa > Mollusca > Bivalvia > Cardiida > Solecurtidae > Azorinus > Azorinus chamasolen. The sequence continues at coordinate 11,130,958 of OY755238.1, read as the reverse complement.
GCTATATTTATTACAATGGTTTTAAAACTACACGATTCTAAAATTGTCATTCTCTAATTAATGTTCTTTTCGGTTGATTTAATTAAAAAGGTCGAGACTAAATATAGCCTATGAGGGAATGGGTTTACAGTGTTTTCTGCTGACAAAATTGGCTGAACACATTAAAGGTAAATCGCCAGACAGAAAGTCAGACAGAAAGCTCATCCTGTATTAAGCAGCCACCTGCCTGAAATTCTCACTTTACTAAAATTCCGAACTATCGAGTTTATACTGTAGCATTGAGATAGGAAACATTTAAATTAATTCATTATCAAAATTATAGTATTAATTGTTCTTGTTCCTGTATAGTCTTTGTTCTCCAGTTTTGCACACAGCGTCCCTTAATATGTACATAGACAAACAGTGTAGAAATGGTCAGATGACCCCAGACAAACCATCTGACTATGGTAAACGGCGACTATGCGCTATTAAACAAATTATAACACATTTTCCAACCGTCACATCGACTGAAGGAGGCTTGCATAAACTGACTTTCATCAGAAGCTTTACCTTGCCAGACCAAATCAGAGTATGTCATATTTTCAGTTAGACACATGCCAAACCAAAATACACATTAATGATACGAATAATTGCAATTATGATAACTATGCTGAGCAGATCCATCTGGTAAAAGTTATGAACAAAGTTACAATATCACGGTCACCATCAGCAGTTACATTAGCATAAGCATTTGCTTCAAATGCATCATACTGAGCATCATCTGCTTGGTAGTCAACATCATCATCATCACCATCGTCATTATCATCATCATCATCATCATGATTATCATCATCATCATCAACAACAACAACAACACCATGAGCTTAATCATCATCATAATCATCGGTTTACTATAACAATGAGAAAATAACAATAATAATTGTTATTACAAACACTATTACTACTACTGCTGCTACTACTAGTACCACCACCACTACTACTACTACTTCTACTACTATTACTGCTACTACTACACTACTGCTACTGCTACTACTACTGCTACTACTGCTATTACTACTACTATTATTATTACTACTACTACTACTACTACTACTATTACTACCACTTCTACTACAATAATAATAACATAATACTACTACATACTTAGCTTTGCATATGGGAGTCAAGTCAATTTGTGTTGGCCCGATGACATAATACTGTCAAATGGTTTCAGGTATTTACACCTGGTACGTTCAAGAACTAAGTTGGGGATCATTATATTTCCATCCGACACCTCATCCTCACCTTGGCAAATCGTTTTAGACCTGTTTAGATTAAACATCAGGATACAAACTATTCGACACTCCAAATAACCTTTTTCAACAGAGAATGAAGAAAACAGAAAACTCTACTATGAAACCTAAAGCAGACAATAAGCGCATACCAGACAATATTTATCTGACGGCAAAGGGTTTGCCATTTACTTGATACGCCTTGTGTCCACGTTATACCATTTAGTGACTGTCCGATAACGATCTGCTTTAGGAGTTATTTTGATTCTCTCCAGCTTACCATAACAATACATTTCTTTATTTTAGTTTTAATGCAATAACGAATCAAGAAAATAACATATATGTGCATCATCTAGCGGGTTAAAGGATGTGTGAGCACATATATAAGCCCACGTTAAGTCTGAATCGGACAGTTGCGCATCGGAACTGGCAAATAAGTTTCGAGTGTTGAATAGTCAAGGACGTTTTACACAATCAGTGTGCCATACAGTGCTTTGGACATTTACAGTTGCACAATATGTTGCGGGTGACAAGTTTCTATCTGGTGTGTTGGTTATGTAGCGTTTTCGCCAATAATTGGAATCCGGAGGACAATGAAGAATTCTACGTCGGTTCTTTGCTTCAGCTTGGACGCGAATTCGACAATGACTTACTTCAGCTCATCGGCCAAGGTTTCGTGAACACAGAAGCCTCCTTGATAGCCCAACTGAAGGCAAGAGAGTCTGAGATAATGAGCGCAGCGGCGTTTCCTGGACATGCCTCATTTTTCGATTACGTGTGTAGTTTACTGAAATGTGGCACCTGGTCCGGGTGGTCTGAGTGCCAGGCACAACCAGGGAAGTTCAGCATGATATCTAGGTACCGATACTGTGGCTTCAATAACTCTGTTTGTACCTATGCTAACGGCGATGCAATAACTCAAATTCAGTCAAAAGTATGTAAAGACGAACCCTTTTCACGAAAGGAATGTCCAGTCAATCTGAATTACGAAATAGTAGACACATTCTGCCTGAGGTATGTAAGCGGATCCGCCTACAAGGCAACCGCAGCAACAAACTGTGAAAACGATGGTGGTTATCTGGTGAATACAAACAGTTATGAAAAATGGAACGCTGTTAACAACCTCTTAGATAAATATTCCTACACTGGAACCATATTCATTGACGGCGAGAAATCCGATCGATACTCCCCATGGACATTCACCTACGGAAGCGATAAGTCATACGACAACTGGAAAAGTGGCGAGCCATCAGGAGGGAGCTCAGAGCTTTGCCGTGTTAATGAACAATCGTCGGGGCCGAGGTACATGTGGGACCGAGATTGTACCAGCACGTATCGTTCTGTTTGTGAAATACTTCTGTAGGATGGCAACAGTAAAAACAGTGCAACATCAAGTGACGGACGTATCTATCTGGACATTCTTGAGTATATTCTAAATAATTATTCATATTGCACATTGTTGTTTACATTCTTATTGCAAGAGTGATGATGAACCCATTCCCAAAAATGCTATTTTTAGACACAGCCTCTTTGAATAAATCTACCGAAAAGGAGCATTAATTAGAGAAAATGATTTTTTTTAGAGTTTTGTAGTTTGAAACCATTGTGATAAATAGAGCATTTGCTCCTATAGGAACAAATGCTCTATTTATCACAATGGTTTCACAAGTGACTTTTACAGAGTCGTCAAAAGTCGTCAACATCAAGGAATTGGTTAAGCAGATTTCCCACTCCAGTTGAAAAGCCTCGATGAGAGTACTGGCTCAGATTATTATCATTAATTATGTAAACCCTTCGCTGCCACATAATTAGTGCTGTCATCTGTAAAAACGGTTCTAGATTATATGTTTTAAAAAAAACTAACCACAGTAACAAACATTTTCGATTCCTATCAGATGCTGAAGAACATAAAGTCGCATCAGGAATCAAACTGTTTACAAAGGTAATCACACAGATGTCCAGATAAGACGAGTAAATTTAAACATTTTCGAAAATAGCTCTTTAATTCTCCACCAAACCCTATAGTGTGACCACTATTTACAATCGTCTTGAATTCTCCATCAAACCCTATACTGTGGCCACTCTTTAGAATCGTCTTGAATTCTCCACAAAATCATATACTTCTCGAGGATTCTAAAGAATGGTCACAGAATAGGGTTTGATGGAGAAATGACGATTTTAGTATTTGAGTACAAACTTTTATTTGTACCTCTGATCACATAATCTCTTATAACCGCTACAGAGTTTATCCACAGGTGCCAGGCGCGTGACAATGTCATAAATTCTACTGATTAACCTCTTCCAATACGTTTAGACATCATACTTTGACAGCAGAAAAAAAAGTTTTGATTTTGTTTTCGTATAGTATAATATTATGTATATAGTAATATACTATACGAAAAAAAATCAAATTCTTTTTTCTGTCAACTGATGTTTGTCAGTAGTATTTGTGAAATTGTCACGCGCCAGGCATATGTGGGTGAAACTGGCGATTAGCCATTTCCCTGTGTTACACAATGACTGCATGACTATGTACTAACTGAATGTTTATAATGGCAAAGGCACATGCACATATGAGTTTCTGGTATTGGTAGATCGGTAGTCATATCTATTACAATTTCATAACTAAATAGAGCAGAACCTTGATCAGACTGAGCCATTCGATCTCTGTCTACTCTATTAGAAACGGCATGAACAAGCTTTTATATAAGAAACAAATCTATTATTATTTTATAAGCAAATAGAGCAGTCCCTGAGCCTATGAGGTAATGGGTTAAATAAAGTTTTCACTGGGTACAAACTCCTACATAAAGTATGTTAACCTTCTAATCCGCAGATACGCCTTTCTACGCCTTTGCAAATAGAGTAGGCCCAGATCAGGCCCCGAGTAGGCCCAGATCAAACGGTGTCCTGTTTGCTTATTATATAATATAGATATGATTCTACAGTTTCCGTCATGAACAAATATTCCTCTGTCCATTTGCTGTTAAAACAAATTAATATAATTAATAGTCATGACGTCATTATTCGTTACATAAATACTCATGAAGGAAAACGCTAAACTATTACATGTCGAGATATATATATATATCTAAGGGGCGGCATATGCAAAACATTGTATATCCAGATAAATGGACTAAGCGACTTGATAATCATTTGTCTCTTATAGCGAAGTTAAAGTTGTGCACAACAGGTCAGAAGTTTAGAAGACGTAGATATGCGACGAACCATTCCAATTGTGGCGAAATGAAGACTACCATTCATCGTTCTAGACTAATAAAGTTTTATTGACCGTAACTACTTGCATATAACTTTAACTAAGCCAGCACTCAAAGAATCGATCTGTCTGTCTCTGCCTCTGTGTCTATCTGTCTATATATGGGACTTTTACTGTGCATTTAACTTCGTGAATACGGGTATAGACAGATAGTGTATTATTGTGGTTTTATGTTATGCATATCTTCCGCCTCATACCTCACCATCATATAGAGACGAGGCAAACAGAGGTATACACATGTTAGAAAAGTATTTGCTAGAGTTGAATATCAATATTAACGAGGTGCACCTTACTATTATAGGTGATCTAAATGCAAGGACAGGTGCTAAGAAAGACTATATATACCCCACAAATGAACCTCCTGATTTTGCCCAGTATCAAGAGAGTTTTGAAAGTATGTTGACAGATAGAACATCATGTGATCAAGTATGCAATAGAACTAGAGAAATGTTGATTGAATTTTGTAAAGTGTATTCACTCTTCATTGCAAACGGGCGTACAACTGGAGATGAAAATGGCGATTTTACTTACGTTAGTTCAACTGGAAATAGTGTTATAGATTATTTTATAGCTCCAGCCATAATCCATACTAGACTTACGAGATTTGCTATCGGTAACCGAACTGAATCTGCTCACTTCCCGCTTGAAATTAATCTACTAGTGGAAAGCAATGTAAATGTAAATGAGGAGGATAAAAGCGGAAGCTTTCCTAACTCCTTTTATTCATTTTCTGAAAGAAATATTGAAACCTTAAACGATAACTTAGACTTCTAGTTCTCTAAGGACACATTAAACAGTATCTCACAAGCAATATTAGATTATACAGCAGGTGTCAATAGTATAGTTGAGAGAATAGGAGACCGTCTGAAATCATCTTCTGAAGTATGTAAGAAAGTTAAGAAAAGCAGAACTAAAATACAACCGGACTGGTTTGACAAAGAATGTCATGATTTAAAAAAACAGAAACGTAAAGCTTTGAGAAAATATAGGGAAAACAGATCCGACAGAAACCTTGATATTTTTAAGAATTCAAAGTCCATCTTTAAAAACACGTGTGATGTAAAGAAGAAGCTTTATTTTGACACGTCCTTAGAACGTTGGAAATAACATTTTGAAAATTTATTTCAGCTGCCGGACGACACAAATGATACTGGTAATGAGACCCCCGATTTTGATAGCAATAGTGATATGAACGAATTAGAGGATTATATATTTAATACGGAAATCACTGATGAAGAGATTCGGAAGAGTGTCAAACGTCTGAATGAGTCAAAATGTGATGGCCCAGATAACATGCCGCCGGGTATTTTTAATCGCTCGGTTAGAAAAATTCTCCCGATTCTAAATTGTTTGTTTAATAGACTTTTTGCAAAAGGTGAATTCCCAAACAACTGGTGTAAATCTGTTATAGTGCCGATATGGAAGAAAGGTGATATAAACTGTACAGCAAATTATCGTGGAATTTCACTACTTGACATATTCGGAAAGATCTATACATCCATCTTAAATGGTCGATTAACTTCTTTTGCAAATGCATTTATGAAAATTAATGAAAGTCAAGCTGGGTTCAGATGTAGTTACAGTACAATAGATAATGCATTCGTATTACAGGGTGTTATTTCGAAATGTCTCTCGAAAAAAAGGGGTAAGCTATATGTAGCTTTCGTTGATTTTAAAACTGCATTTGATAGTGTCAGAAGAGATAAACTATGGCAATGCTTGAGAAGTGCAGGGATAAAAGGAAACTTATTTACAGCTCTGCAAGCGATCTACAAGTCTGTCAAAGCTTGTGTTAGATCAAATGGAAGCATGTCGGAATATTTCACTTCTCCGGTTGGCTTGAAACAAGGCTGTATGTGTTACGATATTATTCTCATTTTTCATTAATGATTTTGCAGATGCACTACAGAATAGTGGTATTAAAGGTATCCAAATGTATCCAGATATAGTAGAAATCATTACGCTCATGTTTGCTGGCGATGTTGCTCTACTAGCAGATACAGTAGTAGGACTTCAGCGCCAACTTCGCATGTTATAAACATTCTGTAATTCCCATCAGCTTACTGTTAATACGACAAAAACTAAAGCTGTTGTTTTTAAACTTGGAGGCCGTCTATCACGAAGTGAAAAATGGTTCTACGATAAAGTAACACTCGATGTGGTAAACCCTTTTTCATACATCGGTGTATTGTTCTCTCAACAGCTATCATATAATGAAATGACCGAAGACATGGCTATCAAAGGTAAACGTGTTTTAAATGCAATTCTTAACGCATTATCTAAATATGGACAGCTACCAAAAAGTGTATTTTTTCAGCTGTTTGACACAAAAAAAGAAACCTACTTTGCTATATGGAACGGAACTATGGGGTTTTCAAGAACATAAAGCTTTAGAACTAGTACATCAGTATGCTTGTAAGAGATATATGTGTGCAAACACAAGAACATGTACTGCTGCTGTTCTAGCAGATTGTGGGCGGTTCCCTTTATATATAGAATCAGCTAAAAGGTGCCTTAAATACTGGTTAAAAATCCTAAAAATGCCGGAATACAGATATACAAGGAAATGTTATGAAATGCTTAAATATTTTGACTCAATAGGAAACAATAACTGGGTAACTCATGTGAAACAGCTATTGTTTATAAATGGCTTTGGTAACGTTTGGCTGCAACAGGGGGTAATTCACGAAAAACTGATTTTAGAAGAATTTACTCGCTGTCTTCAGGACCAGTTCGTACAAAATTGGAATGAAACATTGTCATCAAATCCAAAACTGAATATGTATAAAATCTTTAAGACTGAAATTGAACATGAAATATACCTAGACTGTGTAAGTATTCGTAAATTTCGAAATGCTCTAATCCAATTTAGGTCAGGAGTCCATCAATTAGAGATTGAGAGAGGGCGATACTTTAACATTCCCCGAAATCAGCGAATCTGTAAAATGTGTTACCTCGAAGTAGATGACGAGGTACATTTTCTTTTGAAATGCCCTTGCTTCGGGGAACTCATGTAAATTTATACCAGAAAAATATTTAAACAACCAAGTATGACTAAATTTAAAGATCTAATGACATCAAGAAATAATATAATTTTTGCAAAATATTGCCAGTTTTATATATTTTGCTAACATACTGAAAAAAGAAAGTGCTGGGTAATAGGTTACATTGACTTCACAAAGATACAACTACGAGTGTATACCAACTGTTAAATATTATGAACAGCATGTGTTAACACGAACACTGTGGATTAATCTATCCCACATTGATCTACATGTACTATTGTATTGTTGTATGTATTCCTGTATTGATTGCACCATTGTGTATTGAGCCATGCCATGGGCTGGATGCCTTCAGCATATAAGACATAAAATAAAGAATAAAGAATTGTGACATACAAATGTATGTCAAAATGTTCAATAAAACAATATAACAACATAAACCAAGGACATCACATAATTGTTATTTAATAGTAGGTAAAATATGCCCTATGGCGACTAAAAATCTTAAAACATTTATATATATGAGTATGAATATCACACTTTAAAATAAAAGATGTTTGTATTGCAGAATTACACATGTTACTTTCGCGAGGTGTTTTTGGTATAGTAAGACGACTGTTTTCTACATTTAGTGGTAAATTACATGAAGGCAACTTAAACACAATGCGACGATAATATCGCGGTATTGGTAAAATGTAACAGTTCTCTGGAACCAACTCCTTCTTGTATGTCCATATGTTCTGAGTTATCCGTATTTTGCAGTGATTCATTTTATTTTCCAGGGTCATTTGATACACATATATCATGGCCGACACTGTATGTTGAACCCTTCAATGTCAAGAGCTTATACTAGCAAATATTGTTTGCTATGCCCCCTCAAAATGAGAAGTAGATGGTTTCCTTTGGTTCCCAATGAATCCGCTAAAAGAACATAGGCTTAGAGGGCTCCGGAAGGAGCTCTCTGGTCAGGGTCTGCACGGTTTGCTGAACCCATGAATGTTAATAGCTCATACTAGCAAATGTTGTTTGCTATGCCCCCTAAACATGGGAGATGGATGTTGACTATGCACGTGAGAAATGCACGTGTATGCACGTTAGAAAAGTATAGCGCATATTGGCACCGAGTGTCTCGGTCACGAGCACAATTAGAGGGTTCCTTGAAGGAGTCTTCTTATCAGGGTTTGCACTGTTTATTGCACCCATCGATTTTAATTACCTTTAATTGCAACTATTGTTTGATGTGTCTCCTCAACGTGAGAAATGGATGCTGCCATGGGCCCCTTAAAACGGACAAAGGCAACCAGTGTAGACCTAGACCAGAATTGCACTGAATGCATCATGTGATCAAGGTTTGCACTGTTGGCTGAGCCCAGCGATGTATAGTTTATGCTAGCAAATATTGTTTGCTATGTCCCCTCTACTTGAATTATGGATGTGCCCATCAATTGGTGTCCAGTGTCCGTTAAACTGACATAGGCTAACGAAGTTGACCCAGGTCAGAGGGCTCATACAAAAGCCACATGATTAGGTTCTGCACGGTTGCTTAACCCATCGATGTTAATAGCTTATGCCAGCAAATAGTATTTGCTATGCCCGCGCAACATGGAAATAGATGGTTTCCAAATAGGGATGTCAACAATTATTCAAATATTCGTAGTGATATCAGAATATTCGAATACCTTATAATTCATATTATCGAAATGTCATGTGTTTAGATATTGTTACTTGCAGGCGACAGCATTTTATTTAGCCATGATCTGAAATCTTTGCAAACTGTCTTAAATAACATGAAAGTTTATAGCACATTGGTATTCGTTTCAATGTAAAGAAAACTAAAATAATGATTCTTGAGAAAGGCAGGCACACAAAATACGATTTTTACATTTACAGTTCAATTATCGAAACAGTTACATACTTCAAGTATTTGTGATTTTTCTGGTATAAACTGGCATTTAGAGCCGTACATAAACCGACATAGCACAACACAGCATTCTCGATGCATAAACCATTCACAATATACAACCAAATATAGCCTTAGATCAGAATTGCACTGAATGCATCATGTGATCAAGGTTTGCACTTTTTGCTGAGCCCAGCGATGTAAATAGTTTATGCTAGCAAATATTGTTTGCTATGTCCCCTCTACTTGAATAATGGATGTGCCCATCAATTGGTTCCCAGTGTCCGTTAAAATGACATAGGCTAACGAAGTTGACCCAGGTCAGAGGGCTCATACAAAAGCCACATGATTAAGTTCTGCACTGTTGCTTAACCCATCGATGTTAATAGCTTATGCCATCAAATGGTATTTGCTATGCCCCCGCAACATGGAAATAGATGGTTTCCAAATAGGGATGTCAACAATTATTCGAATATTCGTAGTGATATCAGAATATTCGAATACCTTATAATTCAAATTATCGAAGTGTTTAGATATTGTTATTGCAGGCGACAGCATTTATATAGCCGTGATCTAAAATCTTTTACAAAATGTCTTAAATATCTTGGAAGTTTATAGCAAATTGGTATTCGTTTCAATGTAAAGAAAACTAAAATAATGATTCTTGTGAAAGGCAGACACACAAAATACGATTTTTACATTTACAGTTCAATTATTGAAACAGTTACATACTTCAAGTATTTAGGAGTTTTCTGGTATAAACTGGCATTTAGAGCCGTACATAAACCGACATAGCACAACACAACATTCTCGATGCATAAATCATTCACATTATACAACTAAACATATCTCATAATATCGGAAAATATAAAAGTATTTGACTCTGTAGTCGCACCAATTTTGACATATGCTGCAGGAGGTCAACACCCGGTCCCGAAGTCAAATAAGTCTACAATCTGTTGTAAACTGCCAGGTGTTAAACGATCAACAAATTTAGATGCACTTTATTGGGAACTTGGGAGAATTCCAATGATTGTATATAGACATTTTTCTATTATAAAATATTGGATTAAAATGTTTTTAAAAGTTCTAAAAAACATTCAATCATATTCAAAACTTATATGATATTAATAAATGATGTATATATTGGAGAAACACACAACAATAAAAACAATCACTGGGAGATTAAGCTTACACTGGACCGTTTTGGACTGCCAACTCAAATATTAAATAAATTATATAATATTAAATAAGTTTTAATCAGGCACTGCAAACAGTGTTTACCCAAATAAGCCATTGGAGATGTGGCATACTACCAGGGTCAACACTGTTGACTCTTTCAAGTGACAGTATAATGCAACATATTGAAATATTTGGTTTCGCACTGTTTGCAAATATCTAGCTACTAGTTTTTCTCGTGACGACACTCTTTATTACAAATCGCACCATTACTCTCACACCACATATCTTGGAGCCAGATGAAATCGGCATCTCATCGGGAAATAAAACTGATTGACACGCGGGAATTGAGCGGTTTGAACAAATTCGAAGTACAGTAGACGATGTCTTAATCGGTATTTCGTTTATTAATCATAAGGGTATCGAAAAACAGGTGATTGCTTAAAACATGCAGAAAGCTCCTATAGGAGCAACCACCTGCTTTACAGACCCATAATTAGACCCTTTTAAATGGCTGTTTTCCTGTTCTATGTTTGTTTCAAATGTCAATACCTTCTGCATATTCGTGGACAAAATAGTTATAATGAAATGAGGAAGGTTGGATAGTGTAGCCATTTTAGAAACTAAATAAAAGAAAATGTGTCCATGGGACACGGATGCCCCCGCCGGCAAACAGGAAGTAGATAAACGACAGACCTGAAAAGGGGAGACATGGTACAACTCACTATGATTATACTTCAGAGCAAATATCATATCACTGCAGCTCACACAATTAAAGAAATCTTTTACGAAACGTTTTGTCATTAAACAATCACCAAACTTCAATCAAAGTGTCAGTACACAGGAAGTAGATGAACGACAGACCTGTAAAGGGGAGACACGTTACAACTCACAATGATAATGCTTCAGACCAAATATCAAATCATGCCACCTTACACAAGCCAAGAAATTCTTGACGAAATTTTTGGACGTGCGGCCAGACGGAAGGACAAGGGTAAAACTTAATGCCCCCGTCGCCTTAATGGAAAAGTAGTAAAGTCAAGCAGGCAAAGCCACATGCAAGACGCAACCACCACCAAAACACCGATAGACAGCATGACACACACACACACAACCACACACCCAAACGCACACTCACACACACGAAATGAACACAGAAAACACCAAAAGAGACACAAGAACCAGGGACAAACGTTCCACAACATGAACAAACCACAAGCACAAAGACGCAAGGCAAACAAAAGGAAGGGTGACAAAGAGAGTACCGCCTTGGCACGGTCAGCAGCAAAAACACCACTGGGGGTTTAAACCGGTTTACGGACGTCCTAACCTCGCACTTCTCTCAAAGTCACCCTAGCTTTACAATTATTGTAAATAAAGGTATCCCCGCTGGACTTACCCACAACATAGACGACGGTGAACACAGGACAACATGTAAAACATAGCATAATAACTGTGACAATCCGTCAAATATGTACTCAATGACTTTGCTGAAGTCAGAGCACCTGCAGGTAAGCCGTTAAGGGTACGACAGGGAAAAAATAATACATGAGTCTGGTACGCTCCTCCTGTATCCAAGTTTAAGAGTATACCATCATAGAGTACTATGCGGGGGCATAAAACAAGATATATCAACTTCTACATGTATTTGCAAACAGGGCAGATCCTGATCACACGGCTCCTATAAGAGCCGTCTGATATGGGTCTTTTCTGTTTTCAAATGCGCGAAATCACGTTTATATGAAGGAAAGGGTTAAGACAAAACTGCGATTAGCTTTTGTGATGACATTATCTATTTACAGCTGTATCAGTGTGCATTTGTATAAACAGGCACTGACAATTCAGCTCGAAGGCAATTTGCCGAAAATTGTTGTTTAATTTTTACTTAACCCTTTCCGCCATGAATATTCATGTATATACCACTACTACTTCTACTACTACTACTACTACTACTACTACTACTACTACTACTACTACTACTACTACTACTACTACACTACTACTACTACTACTACTACTACTACTACTACTACTACTACTACTACTACTACTATTACTACTACTACTACTACTACTACTACTACTACAACAACAACAACTACTACTACTACTATTACAAATACTACTTCTACTACTACTACTTCTACCACTACTACTACTACTATTACTACTACTACCACCACTACTATTACTACTATTACTACTACTGTTACTACTACTACTACTAGTACTTTCCCCACCACCACCACCACCACAACCACCACTACTACTACTACCACTACTACGTCTACTACTACTACAACTACTACTACTACTACTACTACTACTACTACTGCTGCTACTACTACTACTTCTACTACTACTACTACTACAACTACTTATTCTACTGCTACTACTACTACGACTAATCTACACATTCTACTTCAATGACTACTACTACTACTGCTAATTTTACTACTATTTCTGCTATTGATTCTACTGCTACTACTACAAAAATAACATCTGCAACTACTTACTAAGCCTGGTACATGGTAGTCAAGTCAATGCGTGTTGGCCCGATGGCATAATGCTGTCAAATGGTTTCAGGTATTTACACCTGCTACGTTCAAGAACTAAGTTGGGGATCATTGTGTATCCACCCCACACACCACCCTTACCTTGGCAAATCGTTAAGCCAGCTGAGATGAAACATCAGGATACAAACTGTTCGAAACTCCAAATAACTTTTTTCAACAGAAAAATGAAGACAACAGAAAACTCTACTATGAAACCTAAAGCAGACAATAAGCATACCAGACAGCATTTATCTAAAGGCGAAAGGGTTGCCCACTTACTTGATTCCCTGTTTTATACCTTTGTGCACAAGTTATACCATTCAGCTCTGTTAGCTTTAACCCTTCGCTTGATATTCACGTCAATATACCTACCTGTAAATAGTGAAGACCCAGATGAGACAGCTCCTGCAGGAGCTGTCTCATCAGGGTCTGCACTATTTACAAGTTGATTGTGCAACCAGTGCACTCCACAGCTGTGACTGCACAGCGAAATACTTGTACACAGTGACGATATGTGTAATTATACAACAGGGCATGGGTAAGGAAGGAGAAATGTATTTTAAAATTCAGCAAGAGAAGGGTTATACCTTGTTCACACGTTATACCATTTAGTGACTCTTAGCTTTAAGAGTTATCTGATTCTCTACAGTTTAACATAATAATACATTTCCTTAGTTAATTTTAATGCAATAATGAATGCAGAATTTAACATAAATGTGTATCTTCTAACGGGTTAAAGGACGCGTGAGCACATATATAAGCATACGCTTAGGCTCAACCGGGCAGTTGCGCATCGGAACTGACACATAAGTTTCGAGTGTTAAATAGTCAAGGACGGTTTACACACTCAGTGTTCCATACAGTGCTTTGGACATTTACAGTTGCACAATATGTTGCGAGTGATGACTTTCATTCTGTCGTGTTGGTTTTGTCGCATTTTCGCCAATGATTGGAATCCGGAGGACGGTGAAGAATTCTACGTCGGTTCTTTGCTTCAGCTGGGACGAGAATTCGAAAACGACTTACTTCAGCTCATCGGTCAAGGTTTCGTGAACACAGACGACTCCTTGATGGCCCGTCTGAAGACAACAGAATCTGAGATATTGAACGGAGCGGCGTTTCCTGAACATGCCTCATCTTTTGATTACGTGTGTAGTTTACTGAAGTGTGGTACCTGGTCAAGTTGGTCAACGTGCCAGACACAACCAGGGCAGTTCAGCATGATATCTAGGTACCGATACTGTGGTTTCAATAACTCTATTTGTACATATGCTGAAGGCGATGCAATAACTCAAAGTCAGTCAAAAGTATGTAATGTCAAAAACAAACCCTTTTCACGAAAGGAATGTCCGGTCAATCTGAATTACGAAATAGTAGACACATTCTGCCTGAAGTATGTAAATTATTCAATATTCAAGGCAACCGCATCAGCAACAAACTGTGAAAACGATGGTGGTTATTTGGTGAATACAAACAGTTATGAAAAATGGACGGCGGTTAATAAACTCCTAGATCAACATGGCTACACTGGAACCATATACATTGACGGTCAGAGAAACGATCTAGACTCCCCATGGACATTCACCTACGGAAGCGACAAGTTATACGACAAATGGAAAAGCGGCGAGCCATCAGAACTGATCGGAGAGCTTTGTCGTGTTAATGAACGTTCGTCAGGGACGAGGTACATGTGGGACCGAGATTGCACCAGCCATTACCGTTCTGTTTGTGAAATACTTCTGTAGGGTGGCAACAGTAAAAACAGTGCAACATCAAGTGACGGACGTATCTAACTGGACATTCTTGAGTATATTCTAAATAATTATTCACATTACACATTGTTGTTTACATTCTTATTGCAAGAGTGATGATGAACTGTTGAAAAATCCAACATCCTTGTCGTGTATTGTAAGCAGAGTTCCCCCTCTACAACCTTGTCGTGTATTGTAAGCAGAGTTCTCACTCCACAACCTTGTCGTGTATTGTAAGCAGAGTTCCCACTCTACAACCTTGTCGTGTATTGTAAGCAGAGTTCTCACTCCACAACCTTGTCGTGTATTGTAAGCAGAGTTCTCACTCTACAACCTTGTCGTGTATTGTAAGCAGAGTTCCCACTCTACAACCTTGTCGTGCAGTGTAAGCAGAGTTCCCACTCCACAACCTTGTCGTGAATTGTAAGCAGAGTTCCCACTCCACAACCTTGTCGTGTATTGTAAGCAGAGTTCCCACTCCCTCCACAACCTTGTCGTATGTTGTAAGCAGAGTTCCCACTCCACAACCTTGTCGTGTATTGTAAGCAGAGATCCCACTCCAGAACCTTGTCGTGTATTGTAAGCAGAGTTCCCACTCCACAACATTGTCGTGTGTTGTAAGCAGAGTTCCCACTCTAAAACCTTGTCGTGTATTGTAAGCAGAGTTCCCACTCCACAACCTTGTCGTGTGTTGTAAGCAGAGTTCTCACTCTACAAACTTGTCGTGTATTGTAAGCAGAGTTCCCACTCTACAACCTTGTCGTGTATTTTAAGCAGAGTTCTCACTCCACAACATTGTCGTGTGTTGTAAGCAGAGTTCCCACTCCACAACATTGTCGTGTGTTGTAAGCAGAGTTCCCACTCTAAAACCTTGTCGTGTATTGTAAGCAGAGTTTCCACTCCACAACATTGTCGTGTGTTGTAAGCAGAGTTCTCACTCTACAAACTTGTCGTGTATTGTAAGCAGAGTTCCCCCTCTACAACCTTGTCGTGTATTGTAAGCAGAGTTCTCACTCCACAACCTTGTCGTGTGTTGTAAGCAGAGTTCCCACTCCACAACCTTGTCGTGTATTGTAAGCAGAGTTCTCAGTTCACAACCTTGTCGTGTATTGTAAGCAGAGTTCCCACTCTACAACCTTGTCGTGTGTTGTAAGCAGAGTTCCCACTCCACAACCTTGTCGTGTGTTGTAAGCAGAGTTCCCACTCCCTCCACAACCTTGTCGTGTGTTGTAAGCAGAGTTCCCACTCCACAACTTTGTCGTGTATTGTAAGCAGAGTTCTCACTCTACAACCTTGTCGTGTGTTGTAAGCAGAGTTCCCACCCCACAACCTTGTCATGTGTTGTAAGCAGAGTTCCCACTCCACAACCTTGTCGTGTGTTGTAAGCAGAGTTCCCACTCCAGCTGATAAACCCAGATGAGAGTACTGCTCGAATCATATATAAACTCATTCGCTGCCACATGCATTTGTATTGTCATCTATAAAAAATGTTCTAGATTATCTTTGGCTTTGTTTAAAAAAAACATAATCATCATAACAAGCATTTTTTTCCCTTTCAGACGCTGAGTAACATAAAGTCGCATCAGGAATCAAACTGTTTGCAAATGTAATCAGATGTCCAGATAAGATGCGAAAATTTAAACATTTTCGAAAAAAGCTCCTTTAATTCTTCACCAAACCCTATAGTGTGACCACTTTTTAGAATCGTCTTGAATTCTCCTCCAAACCGTATACTTCTAGAGGATTCTAAAGAATTGTCACAGAATGAATAGGGTTTGATGGAGAAATGACGATTTTAGTATTTGAGTACGAACTTTTATTTGTACCTCTGATTACATACTCTCTTATAACCTCGACAGACTTTACCCACAGGTGCAAGGCGCGTGACAATTTCATAAATGCTACTGATTAACCTCTTCCAATACGTTGAAACATCATACTTTGACAGCAGAAAAAATGTTTGATTTTCTTTTCGTATAGTATAATATTATGTATATAGTAATATACTATACGAAAAAAAATCAAATTCTTTTTTGTCAACTGATGTTTGTCAGCAGTATTTATGAAATTGTCACGCGCCTGGCATCTGTGGATGAAACTGGCGATTAGCCATTCCCCCCTGTGTTATATACCTGTAAAACACAATGACTGCATGATTATGTACTAACTGAATGTTTGTAATGGCAAAGGCACATGCACATATGCTTTTGGTATTGGTAGATCGGTAGTCATATCTATTATAATTTCATAACCAAATAGAGCATAACCTTGATCAGACTGATCCATCTGATCTGTGTCTACTCTATTAGAATTGGCATGAACAAGCTTTTATAAAAGAAACAAATCTATTATTATTTAATAAGCAAATATAGCAGTCCCTGATCCGGCGGCTCCAATAGGAGCCGTCGGATCTGGGTCTACTCTATTTGCAAATGCTGGAAAATGAGTTCGTGAGGGAAAATATTAACCTTTCGAACAAATTAGATCCAATTGAGATGCCGAATAATTGGGAGTCTCTTAAGGATCCAAAATGGTCGGCTTATAATATAGAGTCAACGCAATTGGTTATCTGACTGTATTTGTGTAGAGGACTTGGATATGCTGTTTAAAGGTCAATACTACGAAAATTGAAATACGCAGCTCAAAGCAGCGTGACAGTCATACAGAGATGCTCCTCTAGGAGCTTTCTGTATGACTTTCACCCTGCATTAAGCAGTCACCTACCTACAAAGATCACCTTACTAAGATTTCGTAGTAT
Organism: Azorinus chamasolen; assembly: GCA_963576725.1. Lineage (NCBI taxonomy): Eukaryota > Metazoa > Mollusca > Bivalvia > Cardiida > Solecurtidae > Azorinus > Azorinus chamasolen. The sequence goes on along the minus strand of OY755238.1, from coordinate 11,113,265 downwards.
CGAGGTTACTGTACATTGCATTTGGAAAATAAAAATGAAGGTTTGTGCAAGCAATCGTTTGTTTAGCGTGCTCACGTTTAGAGAGACAATTATATATTTATCAGTACAGACCATTATCAGCCTGAAATATAGCTAATTTTGAATTAGACAAAAAAAATTTTTCAATAATTGTATATGAATACAAAACATTTTGGCTAACGCAGAAACTGTAGTATCAGATATATATTATACCATAAGCAAACAGAGTAGATCCTGATCAGACGACAACTATAGGAACCGTCTGATCTGCGTCTACTGTGTTTCCAAAGGCGTGAAAATGTGTTTTATCTGAAGGAAATGGATAAACGAACATTCACCATGGAAGGCCTTACTGAAAAGACTCAGCTTGACGACATTCTTGTGATAGTCTGGTTTAACCCCTTCAGTGCCAGCGTTGTCGTCTGCAGGACACATTCTCGTCTGCTGGACATATCCCGTCTGCTGGACAGATTCTCGTCTGCTGGACACATTCCTGTCTGCTGGACACATTCTCGTCTGCTTCGCTTGTTCATTTTTATGTATTAAAAGAGAAACAGACTGTCAAACAGTTTGGATCCTGATGAGCCGCCGAGTCAACCCTGTTTGCATATGATACAACAGACCCGTCTTTTATTGCACTGAAGGGGTTAATCAATGTACATGTACCTAATACGAAATAGTTTTAGAGTAGACACCATGTGGCCTAAATACAGAAACATAAGAGGTGGGAATTACAATGTAGTCGGAGAAATTGTAAACTCTATCACCATCTCTATCGAGAGCGCGAAATATGTACATGTATTATCCCGGAGGCCTGACTAAAGAAATATAAAAAGCACATTTAAAACATAAGTCACCTTAACCCATTCCCTCATAATGACGACTTTTGACGACTCTGTAAAAGTCACTTTGTGAAACCATTGTGATAAATAGAGCATTTGCTCCTATAGGAGCAAATGCTCTATTTGTCACAATGGTTTCAAACTACAAAATTCTTAAAATTTCCTTTTCTCTAGTTAAGGCTCCTTTTCGGTAGATATATTCCAAGAGGTTGTATCTAAAATAGCCTATGTGGTAATGGGTTAAATAAAGTTTTCGCTGGGTACAAACTCCTACATAAAGTATGTTAACCTTCTGCTCCACAGATACGCCTTTCTACGCCTTTGCAAACAGAGTAGGTCCAGATCAGGCCCCGAGTAAGCCCAGATCAGACAGTCCCGATAGAAGCCGTCTGATCAGGGTATGCCTTGTTGCTTATTATATCATATACAGTAAAAGCTCTCTATAACGGCCACAAAACTGTGTTAAGTAGTTGGTATTTAGGCCAGGTGGCTGCTTAAAGCAAGATGAAAGTAAAACAGAACGCTCCAAAAGGAGCGTTCTGTTTTACTTTCACCTTGATTTAAGCAGCCACCTGCCTGTAACACAAAATAGTGGATGTAATTTAGTGGCCGTTATAGAGAGGTTTTACTGTAGATATGATTCTACAGTTTCTGCCATGGCCAACCATTCCTCTGTTCATATGCTATTATAACAAATTAATCTAATTGTCATGACGTCTTATTCGTTACATAAATACTCATGGAAAACGTTAAAATATTACATGTCGATGTATATATATCTAAGGGGCGGCATATGCAAAACATTGTAGATCCAGATAAAGAGACGAGGAAATGGACTAAGCGATTTGATAATCATTTGCCTTCTTATACGTTGCAACAGTCAGGAGTTTAGAAGACGTAGATATGCAACAAACCATTCAAATTGTGCCGAAATGAAGACTACCATTCATCGTTCTAGACTAATAAAGTTTTATTGACCGTAACTACTTGCATATAACTTTAACTAAGCCAGCACTCAAAGAATCGATCTGTCTGTCTCTGCCTCTGTGTCTATCTGTCTATATATGGGACTTTTACTGTGCATTTAACTTCGTGAATACGGGTATAGACAGATAGTGTATTATTGTGGTTTTATGTTATGCATATCTTCCGCCTCATACCTCACCATCATATAGAGACGAGGCAAACAGAGGTATACACATGTTAGAAAAGTATTTGCTAGAGTTGAATATCAATATTAACGAGGTACACCTTACTATTATAGGTGATCTAAATGCAAGGACAGGTGCTAAGAAAGACTATATATACCCCACAAATGAACCTCCTGATTTTGCCCAGTATCAAGAGAGTTTTGAAAGTATGTTGACCGATAGAACATCATGTGATCAAGTATGCAATAGAACTGGAGAAATGTTGATTGAATTTTGTAAAGTGTATTCACTCTTCATTGCAAACGGGCGTACAACTGGAGATGAAAATGGCGATTTTACTTACGTTAGTTCAACTGGAAACAGTGTTATAGATTATTTTATAGCTCCAGCCATAATCCATACTAGACTTACGAGATTTGCTATCAGTAACCGAACTGAATCTGCTCACTTCCCGCTTGAAATTAATCTACTAGTGGAAAGCAATGTAAATGTAAATGAGGAGGATAAAAACGGAAGCTTTCCTAACTCCTTTTATTCATTTTCTGAAAGAAATATTGAAACCTTAAACGATAACCTAGACTTCTACTTCTCTAAGGACACATTAAACAGTATCTCACAAGCAATATTAGATTATACAGCAGGTGTCAATAGTATAGTTGAGAGAATAGGAGACCGTCTGAAATCATCTTCTGAAGTATGTAAGAAAGTTAAGAAAAGCAGAACTAAAATACAACCGGACTGGTTTGACAAAGAATGTCATGATTTAAAAAAACAGAAACGTAAAGCTTTGAGAAAATATAGGAAAAACAGATCCGACAGAAACCTTGATATTTTTAAGAATTCAAAGTCCATCTTTAAAAACACGTGTGATGTAAAGAAGAAACTTTATTTTGACACGTCCTTAGAACGTTGGAAATAACATTTTGAAAATTTATTTCAGCTGCCGGACGACACAAATGATACTGGTAATGAGACCCCCGATTTTGATAGCAATAGTGATATGAACGAATTAGAGGATTATATATTTAATACGGAAATCACTGATGAAGAGATTCGGAAGAGTGTCAAACGTCTGAATGAGTCAAAATGTGATGGCCCAGATAACATGCCGACGGGTATTTTTAATCGCTCGGTTAGAAAAATTCTCCCGATTCTAAATTGTTTGTTTAATAGACTTTTTGCAAAAGGTGAATTCCCAAACAACTGGTGTAAATCTGTTATAGTGCCGATATGGAAGAAAGGTGATATAAACTGTACAGCAAATTATCGTGGAATTTCACTACTTGACATATTCGGAAAGATCTATACATCCATCTTAAATGGTCGATTAACTTTTTTTGCAAATGCATTTATGAAAATTAATGAAAGTCAAGCTGGGTTCAGATGTAGTTACAGTACAATAGATAATGCATTCGTATTACAGGGTGTTATTTCGAAATGTCTCTCGAAAAAAAGGGGTAAGCTATATGTAGCTTTCGTTGACTTTAAAACTGCATTTGATAGTGTCAGAAGAGATAAACTATGGCAATGCTTGAGAAGTGCAGGGATAAAAGGAAACTTATTTACAGCTCTGCAAGCGATCTACAAGTCTGTCAAAGCTTGTGTTAGATCAAATGGAAGCATGTCGGAATATTTCACTTCTCCGGTTGGCTTGAAACAAGGCTGTATGGGTTACGATATTATTCTCATTTTTCATTAATGATTTTGCAGATGCACTACAGAATAGTGGTATTAAAGGTATCCAAATGTATCCAGATATAGTAGAAATCATTACGCTCATGTTTGCTGGCGATGTTGCTCTACTAGCAGATACAGTAGTAGGACTTCAGCGCCAACTTCGCATGTTATAAACATTCTGTAATTCCCATCAGCTTACTGTTAATACGACAAAAACTAAAGCTGTTGCTTTTAAACGTGGAGGCCGTCTATCACGAAGTGAAAAATGGTTCTACGATAAAGTAGCACTCGATGTCGTAAACCGTTTTTCATACATCGGTGTATTGTTCTCTCAACAGCTATCATATAATGAAATGACCGAAGACATGGCTATCAAAGGTAAACGTGTTTTAAATGCAATTCTTAACGCATCATCTAAATATGGACAGCTACCGAAAAGTGTATTTTTCAGCTGTTTGACACAAAAGTGAAACCTATTTTGCTATATGGAACGGAACTATGGGGTTTTCAAGAACATAAAGCGTTAGAACTAGTACATCAGTATGCTTGTAAGAGAACTAAAATACAACCGGACTGGTTTGACAAAGAATGTCATGATTTAAAAAAACAGAAACGTAAAGCTTTAAGAAAATATAGGAAAAACAGATCCGACAGAAACCTTGATATTTTTAAGAATTCAAAGTCCATCTTTAAAAACACGTGTGATGTAAAGAAGAAACTTTATTTTGACACGTCCTTAGAACGTTGGAAATAACATTTTGAAAATTTATTTCAGCTGCCGGACGACACAAATGATACTGGTAATGAGACCCCCGATTTTGATAGCAATAGTGATATGAACGAATTAGAGGATTATATATTTAATACGGAAATCACTGATGAAGAGATTCGGAAGAGTGTCAAACGTCTGAATGAGTCAAAATGTGATGGCCCAGATAACATGCCGCCGGGTATTTTTAATCGCTCGGTTAGAAAAATTCTCCCGATTCTAAATTGTTTGTTTAATAGACTTTTTGCAAAAGGTGAATTCCCAAACAACTGGTGTAAATCTGTTATAGTGCCGATATGGAAGAAAGGTGATATAAACTGTACAGCAAATTATCGTGGAATTTCACTACTTGACATATTCGGAAAGATCTATACATCCATCTTAAATGGTCGATTAACTTTTTTTGCAAATGCATTTATGAAAATTAATGAAAGTCAAGCTGGGTTCAGATGTAGTTACAGTACAATAGATAATGCATTCGTATTACAGGGTGTTATTTCGAAATGTCTCTCGAAAAAAAGGGGTAAGCTATATGTAGCTTTCGTTGACTTTAAAACTGCATTTGATAGTGTCAGAAGAGATAAACTATGGCAATGCTTGAGAAGTGCAGGGATAAAAGGAAACTTATTTACAGCTCTGCAAGCGATCTACAAGTCTGTCAAAGCTTGTGTTAGATCAAATGGAAGCATGTCGGAATATTTCACTTCTCCGGTTGGCTTGAAACAAGGCTGTATGTGTTACGATATTATTCTCATTTTTCATTAATGATTTTGCAGATGCACTACAGAATAGTGGTATTAAAGGTATCCAAATGTATCCAGATATAGTAGAAATCATTACGCTCATGTTTGCTGGCGATGTTGCTCTACTAGCAGATACAGTAGTAGGACTTCAGCGCCAACTTCGCATGTTATAAACATTCTGTAATTCCCATCAGCTTACTGTTAATACGACAAAAACTAAAGCTGTTGCTTTTAAACGTGGAGGCCGTCTATCACGAAGTGAAAAATGGTTCTACGATAAAGTAGCACTCGATGTCGTAAACCGTTTTTCATACATCGGTGTATTGTTCTCTCAACAGCTATCATATAATGAAATGACCGAAGACATGGCTATCAAAGGTAAACGTGTTTTAAATGCAATTCTTAACGCATTATCTAAATATGGACAGCTACCGAAAAGTGTATTTTTCAGCTGTTTGACACAAAAGTGAAACCTATTTTGTTATATGGAACGGAACTATGGGGTTTTCAAGAACATAAAGCTTTAGAACTAGTACATCAGTATGCTTGTAAGAGATATATGTGTGCAAACACAAGAACATGTACTGCTGCTGTTCTAGCAGATTGTGGGCGGTTCCCTTTATATATAGAATCAGCTAAAAGGTGCCTTAAATACTGGTTAAAAATCCTAAAAATGCCGGAATACAGATATACAAGGAAATGTTATGAAATGCTTAAATATTTTGACTCAATAGGAAACAATAACTGGGTAACTCATGTGAAACAGCTATTGTTTATAAATGGCTTTGGTAACGTTTGGCTGCAACAGGGGGTAATTCACGAAAAACTGTTTTTAGAAGAATTTACTCGCCGTCTTCAGGACCAGTTCGTACAAAATTGGAATGAAACATTGTCATCAAATCCAAAACTGAATATGTATAAAATCTTTAAGACTGAAATTGAACATGAAATATACCTAGACTGTGTAAGTATTCGTAAATTTCGAAATGCTCTAATCCAATTTAGGTCAGGAGTCCATCAATTAGAGATTGAGAGAGGGCGATACTTTAACATTCCCCGAAATCAGCGAATCTGTAAAATGTGTTACCTCGAAGTAGATGACGAGGTACATTTTCTTTTGAAATGCCCTTGCTTCAGGGAACTCATGTAAATTTATACCAGAAAAATAGTTAAACAACCAAGTATGACTAAATTTAAAGTTCTAATGACATCAAGAAATAATATAAATTTTGCAAAATATTGCCAGTTGTATATATTTTGCTAACATACTGAAAAAAGAAAGTGCTGGGTAATAGGTTACATTGACTTCACAAAGATACAACTACGAGTGTATACCAACTGTTAAATATTATGAACAGCATGTGTTAACACGAACACTGTGGATTAATCTATCCCACATTGATCTACATGTACTATTGTATTGTTGTATGTATTCCTGTATTGATTGCACCATTGTGTATTGAGCCATGCCATGGGCTGGAGGCCTTCAGCATATAAGACATAAAATAAAGAATAAAGAATTGTGACATACAAATGTATGTCAAAATGTTCAATAAAACAATATAACAACATAAACCAAGGACATCACATAATTGTTATTTAATAGTAGGTAAAATATGCCCTATGGCGACTAAAAATCTTAAAACATTTATATATATGAGTATGAATATCACACTTTAAAATAAAAGATGTTTGTATTGCAGAATTACACATGTTACTTTCGCGAGGTGTTTTTGGGTTAGTAAGACGACTGTTGTGTTTTTTGGTATAGTAAGACGACTGTTTTCTACATTTAGTGGTAAATTACATGAACGCAACTTAAACACAATGCGACGATAATATCGCGGTATTGGTAAAATGTAACAGTTCTCTGGAACCAACTCCTTCTTGTATGTCCATATGTTCTGAGTTATCCGTATTTTGCAGTGATTCATTTCATTTTCCAGGGTCTTTTAATACACATATATCATGGCCGGCACTGTCTGTTGAACCCTTCGATGTCAAGAGCTTATACTAGCAAATAGTGTTTGCTATGCTCCCTCAAAATGAGAAATAGATGGTTTCCATTGGTGCCCAATAAATCCGCTAAAAACATAGGCTTAGAGGGCTCCGTAAGGAGCTCTCTGGTCAGGGTCTGCACGGTTTGCTGAACCCATGAATGTTAATAGCTCATACTAGCAAATGTTGTTTGCTATGCCCCCTAAACATGGGAGATGGATGTTGACTATGCACGTGAGAAATGCACGTGTATGCACGTTAGAAAAGTATAGCGCATATTGGCACCGAGTGTCTCGGTCACGAGCACAATTAGAGGGTTCCTTGAAGGAGTCTTCTTATCAGGGTTTGCATTGTAAATTGCACCAATCGATTTTAATTACCTTTAATTGCAACTATTGTTTGATGTGGCTCCTCAACGTGAGAAATGGATGCTGACCAGGGTCCCTTAAAACGAACAAAGGCAACCAGTGTAGACCTAGATAAGA